>CM076919.1:16295934-16895934 GCA_039566165.1 Maruca vitrata
CGAAGCAATTTAGTACAGAAGGTCCGGAACGTTTCGCTGCAAACGGCGTTAAGTTATGAATGCAAATAAGCATCGCTGGATTATAAGAATTGGGTGGATCTGGTTTCATCGCGATTGTATCAGGAACACACAGTTTGACGTCCCCTAAATCGTGTAACATTAGATGAGAATATTTGGCTTTAATGATGTATATGTATTTGATAATTTCTGCAAACTACCTATTTTTACACTTACTTTTATAATTACCTGCCCTAAATTTTCAAACATAATAAAGGGGATTTTTATTTTCTAGATTCTTTCCAGTAGCTGTACAAGTGCATTTTCAAAAATATTTATTAATCAAAAGTCAATATAAAGCTTCTTTGTAACGGAGTGAACGAAGCAAGATTTTATCTCATTATCACATTAATAGGTCGCTACTGCCATCTTGTAAAGCAGTAATATCTCTGGCGTAAACTGCTCTCCGGCCACACTTTCATTGGACGCGTAAATACCAATTAAGTTTCTGAATAAAGTGTTAAAGTTTTAAAAGCGTCGTTGCAACCGGCACACGGCAGCTCTCGCAGGGTAATTCACTGCTTAACCTTCCCGCACTCGCGTTTTATTACATTTGGTTCCTTTTTACAGTCGGTGTGTTACAGTATGAAAATATTTGCTAAATGTGTTTTAGTAGTAAATTCAAAAGAAGTTTGAAAGCTAATTAGTTGAGAAGTAATGAACAATTTTTCTGTCTGCAAATAAACTTGTATGGTACTGAATTTAATTAAAATCAGTTCAGGAGTTTTGGTGTGAAAGCACGACCGACCGACAAACAGACAAATATAGATATAGAATATATAGATATATATAGAACCTATATTGGCAGACGTGTTGCATTTTTTTTTCAACATGCCATCTCTAACTAGACCAGCAAATAGCAGGTTAACTTCTGCACTCCGCAATTGTAATGCGAAATGCGTGTTTCACGTTTTTAAAGGGGAACATTCACGTGTGCGGGCATTTAGGGAGGGGGGGGGGGAGGTACTTCCCACGGGACGTCACGTCGCAGTCTACGGATGTGTCTACTAAATCAAATGTTTAATTTCCCGGGACGAAACAACGGGTATTGTGCGGTACCCTTTAAAAGGATGTTCGGAAAGAAAGCTACATCGGATGCTCGTAAAACATTTTCGCTGATTGTACGAATCGTGTTTCTGTAAGCGGGTTGGGTAGTATATTTTTTCCCTTGGCCTCGTGTGAGAGGTGATTTATTGTTTTGGAGTGGAAGGGCCGGAATTTGGATTTGCGGAACAAAATAAGGTGTCACGTGTCGGGTGTTTGTTAGACCTTCATTCACAGTTAGGTACTTCTTTCAATTCCAGATAGCGTTTACGAGGTACATGTCATTATAACATATAGGGACAATACTGGTACACCAGTTACACAGTCTTCACACGCGCTCCGGGTACTTTTTTCATATAGGCAACATTTATGTAATCCCTATTTTCTGTGTAATAAAATCACATCCAGATTAGATTTCTCAAATGACATTTCGCCGTTGTTAAAATACCCGTTTCAATTGTCAACTGGACAACCCGATCCCATTTCCTGAGCTTTCAACATTCAGAATCAATTAAAAACTAATAAAACAAAACAAAAAACTTTTCAACCGAAAAACATCTGTAACCTTACACCGATACACCCCATCCAATTCCCGGGTTCTAAAATATTCAATGGCCTCGCCTCTGTCAAACGCATTACTCCGTTCATTACTCTCTTTGTGACAGTTGGTTAATCTTTCATTGTCCCTTTGTAAAGAAACCGCTGTATTCTATTGAATTCTTTATAAATCGTTTGGACTGCATCTGTTTTGAACACGATACGTCTTATGATTTTCTGACTAATGTGTGATGTGACGATTAATGGATTTGACGACGTATAAAACCGGTATTGTACTAGTTTTGAAATAAAGCCACATATTTATTTGCATGGTGGCAAAAGGGTATTTAATCGTTAAAGAAAATTTACAGTTACTATATTTTAAGAATGATTTGAATCTTATTTTTCTCAAATATAAATGGAATATAAACGATCACACACTCCCTAATAAGACTACTGTCGATAATATTATACAGCTATAACAAAATTTAACTCCCTCCAACTTCATAAAAGCCAAAATTGTGGTAATATCAATTCGAATATTTCCGAATCCAAAACCGGGTGTCCTTTGATAAAATCAATTGGGCAACGGCACTAAATCTCTCCTCCAAGCACCTGTATTTAAATTTTATATCACACCAATTTCACGATAAAAACGTCATTAAAACCGGACTGCCGCTGCACCGCCATAATCAAACGACAGTTAAGTGTTAAAACACACTGCCCGTTGAGTAGCCACTCCCAAAAAGGTGGGCTGTCTCGACCCGGTAGAGAGCGGGTTGAGTCAATCGAGAGTCGGAGCGAGTTGAGTAGGATGCAGTCCACTTATGGCACCTGCAATGCTTGCAGAGTTTGGTGCTCATTATTTTGGGTTAACGTAAAGCAAATGTAGTTACGCTGGTAGATTAAAGAATGAGGTGATTCGAATACTGAAGTTACCGAAAGATAGTCCAGTAAGAAGAGAAGTCGAAAAATAAACATACATACAAGTGTGTGGTTAAGTAAAAATAAAGCATTTGAGACGGAATGGTACTCAAATGACGACCACGTGTTGGATGATACTCAATAGGTTCTTATCAACTGGACCGAAGAACTAGTCAGCCAGAATCTATCTAGCTCGATCCTGTGAGATTTTTGACACAAACAAATCAATTAAACTTTTTCATTTCTTTTATTAAAAAACAACACATAAATCTCAAAAAAAAAGTGAAAAAAAGCTACCAAACACACTAATAAATACCATAAACGTCATAAACATTTGCTCTCCAAGATTAATATTTCCCAATAAAACTGTCGTTTCTCTGTGGGAGCCGATTGAGTTGACTCAAGCATCATGCACACTAAATATCGCCTGATGATAAACGTCCCGTGATTAATTAGCGGGGTCGCTAACAAATTTTGTCTCCACTCGACACTCGGCACAAAAAGCGGTGTAATTTATGTGTGGCAGCCCTGTGCCGCCTCCCGTCGCAGGTTAGACAGACAGCCGGGATTTATACGGGACGATTTACAATACAAGATTGTGACATGTGCAGTTAATTTTTTTTACCCGTCTGCGCCAGTAGTGGGGTTATCCTGTTTAAAGTCAAAATTGGAAGTGACCACTTTTCAGTCACAATAATTTGATGACTCAAAGAGTTGTTGTAATATCGCATTGTAAGGAAGTTATCATCTAATTTTCATATTGTCCAATTGAATCTTTCCAGGAGGATTTATAGAGTTGCGCCTGTTCATATTTTACCGATTCTATACCCAAATACTGAAACCAAGACGTATTCTTTTTCAAATCCACATAATGCTGAAAACCCGCGTTGTTGAATTAAATCACCTCATCAACGTTGGTACTAAAATGCTAGAGCCTCGAAAGTTGCCAATAATATAAAATGCAAATTTTTGTTCAAAGCTCGCTTCATGGTGTGTCAAACTTTGAAAAGCAGTCGCTTATTCGTATCGTTTCAGTATTCATCTATTAATCAAACAAAATCGCATCGCCATCTGCAAACGCTCCGTTCCCCCGCGGCAGGTTGAAAGAGTCACGCCGGGTGATTGATGATGCCCGTTACCCGCCCACGCACAAACCTTCCACTGACAAACTATCGCATTGTTGCCCGAAGGAAATCATAAGATCATCGACTCCGAATTTATTGCCTTGTTCGGTACACGCTTATAACGATCGTTTAGATAACCATCGTGATTTAGCTGCAGATTAGTACGAGATTGCGGCAGCGAAATCTAAAACTGAAAGTCGTCGACGTAAATCATAGTGTAACCATTTACATGATCTATGCTCTAGGAAGTCTGGTATTTGAAAGCGGAGTTTTATTTCTGCTGGTGTTTACTTTGATGTTTGATTTATAGAAATCGTTTCGTGAAATCCAATTTAATTTCGTAACCCTATTAATGTTGTTTAATTTTATCATTATTTCATTAGTTAGTCCATATTGTTATGAGATCATTTACATTTCTGTTTACAACATTTACAACACAGCATATTCAATAAAAAAATGTGTACTATGAAGTGGAGAAATAAAAACAACTTTGACGACATTTGAAGAACAAAGGTTATTACATCCATGACATATTTACCTTGTTAAACATCCCAATAATGTCAAATCATTGTCAAAAGTACGATTTGAAACGTTCACCAACGCTCACCTACAACAATTTAAATACAAAGGTCGATAGAGTGATAAATTATGAATGAAAGAAACTCCGATTCATCGGCTCGTGTTCGCCAACAAATGCAATCTAACAATAGGCTTATAAATATGGGTTTCTTTAATATTCTTTTTAAGTCTATTGTGTTCCATGTCGTTCTTCCGCTTGATTTCATCAGTTTCATTTTTGTTATTATTGTTGCCGGGAAATATATTAATTGTTGCTTCTATTGAAAGCGCAGCCCTGTTCGCTTTAACGGCAATAATTTATGCGTTTGAAACGAGCCCGCCGCCGTCAGCGATAGACCACTCCGACTCCATATCTTTAAATGCATCTGACACAGTTAATCCATATAAAGTTATTATTGCCTCGGCTTTCAACCGACTTAATTGGCTGCTACCGGTGGTGTAAACTCACGTGTAGTGATAAAGCAACTTGAATAAATTCATGCTTCAAATTGATCTTTTGCTTCACGTAAAGAATTGCAACTTTTTGTTTACTTAAACAATTCAAAGTTGCACCGTAAATCCGGAACACAAAGGGCTCCATGCAATCTTGATATTATTGTTCTGAAAGCGCCGTGTATCTTCATGTTGAAATTTTAATTTGTCAGAAGATTTAAGTCGAGTTTAATCTCCAGTACCGAGGTTCCGTCGCGGCCCGAATTAGTTCGCCGGACCGTGTGCCCATAGATTAAGTCGGATCTGGCGGGAGTCCGCTGCCAACGTCTCAATAAGCCGCTCCACATTTTTACAGCCCCTATATCCGTTTCGCTGCGTAAATACACTTAATGACCGACATTTCGTGAACGCTTTTATTGTGAAGTTTTTATTATCGAGAAAATCATTTGTTTAGTCTACGTACGGTTATTGCGAGGCAGATCAGTGCGTTTCGGGGTTTATTAGGGGTTCTTTATTACCCCTTTATACAGCGCTTTTAGTGCAGTAACTCTGAATGCGAGCTTTAAAACGTCGGAGCGGCCGGATGGTAGTAATTAAATTTGATTTTAATCAGCGAATATGATTACGCGTTCCGTTATTACCAACGTTGCAATCTTGGAAGCGTTTTTATTTCGTTCAAGTTAACAACCAAATCTCTTCCCTGGATCTGTAATTATTTTCTTATCATTAAGATATAAACTGATTAGAATTTCTGAATGCAAAACGCAATTACATCATTAGATTGAGTCACTGAGGTTGTGGATTGTGTACATTTTTTGCGAGCCAAATTAAATGCCCAAGTGGTTTCGACGTCGTAATCTTTCCCGGCTATAAAACAGTGTCAGACCACTATAATAATTTTGAAACAGTCTATTAAGTGAATCTTTATGGTAATGGCGGAACAGAAGTCGCGGCCGCGAACGAACGGCCTGTTATTTTGATACATTATCATATTTAAACAATTCAGATGATAATAGACACGTCGGGCGAAACCCTTTGGTAATATAAATGGTTGTATTATTATTTATTTATGGGTTTCCTTCCTCCAAGCCGGGGGCGATGTAGCATATTTCATTGAGCGAAAAAATGCTTTCGAAGTCGTGAGTTTATACCAAGCAAGATCCGGTTTGAGTACCTGAAACGACTCGCTATAAGCTTGTTGTGGCAATAATAAAGATTTATGCGACATTCGGCGGTAGCGTGTTTTGTTCTCTGTTACGAGGCGATTCGCTTTCTGCAAGATCAATAGCGCTCTTTATTGTACGCGGTGAGTTATCGTCATCGCTTGTTCTTTCAGTTCCAACTATAAATTCTGTCTCTACTGTGTTCAATTTCTTATTATCGCCTTTTACATCTTCACTGGCTGTATCGCCGTTTTGTTTCTGAGCAACATACATTTTGAAAGGCATTTCCTCAATACCGAGAGTTGATAACTGCAATTATTTCTCGATTAATCGCATGTCGCTCAACAAAGTTGTCAACGATGTCATTGTTTTCGCGTTCTCGCGGAGTCTTGAGAGTAATTTTTTCAAGTAATCTCATTATTACGTCGGGTCTCGCGGCTCGGTGATTAAGTGCTTGATTTATGGCATATGCAATTTGCATCAGAGCCGGTGCTATAGCTTTTTGCGCAAAGCCGATGATTATCGTCCGTATCGTGTCGGGCTTAATGATAGTTATTTCATGACTCGCCGAGCTTGCTATCGGGGACGTTTCATTAAACTTCTTTACATACATTACTTCAACGAATGTGTCTGATTATGTTAATGCTTCCCGTACACGGGCTCGTTTAACATATCTTCTTCTACGGCCGTTAATGGATTGTTTGCCAACTCGGTGCGTGTTTTAATCTTTTTCTTGGGCTATATTTTAAGTTAATCAGTCATGTTTATGCATAAAGTAACGATCGCGTAATAAGCGGGTATTGTGATAATCCTTCGGCTTGGGTATGAAAAACTGTTTAATGGTATCTTTTGTTATTGTTTTATTTTGACACTTGAATCGTAAAGGAGAATTATTGACCAGTAAGATATCTCCTTTTGTGGGGTTTTTTAACTCCTTAAGTGATTCAGAGAAACAAATTTTAAGCTGCTACAATGGCATGATTGAAAAACGTTTTGGTACACGGCTTTTTAAACAAGACTTTTGAGAAATCGAACCTTTAATTCGAAGTCATTTACGTACATTTAAAAGTCTTATTTGGTTTTTATCAAAGAAAGACTATAAATGAAACAAAAAGTTAAAGCTAGTTAAATATAGAAGTTGAAAATTTTCAAAAATTCATAATCAGTTTAGCTTAAAAGGCATCAACATTTGAGTAACTAACGACCATGACTTTTTGACCAAACAATTTTCCCTAAGAGACATGATACTTTACCTCCTGGCAGCGTTTAAGATAAACACATGTTCCGTCTTGCATCCCTTCGCTGGTGTGCGTGCGAATAGATAATATCGTACATAAAACTAAATGGCGCGCCACGAAATTTATGAATCGGCCCGAGAGTCGCCTTCCACACAAAAGTTGTTTATTACCAGGCCACGTAGGGTTGTTAATATATTTCAATTTTATTGCTTCACTACGAACATCATAATTTTCTTTCTTTATATTATTTAGAGCGCGATCGTTAATGGGTCGATATATCACGTTTAAAAATTCTCTTGTTGCGTGTGCTGTTAATTTAGCTTCTATTAACGTTGTATGGTTTATTATTGGATTAGGAATATACTTAGCGCTCTTTGTATGTTTGCATGTATTTCTTGTGTTTATATGGCTGCTTGAGAGACGGGCTTCATGACTTTATATTTTAGTGGAACGTAATTGATATTTATAGTGTTTAGGCAAGGGTTACTAATGCTATTAAATGTATTATTTGCTGTTGGATGTCGCTATAAACAAACGTCGTCGTAAATGTATTAGTTTCAGTTGGTTGCGTAGCTGGTCTCGTGTTTTTATTTATTCTTTATCACGCGTAAGTACTAATAATGACCAAGAAACCATAATATTTTTTATTATTATTTGAAATAAACTAAATTGGTCTCACTTTATTTTTATTAAGTACGATTAAGGTTAATTTGAATTAGACATCCATCGAGTATTTTTTTAAAATATTTATTCAAGCTTACAGGCAGTATCCTTGAATTTAGTTATTTATGACGTGTATATTGTGATTAACAACCACGTAATACTAAGTTAGCTCAATAAATTATGCTATCATAATGCGTTTTAACCTTGGTAAAGCTTTATTTGGAAAATATAATTAACCAAATATGTTTACGGTAATGCTAACGTCACGATTTTAAATAAAAAGGCTAACAAACGATCGAGCATTAAGAGGATGGTGATGACAAACGATTACGAAGATATTTTGATCAATAAACGGTCAATCAATCAACAGTAAGCAGATATCATTAATATTGATACCTTGAGGTTAGTCTCCAAATCGATCATTGGTGTTACCGACTACATCCGGGGGACCACCAATACCAACACGACCCGCCTACGGAAGTTCTGCTAATAATTATAAATAATTAAGTTATGGTCTAAAACTAAATCGAACTTTATAAAACCTTATTAAAATATTTAAATATAATTTACATTAATTTAGATTGTTGCAATATATTAAAATTAGATTAATTATAAATAATAGTTGTTGTAAAGATTCAATGTGATAAGTTGTAGCGGGGTATTTTTTTTTCGTCTGTATAAAATGAAGTGTAACAGTGATTTGACACACATTTTTCTGTTCAATTTGTTACGGGGTGATTCTGCCCAAATAAATAGAGATCAAATTAGTGCAGTGCTGCGTGATTATTTAGCCACCCTGACCTACTTCTGTTTACACTTCAGAAGTGGGATTGGGAGTCAAAATGTCGGGCCCATATGCTGCTGGATTGGGACGACGGAAAAGGAAACACAGTGACTCCGAATCCACGACCACTGAAGATGAAGGAGAATCTTGCAGCCGGTCACAAGGAGAAAATGCAGAATTTTTTTTTCTGCCAGATTGTTACGAACCTCATCAGATATCGAACAAAAAACGTCGAGTTACCCCAACGGACGCTGAACTGGTACCGAAATATCGTCCAGAAGATCAAAACAATAACGTGATTGGATGGTTACATAAAATTGACCAGCTTGGTGATATTTATTCATGGAGTAATAAGGATCGACAGTTTATCATGCAATTACGTCTGCGAGGATCTGCGAGAGAGTGGTACGAAGATCTAGAAGATTATAACCTTACTTGGGACCAATGGAAAACTGCTCTACAAACGGCGTTTCCTCGATCTATGGATTTCGTGGATAAGTTGGAACAAATGTTGGCGAGATCAAAAGTGGATAGTGAATCAATGACGAGATATTATCATGAAAAATTGTCATTGCTTAGGAAGTGCAAAATTGGTGGAGAAGACGCGATTTCGTGCATTATTCGAGGACTACCGGCAGAGATTCGAAACAATGCGAAAGCTTATAAGTGCGAGACACCTGAACAACTGTATTTTGGATACTTATCGTCGTTGGAAAATTTCAAACGAGTGGAAGCAGCTTATACGTCGCGTAAGTCTACATGGAAGAGAGGCAACACAAGTTCGACTGTTGGAACATCAACACAGCTCGTGCCGAGGGCTTGCTACGTGTGTCGGCGCGCTGGACATGAGGCGCGGGACTGCAGGTTGCAGCAGCGCTGCGAGACTTGCCGCCGCCCTGGACATACGACTGCAGCCTGCTGGTTTGCATCGAGCTCGTCGCGTCAACAAACACACCAGGTCAGCAATGTTTTACATATCACCTATGATATTTATTTAGATGTGTACAAAAGAAATGTGTTTGTGAATGGGTTGCCATTAATTGCTTATATCGATACAGGAAGTAAACTAAATATTCTTACAATTACTATGGCAGAAAACTTAAAACTTGAAATGCAGCCGTCAGTAGTAGTAATGAAAGGATTTGGGGGAGGTTGTATAGAATCGCTAGGCAGGTGTGAAATTGAGGTTTTAATTGATGGAATAATATTGAGGGGTATTACAGAAGTGACAAATAGTAGCATGTCAGACATAGATTTAATAATTGGACAAACAATGATTAACCAGGAAAACATCAGTTTAGTTACTACAGCCACTTCCGCAAACTTTGTAACTTCCGATAGTTTCATAAATGTGTTATCAGCTTTTCAACTAAATGATGATGAACTTGTGACTAAATTCTCAGTATATTTAAAGCACTTTACTGAAATACCTAAACATAGTCACGCGTTTGTTGAGGTATATATAGACTGTAACTGTAGTAACCAGCAGGAGCATACGTTCCTTACCCATCCAGTTTATTATGAATTAGGAAATACGTCTTATTATATTCCGGAAATTTTGATAAAATTTGATCAACCCCTTTTAAAGATCGTGAATGTAGGGAACGTAGACATTTCGTGGGCACCTAATAAGTTGATAGCAAGAGTAGAGTTAATTAAGAACCAAGATTCGGAAATAAATCCGAATGTGTTTAAAATTAGCGAGGGTAAGGTTGATTGGGTCGAAATTAAACGGTCAGATATTAATGTCGGCGACCTTAATGACTTTGAAATGGACAAATTATTGGTATTGCTAAATAGGTACATTAGTTCCTTTGCTAGAGACACAAAAGATCTAGGTTGTACAGATTTGATCGAAATGCATATTCGAACTAACACAAATGAGCCTGTTTACTGCAAACCTTATAGACTATCTCACAAGGAAAACGAAATAGTCGACGAAAAGATTAAGGATTTGTTAGACGCCGGTATAATTAGGGAATCTTTCTCAGAGTATGCTAGTCCCGTCGTTTTGGTAAAGAAAAAAGGTGGCGACTATAGACTTTGCGTCGATTATAGAGCTCTGAATGCGCGAACTGTAAAAGACCGTTATCCTTTGCCCCACATAGAAGACCAAGTGACTCGGTTGTCCGGGAAATGTTTCTTTACAGCCTTAGATCTAGCTCAAGGCTATTATCAAGTGCCTATAAATGTAGAGTCAATAAATAAAACTGCGTTTGTCACCCCTTCAGGACAATATGAGTTCTTAAAAATGCCATTTGGTCTGGCAAACGCACCTGCGGTTTTCTCTCGACTTATTCAAATGACTCTAGGTAAAGTATGCAAGGATATAGCCCTATATTTAGATGACGTCATGATACCTACTCTTACTGTCGAAGAGGGGTTGGCCTTATTAGAACAAGTTTTGCAGCTACTGGCAGAAGCAAACTTGAAACTTAACTTAAAAAAATGCTCTTTTCTGAAACCCACTGCCACTTATTTAGGTCATGAGATTACTGCGGGGACAATACAACCGGGTCAGGCTAAAATAATCTGTGTGGCAGAGTATAAGCGGCCTAAAAATGTCCATGAAATTAGACAATTTATAGGTTTAACATCTTATTTTCGAAAGTTCATTAAGGGCTTCGCTGAGATAGCCCGTCCGCTTACAGAACTTACAAAAAAGGGGGTTGAATGGCACTGGGGTCCAGATCAAGAAACTGCTTTCGAGACATTAAAGAGTCGATTGGTAGAACGCCCAGTTCTTGGGATCTATGATAAAGATTCCAGAACCGAACTTCATACCGATGCTAGTAGGACAGGTCTTGGCGGAATGCTACTGCAAGAGCAAAAAGACGGAAGCTTAAAACCAATCGCGTATTTTAGTAGGGTTACGTCTAATGAGGAAAAGAACTACCATAGTTACGAGCTCGAGACTCTTGCGGTGGTAGAGTCTCTCAAACGTTTTCGCATTTATCTGACCGGGATACCAGTTAAAGTAATTACCGATTGTGCTGCGCTTAGAACCACGTTAGTTAAAAAGGATTTGATTCCTCGTATTGCCCGTTGGTGGCTGACAATCCAAGATTTCGATTTAGAAATAGAGTACAGGCCTGGTAATCGTATGCACCACGTAGATGCTCTAAGCAGAAATCCAACATCATTGCCAGTTCTTATGATAGAAAACTCTGACTGGTTGACGACTCTACAAATGCAGGACGATAATATCCAGGGTATTCTATCTCAATTACGCGATCCTGAAGTGAATTCAGACATTAGATCTAATTATGTAGAAAGGGACGGTCTCTTGTTTCGGAAAACTCTTGCAGGGGAAAGATTTGTTATACCAAAATTAGCCAAGTATGGTCTACTACAAAAGATGCACGATCAAATAGGGCACCCAGGTTTTGAAAAATGCGAAAACTCCATAAAGGCTCAATTTTGGTTTCCCAAAATGACACGATTTATTCGCAAATATATTAACTCCTGTCTTCAATGCGCATTTGGTAAAGGGAACCATGGTAGACTAGAAGGGGAACTAATTCCTATCCCTAAAGCAGCGATTCCAATGCATACGTTGCATGCAGACCATTTAGGCCCGTTTGTCAAAACCCGAAAAGGGAATACTTACGTTTTGGTAGTCATAGATTCCTTTACAAAATTCGTGTTCGCAAAAGCAGCTAAAAATTGTAGTTCCATAGAAACCATTCGGATAATGAAAGAAATTTTCAATCAATTCGGTAATCCCACAAGAGTAGTCACCGACAGGGGAAAGGCATTCACAAGTCGCTATTTCAAACAATTTTCAGAGGATATGCAGTTCAAGCACGTTTTGAACGCTATAGCAAGTCCCCGTTCGAATGGCCAGGTAGAACGGGTTAATCGTACTCTACTAAACGGCTTAAATACAATGTCAGAGAGCGAATGTACCTGGGATAATCAGTTGCAGGATGTTGTTTGGGGCATTAATAACACTCCTAACTCCACTACAGGCACCGCTCCGTTTAACCTCATGTTTGGACACACGAATACTCGTTTTCCTGCTTTTCCTGTAGACTCTCCCTTAGATTTTGAGTCTCAAAGACAAAACCTAGAAGCTAGGAGGAAAACAGCGAAATTGCGTATTGATAGAAATATGACTCTCATGAAAAGTAGGTTCGATAAAAGACACAAAAAGTGTACAAAATATAATGTTGGCCAACTTGTGTTATGGAAAGGTGGATCATCTAGAGACACTACTGCCAAAGTTACGCGGAAACTTGACGGACTTTACACAGGTCCTTACAAAGTATGTAAAGCTGATCGTTTATTGAATCGCTACACCATAGCCAGCATCAAGGGTATGAAGGGATACAGACGGTTTAGCGCAGTAGTTGCAGGTGAATCCCTCCGGCCATATAAAACTGTAATATCTGATGACGACACTTCTGGTAGTGATCACGAAGTAGATCGCGATGATTTGATAGACCTATTAGAAAGTTGAATTTCTGTGTTTTAAAGATGTTTATTTAAAAATGGATCGCATAAAATGATTATGACGTTAATTATCAGAATTAAATATATAGTTTTCTAATAAAAAAAAAGTTGAAACCAACATTATTGTTTATTACATATAATTAATTTATTGATTAAAATAGGTATTCGATTTATTTAGCAATTTATTTAATGATCAGAAGAATAAGTATATGGGGACTGAATATATATCCGATGTGTGAATAATAAATAATAAGTCTGATGTGTAATTATACATTATTTCATGTTTTAATTATAATGTAAGCGAAGTAAGATGGATAATGATAATTATAATGAATAAATTACAATACATTCAAATTAATCTGGATTATCATTAGGTACTTCTTCACTTATTATTTTATAATATTCTACTTACAAGATGATACATTATTTACAAGCATTGTGAATAATTCAATACTAGTTTGAGATAAATACATCGCTGTGTGACAATCATATCCTTGCTGGAGCAGCTATGTTTAAAAACTATTGATACATACCTGTGTGACTAAATCTTTTCCTTAAAATAGCGGCTGTGTGATCAAGCTCGATAGATAACATAAATATTAAGCTGTGTGATCAAATCCTTTCTTCTAATAGTGGCTGTGTGATCAAACTTTATAATCAACATACATATACATAGCTGTGTGACTAAATCCTTCCTCTTTATAGCGGCTGTGTGATCAAGCTCTATACATACAAAGTTGTGTGACTAAATCATAACTTCCATATCAACTGTGTGATCAGGCTATACTTTATTTACTTTAGGTATTAATTATGTTTAATCTTATTTCATTCAATTATATCCTTTCAAGAACGCAACTGTGTGACTTATCCAGTTAAGATATTTATTAAATACAAGATCAATCAAGATATTCATAATAAGAGTGGCTGTGTGATCAAATCTTATATAGAAACTTGAATAATCTATAATTTAATATATAAATATTTAAGAGTATCTGACTCTCATAGCTTTTCAACTATAGGTATCAACATTTATTATATGCGTGAATAAGACTGAACTACATTTTATTATCTTTAAAAAGTTAAAGTCAAAACAATAATATAATCGATACGTTCATTTTATTTAGAGTTCTTTCGGAAAAACTACTGGCTTTATTGTTTTGTTTACAGATCTCCAACAGCAACTTCGAGAAGAATGAGGGTCGTGGGACACGACCAGCGCAGGATGGCCGAGTGTTACCGACTACATCCGGGGGACCACCAATACCAACACGTCCCGCCTACGGAAGTTCTGCTAATAATTATAAATAATTAAGTTATGGTCTAAAACTAAATCGAACTTTATAAAACCTTATTAAAATATTTAAATATAATTTACATTAATTTAGATTGTTGCAATATATTAAAATTAGATTAATTATAAATAATAGTTGTTGTAAAGATTCAATGTGATAAGTTGTAGCGGGGGTATTTTTTTTTCGTCTGTATAAAATGAAGTGTAACAGTGATTTGACACACATTTTTCTGTTCAATTTGTTACGGGGTGATTCTGCCCAAATAAATAGAGATCAAATTAGTGCAGTGCTGCGTGATTATTTAGCCACCCTGACCTACTTCTGTTTACATTGGTATAATTCAAGACTTGTTAAGGATATCGCTAATGATTCCGTGTATTAGTTTGATCCTGATTAATTAGGTTAATCTTAGAGAGCTTGGATTTGTGATTGGTTGTAAATGTAGTTCTGTACATGTTGTGTATGATTACTATGACGTGAATTTTTTTGTATTCTTATTAATATTGTTGACTGTCTTTTATAAATCTGTCTGTCTTGGACATCAATCTACACGGGGCTCTTCACTCGGCCAAGGAGAGGAACAAGTGGCGAAAAATGTCCAGAACAAGATCATCCCGCATCTACGGAATCACCACCCTCAGTAATGAGGATAGCAACGCGAGGAGGAGTCTTTTATAATTCAATTTAACTACATATTTGAATGGTATTTTTACTAATTCTTTCGCATGCACAGAATCTTTCACAAATTGTGGAATTTAGCCTTAATATAGTAATAGTTATTTTTATGTTCTAAAAAATATTACATTAGAATTAAATCGCTTCATCATTTATATAAACATGATCTGACCTCTTGATCTCATTTAACAAAAACACTAAGCTCATTCATGTTGAACATAAATTTCAAACATTTAATAGTAATACTGACATTTATTGATGACTTCAGTATCAATAATCCAATTTGCCGATGTAAATTTTATAAGCATAATGCCGTATTAACAAGAAATCTAGGTTTTGAATAATAATCAAAATCATAAAAAGTATTTTTCTAATTTATATTTTAGTAATATTTACATGATTTATCAACATTAAAAAGAAATACAAAAAGCTATTCAATATGCAACATGTTTCTTTAGTCATCGTGATGTTAGTTTTTAGTGAACACAATTATTAATGTCTGTAGTGTGTTTTAGTAGACGTATAAAAAAAAACATAGTATAATTATATCTTTGTATTAATGCATGGAACGCCCTTCCAGCTCATGTTTTCCCTCCCTCATACAACCCCGAGCTCTTCAGGCTGGACGTGAAACGGCATCTTAAAAGGTCTTTAGGGTGAGGTCTTCAGGCTCAATAGGGTCTTTTGTGCCCTTCGACCTCATATGTGAACCTCATGAACCACGTAAGCATGTGGGTGGAGTGAGGTCACCAAGGGAAACGTTTTAAAAAATATGTATAATTAAAGCCATGGCGGGCGATCTCAATTGAGATCAGCCAAGTGCGCAGGACATATTAAAGTGCACAAGTATGCGCGCAAACACAAGTGCACTCTCTATTCCCTTACTCTCATAATTCGGTGAGACGGCAATCCGACATGACCGATGAGAGATCGGGCGCAGGACCACCGGCTTAACGTGCTTTCCGAGGCTCGGGCGTTCAACCGCCAACTTCCTAAATTACATCCTTATTAAACATTTAGTATTATTTCAATTTCAATGCTTATAAGTTATTATTAAAAGTGTAGTAGCGAGGCCAACCCTAAACTGCCAGGCATTAATACAACATGAAATATGGCACACTAAAGACTATATAACGTAAAATTTACAATTCATAAAACAGAATGATATATGCGGTGGTAGATTGCAGGCCCGCTCACGCTTGACCCTTTTGTGAATACGGACGAAATCTGTTTGACATTTCGGATGTTGAGAGAGATGTTGAGTTTTGTATGGCGCGTCTTGAAGTACTTAATGACAGAATTCTCAATGTTGAGTCTTTAGATACCTAATAGGTTTGACTATTGCACAATATACGAAGACTCACTATTTTAAGAAACATTGTATGATTACTATTCGAACAAGTGTTTTATAATTAGTGCCATAATCCAATTAAAACCTTTGGTATCAGTCGTAAATAATATAAATCCAATCAAAAACATAAATGTGAAATGAGAGCCAAGTTCAATATTATGATAATTGCCTTGGTTGTTAACTTCAACGACAAAAGAAGTGAGATCTAAATGGGTGCCAAGTTCAATGGTCAACCCAGAAATTTATTTATAAGTAACACTATAACATACCTATCATATCTTCTTATAACATAAGATAATGTATGGTGGTAGCCTATGAAGGTCTGTCTTGGCTAGTTTTCATATATGAATTATAGCCGTCGCAAGTTCTAAGCCTACAAGTATTTGTCGGTTTTTATTTTATAATTCCGAAAATTTGGATTGTTGGTAGAAACTACCGAGCGAACATAATAAAACGTTGGTAGGTTTATAGAAACTAGCCAAGACAGACCTTCATAGGCTACCACCATACATTATCTTATGTTATAAGAAGATATGATAGGTATGTTATAGTGTTACTTATAAATAAATTTCTGGGTTGACCATTGAACTTGGCACCCATTTAGATCTCACTTCTTTTGTCGTTGAAGTTAACAACCAAGGCAATTATCATAATATTGAACTTGGCTCTCATTTCACATTTATGTTTTTGATTGGATATCATTACTTTTTGTAGAAAAGTATATATCATCGTAACGCCGTGGGTCCTTTGAAAAGGACAAATTCAAAACTAAAACTAGACCCTATACTATACTAAACCTACGTACCTACTTATTATAGGAATTGTAATAATAATAAGTATATACACCTACCTACTTATAGCTATAAAATTATTATTTAATTTATACTATTATATTTCGCAGCATAAATCGCAACCTTATAGGTCAGATATCGGGAGACAACCGGACAGCAAAAGGGCGCTCGCGCTTATGAGCGCGGCTGCCGCTCGCTCGGCAACGTTCGCGTCAAGGTTGTCGCACCGCCCAACCCGCCACGCCTGCGCCGCTCCGGCGTCACTCGGCGCGCGCGCGTCGTTTACCGAAAATCTAAATGCCTATTATTTTATCATCACGTACCTACTCTTAATTGTAAATATATACTTAGTGCTCTGCCTTCCCCGGTACATAGGCGTGATTAGGCACTAATTAGGTATTTATGTTAAGCGTTCATAATAGAACCTAACCTAATTGTTACCACCATACAGTTGCGTAAAACCCGCCAAGTGACTCTGACCTCTCTCGGTCAGGCCACGTTCCGGGATCAGCACTGTACGAACCGGAGCCAGGGGGTACCATTGCTGCGGCAAGCGCCGGACCAGTGGAGTCTTAGCGGCGGTATTGTGCAGGTGGAGCGGGTCAGCCCGGCGGCCAGGGGGTCCCGTAGAAATGGGAGTGCCTTCCGTTCGGCGGACTGGCCAAATCCGACCCGCACAGCTCAATACCAATGCGAGACTCCACGCCTAGTCTCGTTGTTGCCGCAGCAGTGGTCTCCTCTTTCACGTCCCCCTTTCCCTCAAAAATCGATGTTCCGATTGAAAATTAAAAAATTTTCAGTTTTTTATTTTTTCCTTTGTATTCATGTAATTACCTATCTGCATACCAAATTTTAACTCTCTAGGTCATTTGGAACTGGGTTAGAATTTTGATCTGTCAGTCAGTCAATGATAAAAATGAGGATTTTTGGACATTAATATCTAAATAATTGTTTGAGATAAGCTTATGAAATTTAGAACACATATTTATCTCGCAAGTCACAATATATGAGCCAAATTTGATACGTTTATGTGAAATAGTTTTTGATTTATGAGGGGTTCAAAAGTGGTTCCAAATGGTTCGTGTAATATTACACACGGTGCGGCTCGCCAGTTCTGTTTCTTGAACTTGGCTTGACACGCTACCGCGTGTCTAGATATATATTAGACATACCTATTTCACTCCAAAGAGATAACTATGTGACCTTTTAATAAAGACTTATTCAGATAAGATATGATTCCAACAGGATGATTCTGACAACTAAATTAGTAATAACTATTGAAAAGTTACTCAATGGAGTTTTATGTTTTGTTTATTATAGCAGTAAATATATACCAGTAAACTACTTAAAATTCAATATTTATTAAGGATCTACTTTGTGATCTACCCTGACCTACTAATCTCATGTAGGACGAGCCCTACATGAGATTAGTCTCAACCCTCGCGATTAGTTGCTTCAAGACGTTTGTCTCAAAAGTAAAAAAATAAATAAGGCGTCCGACCGATTTCAGCCATGGCGGCCGATCTCAATTGAGATAAGCCAAAGTGTACGCGCAAACACAAGTGCACTCTCTATTCCCTTACTCTCATAATTCGGTGAGACGGCAATCCGACATGATCGATGAGAGATCGGGCTCAGGGCTACCGGCTTAACGTGCTTTCCGAGACACGGGCGTGCAACCTCCAACATTCTAACTCCGGGCTGAGTAATTTTTTTACAGAAAAATCACACGAATTTCTTCCGACCCTGGACGCGAACCGGGGACCTCTCGGTCCTAACGCAGCGCATGCTACCAATAGACCAACGAGGCAGTTAAAAAGTCTCAAAAGTGCTCACATTATAAAACAGTTATCAGGAATGTTTTTCATATTCCTATTAAGTAGGAATGTTTGGAAGCAATAAATATTCAAAGATCGTGTTCTCGTCATCATCAGCCCATATACCTCCCCACTGCTGGGGCACGGGCCTATCCTAAATTATGGCGATAAGGCATTTTATTTTTCAACGCGGAGAATGCTTGATGCACCGTCACCTTGGGCAGGGGTTTACCCAAGGTGGTGTGTGGGACTCCCGGCTGCCGGTGTTTAGATGGAAAGCCGGCAGCTGCTCCTGAGCTAAGGTGCAATGCCCAGGGGTGTACCCACTAAACTCCGCGGCGTACCTCATCGCCTTAGCGGCGTCATGGTTCCTAGCATAGCCCAACTACCACAACGCCGCCATCAGGCCTTAGTCAACCACGCTGGCCAAGTGCGGGTTGGTCGACTACACAACCTAAGAATTTCTTCGTAGGTGTGCAGGTTTCCTCACGATGTTTTCCTTCACCGTTAAAGCGTCGAAAAATCGTACATATGAAAAACACAGAGGTACGTGGCGGGGTTTGAACTGGCGATCTCTCGCATGTCAAGCAACGACTTAAGCCACTCGGCCAAGTTCGCATATTGAACGACTAAATCTAAACGAACCTTCTGTAAACCACTTGTACTAAATTTGTAGTCGCAAGGTTAGTCACGACTAAGCTTGTAACGTTAGTACGTTTGTGTGTTGACGCATATCTACTAATGTTGACAGTTCAAAAATAATAACCTCGACCGCACGTAAAAAAGCGGCCAAGTGCGAATCGGACCTTGTGCTTCGAGGGGTCCGTTTAAACTTGTATGAGGATGGCGATAAATTCTTAAAAATAAAAATGGAAAAACATTCAGACATACCTATAATACAGAACAACCCGACAAGAACAACGGGTTGTTCAACACTCGAAACAAAGAAGAAAAATATTGAAAAATAAACTCTTATTATATTTCTAACTAGCGGCCGCCCGCGACTTTGTCCGCGTATTAAAATAGCCTAGATGCCCTGTAAAATTTGTTTTTTATTAGTGAAAGTTCCGTCAACGTTCTCGCATAGTACGCCCCCCCCCCCAATAACTTCCATGGGGGACGAATTTTGGAAAAAAAGCAGCGCTGGTGTCTTTCCAGTGTGTCAGCTACCTCCATACGAAGTTTTATGAAAATCGACAAACACGTAAAAAATCTCCCATACTAATTTTCAACACCCCCAATGAACCACATGGGGGTTGAATTAAAAAATAGCGCTGGTGTCTCTCCGGAGTGCCAGCTACCTCTATATCAAATTTCATGAAACTCGGTTCAGAAGTTTGAGCGTGTAAGAGTAACAAATATCCATACATACAAACTTTCACCTTTATAATATTAGTAAGGATTGCAATGCGTTAAATGACATATTATGTCTACGTACACTTATGTATTTATTGAAAAATATCCTATAAGGGTTGTGCATGCAATTATTGTTATACGGAACTCTAGAATAATGCCTAGACAGTTTTTGTGGTCTATAAAAACGTGTAATGTTTGTTGAGTAGCTGTTACGTTAGTCATTAAAGAGTAAACAAGGTTATTTTGGGTTTAGAATTCAACAACATGTAAGTTCAAGAATGATGCGTGCGATTATAATAATTCCGTCGATTGCTGCTGTCATTTCCATAGAAACTGATCTATCTTACGATCACGAATTGAAGAAGGAGATATTTACGCAAACATAATGTAAAAATGTTACTAGTTTGTGAAAATATATTTTGCTTAAATACAGTTAAGACAAGTTTCTCCATTTATTTATGGCAGCCGTCATACAAAAATCACAAATTCTAAACATTCTCAAAGAATCTAAACAATTGAATATACAATACACGTATAACTCATGATTACCTCGTAGTTAAACTTGCTATACTAGGTGTACCTAGTATTTAGTAACATTCAACCATCAAGTATTCTACCGAACTCAAACACACAAGGCCAATTATTACAAGCCCCCTACGCACAAAGGTACCATAAACAAAAAGATCGCACACCCCTGCTATCGGTACATCTCTAGTGGGGGGGGGGGAGGAAGTAATAAATCAGGTGGTAACGTCGACGCGGCACGCCATCACTCATAGAGGCTGACAAGCTTCGCCCGGTCACGTGATACCGGTCTAGGGCTGCCGAAAATACTAGCTGTTACTTTGTATCGGAATCGGTTCTTTTTTGTGGATGGATCCGTGAAAAGATGCTGACTTCTCCTTATTTGTTTATTCTGACTCAGTCACTGGCGTAGAATATTATTTTAAAAAAGTGCACTCATATTAAAATAAATTAAAAAATATTACGTAAGTGTGTAGTGTCAAAGATGAAAATCTCAGTTTTTGTATCCGATAGCAACAGTTACTATGTTCACTTTAAAATCGCTTTCTCACTTGATTATTTCTCAAATGATCAGACGTTATTGCCAAAACATACACTTTTTGGTAATTTTACACAGTCACATTTTCTGTTATAAGTATATTTACTAATTAAATCCAAAACCACTCATAATTTATTTAAAAGACGTCAATCGCCTCACGTCGCGTCGTTTTCCGAAATCTGACAAAAAACGCAATCAGAAAACAGACAGACTTCACAGCAAAAAAAATCCGTCATACTTCATTGTCAAATCCCTCATTTCCATTGTTCTTGCCTCGATGCCGACCTGGCGGCTGCCAAGTTGATGTTTTCAAACATTTTGACAGTTGAAATGTGACGGACGACCGTGCGAAGAGTTAAGAACAATGGAATAATTGTCGGTGACTTGATTGTAGTGAGCGGACGAGGTGTCAACTCGGGACCCACCGTTATGGGTGGTAAATTAGCATTTTTATACTGAATTTCACAGTCGTAAGCATGCCTCATGTGTGGTTTTAAAAATCATGAGCTTATGTTATTATAGATTAATAAATATTTGCGACATCTCCACACACGGCTATTGACCATAAATTAAGCAGAGCTTGTATAAAATAAGGCGTCCGACCGATTTCGGCCATGGCGTCTGATCTCAATTAAGATCATCAAAGTTCGCAGGACATATTTTAGTGCACAAGTATGCGCGCAAACAAAAGTGCACTACATAGCTGTTCCCCTATTCTCATAGTTTGGTGATACGGCAATCGACGTGACCGATGCGAGATCGGGCGCAGGACCACCGGCTTAACGTGCTTTCCGAGGCATGGATTACAGAAAAACTCACACAAATTTTGCCCGACCCCGGGCTCGAACCGGGGAGCTCTCGGCCCTAACGCAGCGCTTGCTACCAATAGACCACCGAAGTGGGGCTTGTAGTCTGTAATGGGTGGCAGATGCATCGATATTAGTGTACATTTTATATCATAACTATTCACTCCCGTACTATATTTATCACATTAATGTTTTCTTCGGGTTTATTCCGGGTAAATATCGAACCCATGACTCTTAGCCGTGGTCCCGTAGCCTAGGTCCCTAACTCCTGTTCCACCGAGCCATAAACTTATATTCCCATTGGTTTATTACTGGAAGTAATATAATGTCCACTAAATAAAAGTTATGTTTGCAACTGCCAGTTTCAATGGTATTAGCTACGCATTTACAGAGCTACTCAAATGGTTTGCGTAATCCCAGATACACTCACCTTTACCCTCAGTCAATGAGAGAATAATCCAAAATGACAGGAGAGATTAGTCGCCTGACCAAAACTTTCTTGAGGGGTTGTAACATAGCATTGTCAGTTGATTTTACCGGTACCTACCCAAGATACAAGTATTTATTGGTTCACAATGTCAGAAGCGATATAAATAAAAAATTATGAAATCATAACAATATATCAAATTAATTTGTTGTTCTATTTTACTTGTAAAAAAGTATTTTAAAGCCAAATCAGTATTGCTTTATTTTTTGCAATAAACCTGTCCGACATATATTATATTGCAAAAGAAGAAAATTAAAAACAAACACACACAAGCTCCTAGCAGAACCATGTTTAATGAGGTAATTATTTAATTTATGATAAAATTAATCAAATACACATTAACATTGAAAGTTGTTTGCACAAGACAGAAATTACATTTCTAAGGCCGTCCATTACAAGCCTAACATGAATGTTTTACACGTCAAGTATCACTTACTGAACATGATTTATTTTGTATTCGCATGACTAGTTTACAAGGACATTTCAAATGTCTGAAATTATAAACTGGGCTTTAATACTACTTTAAAATGGAACGAGCGCACGTAGAGTAGTTTCCAATTTCAAACCGATGTTCCCAATTTCATGTTCAATGTTTTTTTATTGCGTGTTTGCTTTGTCATCCATCAAGATTATACAGAGTGTATTTTCACTGTAAATCTTGAGATCAGACACAAAAATATTTTTGCTAAAAAAGTTTACGCTTTCATTTTTATAATTTATATGTCATTATCAATATAAAATATTTTCGTTGCATTTTTTATTGCAATAAATAACACAATTTGGGGTTAAAAACATAAACTTTCAGATAAGGCTTTTGCCCAGCTCATTGGGTCTTCCTAATGATCTGAACAACGATCAATCTTGTGATATTCTCATTGATTAAGATTAGATGGAAATCCAGGTGTTAGTTTTTTTAATAATTATAAATAATCATAAGCCGACCCAACCTATAATAGAAACAAAACGGTTCAAAGCAGCAATTTCAACACGACTGCGCTTCTACGGCCAAAGTACGGACCCACATTAATGAAACGTCATTATTTACGCCGCTACAAGCAAATGACCCTCGCACGAACAATAAATTATAATAAAACACCGCGTCATGTTAATTCAGCCGCGTATCAAGTTATTAACGCCGATAGTCCCCGCCACGTAAATAATTTACACCCGTTCCAACGGATCGCGTGACGCGGTGTCACAATGACAGCGGCTGTCACTTCGCGTCACTCCGCCAGGGTAGGGTTGGGATCGCTTGTCGAGTTTTTTCAAAGTTTCGACTCTGATAATGATGACCAATGGATTTGATGGGTAATTAGAGCCTGTACCTGCTACTAGGGAAGTTATTTTTTTCAATCAAGTAATAATGTCTGTCAGACATTAATTTATCATCAGTATCATTGCACATCATAACAATGACTGGATCGGTGGAACAGTGGTCAGTGACCCTGACTGGCGTTTCCAAGAGTCGTGGGTTCGATTCCCACTCGGGACAAGTATTTACGCTATGAACATCGGTGTTTGTTCCGTGTCTGGGTGTGAGTATGTATTGAAGTGTCCCAGATATTTATTTAATAATTTGTTTTTTCGTGTCTCTGTAGCCCTGAACAACAATATTCAGGTAAGGAAGATTAATTATTTTTTGTCACCGTAGTTACGTTCCTATTATTTGTTTACAAATGATAGAATGAAAATTGCAGTATATCGATACTAATCAAAAGGTATACGTAGCGTAGTAAAAAGTAAAAAAGCGTTGATGGCCGAGTAGGTAGGCTTGCAGTGCGAGAGACCGCCCGTTCAAACCCCACGTACTACTTTCAAATTTGAAATTCATATGTGAAATAACGGTGAAAGAAAACATCGTGAGGAAACCTATACACCTACGAAGATATTCTTAGGATGTGTAGTCAACCAACCCGCATTTGACCAGCGTAGTTGACTAAGGCTTATCGCCTTAATTTAGGGAAGGCCCGTGCCCCAGCAGTGGGGTCGATTATGGGCTGATGATGATGATGATGACATAGAAGTAGCTCTGTAACGTCTTCACGCCTACTGGTCCGATGTATTTTAGAACAGAGATGTCTAAAGCATTTCAAGTCATAGGCTACCTCTTTACCGACAAAGTAGAATACGTAATGTTATATTTTAAAAGATTCCATGCGGAATGTAGTCACGAGCGGCATCCAGCAAGTGAATAATTTACAATAATAATTTATAAGTTGACTGGCCAGATGAAGAGACTTTAATTGAAAGTTCGTTCGGCTGTTCATATAAAAATTAATTGCGATGGCAGTACCATGTGGGCTTTTAAAGTTTTTGTTGAAACATCGACAATGATCATCCGACTCTTTTCACGCATGACAAACTACAGCGACACACTCCGGGTATCAAAAAGTTGCGTTGTTAGATCCGATCTGCTCTGACAGCCTCTCTTCGCTTCGATGTACATGTTGATTGGTTAACTCTTTTGTCACATTGTACTATAGAGTACACTTTAGGGTAGTAGTAGGGTAGGGTAGTGATAGCACTAAAGTGTTTGTGTCTGCAAAGCTGTAATGCGCTAAAGTCACTATAATTACTAAGCTTTTAATGAACTTTAACAATAAGCTTTTCTAATAGTGATTAATTTATTTATATTTTATCTTATTTACGATCGGCCGAAATCGGTCGGACGCCTTTTATATGATTAAATCTTTATAGAAAATGTTCAAGTCATTTATTTAAAAAAACTTCCAATTGTTGGAAGAACTTCCATTATTTTTATGCATATTTTACTTTGTGTTGATTGGTAATAATGTACGGTCCTCGTGTATTAAGATTATTACTGAACCTTGTACAATAAAATATTTACACTGTTTTATCTATCTTATTTTTTTTTTTTTTTTCTTAAGATGTATTTCCTTATGGATAAATACGCCTTCAAAATTACAATCTAGTCTTAAAAGACTAATAAGTAATGTATGTTTAACTTAAGCTGCTAAAATAAATGTATGTCTAAGAATGTGTCCATTAGCACTTTTCTTATTGTCTCTATTAATTAAGGGGAAGACACTTTGTTCTTGTGTTCATAATGAGTGGCACACACTTCACTTTTTGTCACTAATTTACACTAACTCAAAAGGTTTTGTCCTTTTGAGTCTCCTCACTGTGTTCGTGTTGTCAAGGAGCTGGATAGCATGGACATTCACGTGATGATGAAGTCGATGTTCATGAGCTTCGGCGTATTTCTTAATAATGTCTTTGACAAAGTCTACTTTAAGGTCCCGATGTAGGTCTTCATTTCTGACGTACCAGGGTGCATCAACGACACCTCTGAGTACTTTATTCTGGAAACGTTGGATGATCTGCATATTACTATTTTTGGTACAGCCCCATAGCTGAATACCATAGGTCCACACTGGCATGAGGACTTGCTTATATAATATAATTTTGTTCTCAACTGACATGGAGGAATGTCTCCCAAGCAGCCAATACATATTTTTATACCGAAATTCTAGTTCATTCCGTTTTTTCTTGACATGAGCCTTCCAGCGAAGCTTATGCGTCTAATGTCATGCCAAGATATTTGGCTGTATTTTCGTATGGTACAATATGATTATTGATATAAACCGGTTGATAATTTGATTTTTTATTAGTAAAGTCTATGTGTACTGATTTAGATTCATTGAGTTTAATCCGCCATTTCTGCGTCCAGTCAAACACGGTAGTTATAGCGGATTGAACCTTTGCTACAGCTTCCTGATGGGTAATTCCTATAGCCATAATAGCAGTGTCATCTGCAAAAGTCGGAGTAGTGTTAGCTCCCAGTTCTGGTATGTCACAAGTGTATATTAAGTACAGGACCGGCCCCAATACACTTCCCTGTGGCACTCCAGCCTTAATTGACATGAGGTCTGAGTAAGCATCTTCTTGTCTCACTCTGAACATTCTGTCAGTTAAATAAGACTTTATTAGATCTGCAAATTGGTTTGGAAGAAAGTTTCTAAGTTTTGTCATAAGGCCTTCATGCCACACTTTGTCAAAAGCCTGCGCCACATCCAAAAAGACGGTACTACAAACTTTCTTTTCTTCTAGGGCCTTTTCAATGATGTTGGTGATCCTATGTACTTGGTCTATAGTAGAATGTTTTTCTCGAAAACCGAATTGATAGTCGGGAATTAACTCTCTTTCTTCAATTATTAAGTTTAACCGTCTTAAAAATAGTTTTTCAAAAAGCTTGGACATGACCGGCAGAAGTGAGATTGGTCGGTAAGACGTTGCTTCATGAGGTGGTTTTCCTGGTTTTAGAATCATAATGACTTCGGCTACTTTCCACATGTCAGGAACGTGTTTTAATCTAAATGCTGCATTTATTAGCGTGGTCAGTTTGACGATGGCCTTACGTGGAAGGTTCTGGAGTACTTCCCCAGTAATAAGATCATACCCAGGCGTTTTCTTTTTGCTTAGTCGTTTAATCTCATTACATACTTCTCTTGGTGTAGTTAGTCTTATTTCCAGATCATCATGAGGTTTGGTACTTAAAGAAATACTGGTAGGTATTTCGTTGGGTTTAAATATTTGTTCCAGATGAAGAGCAAACCGTTTAGCTTTTTGCTCATTATTTACTGCCCACTGTCCATTAATGTCTTTTATTGGAGGGATCATTGTGGTAGGTTTCTTTAGATTTTTTGTTGCTCTCCATAAGGAGTAGTTTGTAGACTTATCGTTTGTTAAGTCACTGAGATAAGTAGTCATGCGATTACTATTGTATTTCTGAATCGTTCTTTTAAGCTTTTGGGTGAGGTTGTTTAACAGAGTTTTATCTTCTGGGAATCTAGATTGTTGCCATCTTATTTAAGGCAAATAACTGTGAAGGATTCTAATTAAAAATCATTTTGTAGTCTTGATTTATTCATATTAAATTCAAGTTCCAAAATAAAGTATAAAGTATGCAAATCCCGCCGTCCCTCACACTCGAGTGCGCGGAACTATGGCCGGCTGTCAACTTGTCACTTGTCATGTTGACACTGACAGTGACACCGCGCGTGACAGTGCGCTTGACAGATTGCGGCCGCGCGCGGATTATGTCACATCACGTCGCCCGGCGAGTGTGGAGACTAATAATCGAGTTAATAAAAGTGCTTAATGCGGTAGATGACAGGGTATGTCGTGCGCACTGAGTGACGGGTGGGTATTATTTTCCACGGGATATCATAGTTGAGATACGGTTGATAGGGACACTTGGTGGGAACTTACAATAACTTGGTCATTGCAACAAACATTGTTTCGATATTTTTTTAACGACGAGATAACTTATTACACATTTGTCTAGTAGTGTCTTTCCATTAGTGTAAACTTACTCGAGTGATAATCAATAACTGATAAGAATTAAGAAAATAATTAAGAAAACTGAAGAAAATAACAAAACAAACAGAAACAGTAAACAATTTTAAAGTCGGTTAAAAATTAAAATCAATAATATCTATAGTAAGCTCGATATTAAATTTGAAAGTTGAACAATCAACGAATGAAGGTATGTATATCTGTTACTTGAAGTTACACTAAGTGCCAAAAAAACATCGCGAAAGACGAGCAGGTAACTATTCCAGGCGAGTCTTTGCGGGACCATGGGTGGTCGTTGCTTAAAATTAAACAGACAATCGTTATCAAGTCGAGAGATGATTATTGATAGAAAATTTTATTGCACAACGAAGTAGCAATTTACACATCCGCGTTGGTATGTTAACGATAATATAATCATTGAATTGGCGGTTTAACTGACTTTAATTCTAGACGTCTCCATCGTTATTACTTCTTGGTACGGTGGAAAAACTAACTGTTACATTTCAAAGTGATAAAAAATCATTCCAATAATAACGTTTATATGAGTTAGCAATGCCAGCGGCACATTCCAGGTGTAAGTTCTTTGAATTAATGAACTAGTTTCTAGGTTAGGATAATCAACTATAAAAGTTTATCACTAACTAATTATCACTATGTACGGTGGTACTCAATCAATAAAATAACCTTATGCTACAGTAGCAATAGTACAGTAGTAATTTACTTGGATAAGTCCTTGTAGCTGATAAATTTCAAATCATAGAAATTTAACCGTACATACGAGTCATGGTTTATAAATTATTGATTAAAATATCAATCAAATATTCTAAGAAGCTTGCTTTTTAAGATACCACTTACGAGTAATACTATGTATTTCAAAGTAAGATCCATTTTTAAACTAAAGTTTTTTACAACTACGTCGAACACTCGACATTTTATCGCTTTCAAAACATTACCTAGCACTCAACGTTTTCTTACAAACTACATAATCATGAACATGGTACAACCAATGTACGCACGTTTTAGAACGAAGAGCAATTAAGTTCACACGTTCCTTGTAAGAGGTATAAAAAGCTAAGTCGGGCAGACACGTACATAAAAGGTCGCCGCATAAAAACGGTAAAGAGACGCGATAACAATCTCACGGGGTTTCCAGTTTCACGGATTACGCTGTCATTTAGTGGGGGGATTGAGTTGGTGACTAGTTACGCGTGTTCCGTAGGTACTTTGTCTATCAAGTTGCCTTTGAGGATTTTATAGTGCTTATCGGAGGCTATGTTGTGGAATAATTCTTATAACGACTGACTCGGTGGAACAGTGGCTAGTGACTCAGGTTCATAACCTACGGTTCCAAGAGCCGTGGGTTCGATTCCCAATCGGGAAAAATATTTGTGTTACAAACATCGGTGTTCGTTCCGTGTCTGGGTGTATTTTTAAATATATTTAGTTTTGTTTGTGTATCCGATGTTAATTTTGGTATCCGTAATACAAGTACTTAAGCTACTTACAACGGGATCAGATCAATGTATGTACTGTCGTGCAATATTTATTTATATATAATTGTGAATTTTTTTCGCTTATTATTTTTTTATTAGTTGGCTTTCCTCTCTTATACATCTATTAATCAGAAGAAATAGTTCTAGGTTTAAGCATTTCGCGTTTCCATTCGCAACAATATACAATGGAACTTAATGCATTATTAAGTACAGTAGTAAATACAAAGCTACTTGCTGCCTATCGTGCTTGACCAATAATTGTGATTTGACGGTTAATCAATTCCAGTTATCGATACAGTATTTTGATTTTCTACAACAAGCTTTCAGCATAATGGACATATTATTAATAACCAGATGGCTTGTTATTTTCCAGTATTTGGCAATTTGTTTTCTGTCTTAATTTTGTTTCACTGTGACAGACTGGAAATGGTAATACTGTTAGGAATTTAAACATTATGCACGAGCCAAAAAGAAACCCATTTTCCCACAGACCCCTAAACAAGGGGAAGGAGTAGCGACGCTCCAGTGGTGGCGTCCTTGCCTGACAGGTGGGCTGACAGCGCGTGTGACAGCGCGGATGACAGCGCTTGACAGGTAGCTCGCCGGTCGGATTACACGCCATGATGGTTTCATTTGTGGTCCGATCGGGATAGATGATTAATGAGGTGGATGTGGATCAATGACTGTCGATGGCGTAGCGGTTAAGGTGTTGGTTTCAGCGGGGAAGCAGCCAGTTCAAACCTCACGTCTTACTAATCTGTCATGTGAAGTAATTCTAAGTTGTGTGAAAACGACCATCCCATACTTTGCACTTGAACGTGATTAAGGCCTTATGACTCTAGTGTAAGCTAGATTCAAGCCCCTTGATATAACCCATGGGCTAATTATATAATCAAGTCAGCATGTTATAATAAGATAGTATGTGAGTGAATACATGTCCTTAGTAGATTTTCAAAATGTAAATGTTCAAGTATGATGATTTTGGCCAATGCTCATAACTTAAGAGTATATCCTAATGTTTTGTAACAGTGAGTTAAAAAACGAAAAGTCAGTGTGTAAGAAAAAATCGGTCAATACCGAGATTATCTTTGATAATTCAACAAAATTGGTCATATTTATTTCCGTTTGCCGATTGCCTCTAATAAATCAGAAGTAATTTATGCGACAATCTAATGGATTTACGGTCACACATAAATCTTAGCTATGACTTATTGCCAAACGACAACGATGAATATCACAATCTAAGTAATCAACTTTCGAATCTCTTAAAGATAATTTTATTTTAATTAAATGCAGAAAACTATTTTTAATATCTGACAGAAGATGTTTAATAGACAGGAATTGAATATTTATCACCGAAGCTTTTTCTTGTGGCTGATACTTCATTGCTTATTTTGTATGAAGGCTTGTATTTCAAATGCGTGAATGATGTTCATTAATAATGTAAAACATTATACATTTGCAGCATTTAAGTTAATAATAATATCTAGACATTTAAACTACCTACCTTTTTTTAAATCTAAAATATACCTTCGCGATTTGTGCCAATATACATTTACAACAAGAACCAAAGTCACTTCAAAACCGTCACAACTCACAATAACTCATTGCACGTTATCGCACCGACATCGGTGTCGTTCGGTTGTGTAACAGCAAATCGGACGTTGATCAGGCAAATTGTTAATAGCTTCATTTGTTCCCGCTAATTAACGCGTGTGCCGTGTGTTAATTAATCATAGTAATACCGCGTCATTTGTACAGTTTTGGATTGGTCACAATTCGTTTTGTGCCAGTGTGAAGTGTACAGTTGAAAATTTCATTTGCGAATTGGTGTTCATGAATGGTCTATGAGTTCTTACCAGGATTGCTTGGATGAAATATAATGAGATTTTTGAATTGTGGACTTCTTATTGTAAATGTATATATGTATGTATATTAGAATAAACTGGAAAAAAATATAAAAAAATTTGAGCGTTTTAAAAAAATCTTACTTCAATTCGTGTAGATTATAAATTAACGTAATTTATTTTTCCTTCTTTTATCTCTATTATTCCAATTATCGTTATCTGATATTTGAGATTCCAAATGATTAGTTACTAAAACTTTTACTTTACTGTTTTACAACCGTAGCTGTAATGTTTTGTAGAGCGTGGGCAATTCATATTGTGTAATTGGGTGCTCTATCTCAGAACTAAATGAGACAATATTCATGAATCTTTTGTTCGCCGACAATTTTTGTAAATGAACTCTAAACTTCCCATCTAAAATTTACTTAAAATAAAGCGACCAATCTTTTTTTTATATTTTTATAGATTTTTTTTTACATATTGTTGTTTCTTTGGGTTCTTTTGCTGCATTATTTATCCAACCTAAGCCAAAGTTACTTCATTAATGCATGTACTAAATGCTTTTTATATATTGTCTGTCAGGAACTGTCAATTCTATAATTATTTTACAAAATAAGACATCATTTTCAGTATGACAGGAAGACATTATTACAAATGCCACATATCGAATACTGATAATTATTATTTAAACATACTTACCTTGTATCAGAAGCAAGAAAACGTACATTGTTGTTGCACACACCGCTAGAATATTTAATTTTGAGTAAATATCAACTTCATTCAATATAAAACAGCATTGAAATGCAATATCCAACCTTATTCGTTCTATTACCCACGAAAACACCGCCATTAAACTATATTAAACTAAAACTCGAACGAAAAATAAACATAATACAAAATCTTCTCCGCTAAACCTTTTGACTGCTGTAATAAAAACATTCTAAACATTGCAAATAAAACTCCGACTCGTAAAACACGAAGAATTTTACATTTCAGTCGCAATAATCTCTTTCTGTTCCAACTCACTAATATTTTAAAACAGAATACTATGTAAATTTATTCGAGACAATACAATAAACATTAGTTTTCAACTAAACAGTTGTCGGTACCCACGCGAAATGTTCTACAAATAGAAGTTACGACTCGAGCCATTATTCTATAGATTGCAACTGGGATATCGATAAAATCGATTTTAGTATTGTGTTGTGCCTTTAATCTATTTCGCTGGATAAGTAATATGATTTATGCGAGCTACCGACCCGTTTGTCAGATTCTGTTTAAAAGTTGTTTAAGTTGAGAATCATGAGATATAATAACTTTTAAGAAGAAGCACGAAGGTTTAATGTTGCAGGTCCTTTCTTGCAGGTCCTTTCTTTGTCTACTGGCTCGGTGGAACAGTGGCTAGTGACCCAGGTTTACTACCTACGGTTCCAAGAGTCGTGGGTTCGATTCCCACTCGGGACAAATATTTGTGTGACGAACATCGGTGTTTGTTCCGTGTCTGGGTGTATTATTAAATATATTTAAGTATATTTGTGTATCCACTGTTGATTCTGATACCCGTAATGCCTAAGCTACTTACCACGGGATCAGATCAATGTATGTGATGTTGTGAAATATTTATTTATATTTATTTATTCTTAAAAATATGTGATTATAAATACAACTTGCTTTACTACCACAAGTATAAGGTAATTTAGTATCAAAATGAAGTTTTGGTGAAACTTTTCAAGGCAATTAAGAACAATAAGTAAACAGTAAAATAACAAGAAATATGCCATAGTAAACTACAAAATCTATTTAAAATACTTCAAAATCTATTTCTTCACCGACAAAAAACGGAACGGAATCAAAACAAACGCGTCTAATACCCTTACTGTGACCACAAAATCGGTTCGATTAGACCACTCGATTGTTTCCGTGACCATCGAGAACAAATCGGTTGATAAGAAATCGGCGGCGATGCCATTGATGTCTAACTAGTGTAAATCGATTCAGATCTTGTGATACCGGGGCGAATCGGACGGCGACAAAGCGGTGCCCGGCTAAACGGGATTTACAGAACGGATAAAAAGGTGCTTCGATTTGAGATCACGGACTTAGTGACCCTGTGGGACTACTCCAGAATGTCAACTATGAAACAAATGAGATTCTATTACTGTGTACTTTTGAAATTCATTTGATAGGTACATACTTATGTGAAAACTTCGTTGGTTAAATGGTGGCAAGTGCCTATGGACCTGTCGGGATAAGAATATTGATGTGAGTTCTGTTAAGGAATTACTCAGCTCGGAATCAGGAAGTTGCCGGATGCACGCCCGTGCTTCAATGATCTCTCATCTATCTCTTGTATATGTAGATGTTACAACGTTCAAAAACTGACTTATTAAACGATGCAATAAAAACTTAATATCGTTTAGTTTATAAGTGGCAGAAAATTAAATGGTCAATCAACATAAAAATTGTAAATTTCATTTGTTATTTTACACGTAAAGATATAAATTCACCAGAGCCGTACATTAAATGTAACATTATTTATTTGTCATATTTTATTATAAAGGTTACGCCATGCTATTGCTAAAATAAACATTGAAATATCAAGAACAAACTCGCGGTCCACCAGTTCCGCAATAAGATTTACTACATCCACTTTTTGTTTAAAAAAATTAAATCGATAATAAATTTTAACGTCATAAACGTTGCTAATAAAAATAATATATAACGTCGTTTTAAATATGAGAACAGTTTTATTTCTCAATTCGCCTTTTCCTTCGATGTCGTAAATTTCAATATGGCTGACATTAAACACGCGCAGACATAAATCGAGCGAGATTTCCGAATGAAAATTAAAACGCTCACAGTAAAGACAAGAAATGTGCGAATTAATGTTAAGAGCCCGTGAAATGACAGCTGGACATAAAAAATTCTTCTTGTAAAACCCGGCTTTGACTCGGTCCGATCTCACCTTGGACGGAATCGGTTTATTGAGCGACCTCACTCGATTAAAGTGTGGCGAATCGGGTTGTTAAACTACCGACAGCGTCGACGATAACACAGTTCTAACTTATGCTGCTCGTCTGTATGAAACCCTTCTTTACCGAGATGTTAATAAAGTTCACATTGAAACGGCAGAAAGTTTTATAGTAGGCCCTTTTTGGGCACCCCCGCTCGTGACGGTTGGGTGAGCATTTTGTTCGTTGATTGGCATTTCGCCGCGCGAAAAGCAACACCTTTAGCGGCCATGACATGTCGTCTGATTGATTGTATAATTAATTTTATTTTAAATTTAAAACACCTGACATACTTGTCAGCTGTACGAACTGTCAATTAATTGGACAGTTCTTGATGAGGGTAACGTGTAACAAGGCTGTTTTGTTAGTTTTTGTTACAAATCATTATTGAAACTAGGTCTGGCCTTTGAAAAATAAGCTGACAGTTGTGATGGGCAAATATTTGTTTTGGATCAGCTTTTATTTGAGTTCAAACAAAGAACAAAAACTTGAAATAATCACAAAAGGTATAGGAGAGAATATCGGACAAGTTGCAAGTTAATCGGAGTTATTTCAATGCAATGTGATTAGAATCACTTATCATTATTTTACCGGTGTAGCACATAATAAAATAAATATGTAATCGGTTTGTATTTACCTGGAGAAACCTTAGTATTTTCGACACTGCATTGTGTTGATAAGTGTCCAACACAATAAATTGTTTGTACCAAGAATAAGCAGACACTTCAATTTCCCACATAATGCAATCCACTAGATCGACGCTTGACATCACCACAATTACGCTTGTTGGGTAAAAAAGAATAATTACGTGGATAAAATTAAATTACTCACTCATTTTCTTAAATTGTAACTTGTAGTCACGAGTATAAACAGTTTTAATAACACGCCAGTAGTTAGCTAAATGAGTGCTGTCCGACCATAAATAATTCTTCCAAACAAAGTGTAATGGAAATCATTAAAACCGTTCTAACAGGTCCACGAACATGATTAATGTATGGCAGAAAAAAACTGCCAAGTGCAAGTAACATTCTCCCCTTAATGATTCCGTAGACAGTGTTCTTTTGTAGACTTTTTACATAAAATGATGTAGGGTTCAAATTCTTATTTATTTAACAAGTAAAGTATTCAAACTGCCTAAATTATTTTCCCTTATTAAGAATTTAAGGAAAAATATTATATGTAGTTAACATCAAATTTGATGGTGTGGCCGACAAATTTCATGTTGAAAACACGCTATTCAACTGGATGAGGATGATTGCCATTTATCACTTCACCTAGCAATACTAATTAGCTGACTTATTTCAATTATCATCATCATATAAGCTTATCGCATTCCACTATTATGCACTCTTATGCACTAGGACATACACCAATTTAAATTGTAATCATGCGTTATTCTGTAGTTTCCTTGTACGAATAGACGAGTCAAAAGTATCTAAGCGAATGATAATTTTCTAACGAACTCTAAAACTGAACGACCACAATTAGGTACTTCAAAGAAAAAACCTAGTTCATATTTACGTTCGACACACATAATAACTTGAAGACGTCTAAGAGAGTGGAGCCTTTGTCGACGAACAAAAGGAGATATCTGAAACAAACGAGCCTAATTATTCATCATTAGAGGCAATCGTGGCCTCAACGGGTGATGTATGGGGGCTTGCTGCCATTCATCATGTAGGCTTTGTTTCGTTAACTGACTGGCCTGTCAGACTTGTAAATATAAGAAGGATGCAAGATTAATGTAATAAGGTTAGTAATTAATGCTGATACTGATTCAGGATATACCGTTGATGGATTATTGTGAGATCGTAATTGATTGTTATTTAGAATAATTATCATTTTTGAATCACATTGTAAGTAAACTGGGAAATCACTGCTAGAAAATGTGATATAAGTTGTATCTTTATGGAATGCAATTTTACACAAAAAAGTACCTGATAACTAAGAAAAACAAGTCGATGAAGACCAAAAATAAAACAATATGTACTAATTATTGAAAATAAATAGTCATATTTTTTAGAAGAGAGTATAATGGATAAACAAACCACAATATTAACGAAGGTTTCGCCTGTTTCTGACGTGAAACGATTTATCGCAATAACGCAAGTTTGTACAAGTTGGTAGTTACACAATCAATCCCCCTCCGATGTCAGGTTTCACCTCAGGAGTGCATAAAAGTGCTATTCATTACAATCCATCAGGTATGAGGGATCGCTCTCTGACTGGTGTTTGGCCGGGGGCCCAAGTGAGAGAATTGTAGAGGTACGGCTGAAATATTTACCAGATATGTTCAAAAATCTCACCAGATACGGAACAAACACTTATGTTCATCACACAAATATTTGTCCTGAGTGGGAATCGAACACACGACTCTTGAAACCGCCAGCCAGGGTCACTAACCACTGTTCCATAATATACAAATACATACATAATATGTTTTCAAATGCAAGTTACTAAGTACCTACCTATAGTTTATTTATACAATGTATAATTAACCTTTTTTTGAGAATGTCTTAATTTTAAACATGTATGTATATTACAGGAAATAATGTCGCTATAAGTCTCTGATGCGATCTGCCCTCATTTTTCGGCTCCCCGATCCAGCCCGCTTGTTTATCTACACAATACCTCGGACAATTTGTCTTCGCCACTTCTAAATATTCCTCATTGTCTTTGAGTAATTTTGTTAATAAATTCAACCAGTCAAAACCTTGAAGCTTTGTCTTGAGCAATTTTCTTTTGTTTCTAAAATATTCTCAACGCTAATGATTTATGTCTCTTGTGTAACTTGTGTTATTGAAGTTTTTGGCTAAACATACATAGATGTTAAGACTGATAAATAGTAATTAATTGCTATTTGCGCAAATATAATAATAAAACAACTAAACATGTTATGAAACTTGCTTATTCAAATACTTCGAATTTAACACGACGGAATAAGGTTGTAAGTAAAAGTAGTAATTTATGTTAGAAATCTATCAATTTCATTAATACTTGTCCATAATACTATCTTAATAATGTATCAACTAAGCCACCTCGAATAATTTCTTTACTTTGACTTATTTATGTTACTAAAGCTATAATAGTAATTAAAAGTTATCATGCTATCAGGAAATACGAGGACCTACCTTAAAATATGCCCAATTCAAATCTTAACTACACAATAATTTATAAACCTTTAAACGGTAATACACATGACAAAATGTATCCGATAAGAAACATAAAAATCTAAATAAATGTAGTCATCCAATCAGTGTTAGTGACGCGTTAATAATTTTAAATCACAATAATCCATTCAACTCTTAAACCCAATTTATTATCGCTCTCTTACTATAAAAGACAGCACGTCGCACTAAAACTACAAATTAATGTGGCGAAGAGACACATCTTCTATCTAAACGAGTTATAATCCGTTCCCTGGCTCCAGAAATCAACTAACGTCATACTAATAACCATTCTGATTATGATTAAAACTGTATAGAAAGCCGTAATGAATAAGTGGATGATATTTGAGATCAAGCCGTGTCGGTCGGCGCCGCCGTGAATGCCAATTCACAATGTTATCATTACTTTGGTGTTGAATCAAAATCGACTCTATTTGTAAGTAATAAAGGTGTTTACCACGGTAAAGGTTACGTCGGCGAGCCTGTAAGCGAAGCCGACAGCCGTCAATCTTAAGCTAAAAACCGGTAGCCGACTCAGACGTTAAAGAATACAAACTTTATGGAGCGGATTTATTGATGTATATTCAATGATTTGACGGGAGATAGAAATGCGATTCGTTCTAGCTCTTAAATCGCTAAAAGAGGCTCATTAGAGATACTTTTTTGATGACCCCTCTATATAATGAGGCGTCTTTTCAATCGGCACTGTTATTTTTTGCCTAACGTTTTCAGTTTAGCATCGGCTAAATTGAAAAAAGGTTTTGAACATTTTTGCATATCATCTTGTTATTGCGTGACGCTATTTCGACACGTTAACTTAGCATAAAAAGTTATTAGTAATAATCGTTTTTTTACAAGATTTTTTTTTCATTTGTATAAAAAGTCGAAGTTTGGTGTTTGCTTAAATAATGATTAACATAAATAGTTTTTACATTACTCCGAATGTAACAGATTTATTTATCACTTAGACCTATAAAAATGAACTTCTTAATCCCAAAATAGTTAAAAGCGAACATTCACCAGCTCCTTCTATGACGAATGTTAAAATAAACACAGTACACTCCAATGACGCCACTATGCCCATTTTTTCCCCATCACTGTCTGACAGCAGGATTATACGTAACGTCAACGTGGTCCAACAAAAAGGCCCCAAATAAATTACGGTGGGGAACAAACAAAAACGACTGCCACACCTCACGGGTGGAATAACAATAACCTTTCTAGCGTTGGACATAATGAAAATAACATAAGTGCAGTTCAAAGACGCCGCTGGCGGGACGTTGGTAAACAAGCGTGAGATGAGTTATTTGAAGTGTGTCTAACAATTAGGAGCGTAAGGAAACTGTTTCACGTTATTTTGCGAGGGATACGCGTTTGAAAAGCAATTTTTGGACAATGAAGCAAGAACATCTGTATGATGTTAAAGGCCTAAGAAGCTTATACTTATTAATTTGCCGCTAATTTCTGATTTTGAAACTCTCATTTTGAATTATGTAAGATTTCGGACCTCGAAAGTAGAAACTCTAAAAGTGATTGTCTATCTGTATAAAGCACTCTTAAAATAATTTTTTATAGAGTGATTTAACTAACAATATTAAAGCACATACTATTTCATAATCATAAACCTATGTACTTTTTTCTTTCATGCGTGAAAAATACAAAAAAAAGACAGTACAATACCAACTGTGAGATAGCCTGTCACAGATTTGATGAATTGCAGCAAATAACAAATAAACTGGCCGCCACGCCTATAACCAACAATGCAGGGCCTTTCTTGAAGAACAATGAGAATTACATAAAGTGCACTTTCAAAAACGCCGCCACTGTGCAACCGTGTGCCGAGGGTTTAAAGGTTTTTGAGATTTGCGTTACCTGGGTTAAGAGATTAGCTGGATTTCTTTGAAACGCGCCTTTTGTGCGTAAGTATGATGTGAGCAATGAATCTTCTCAAAATCTACTTACACTAAATTATACATCATCTTTTGTGAATGTTTAGTCTGGATGGAATAGAGTATATTCCAATATATAAGCTGTAATTTTGCTATAACTATAGTCAATAGCAGCGAAAAGTTTAATGAACCCAAACTTTCTTAAATTTAATTAAACCTGTAGTTTTGTATATTTCATCATCATCAGCCCATCTGTCCACTGCTTGATCTAGTAAAACCAATCCATCAACCCTAAAAAAAAGTAAAAATATAAATAAAACTCTACATCATACAAATTTGGTGGTCAAAAATCAATCTACAAATATGCAATGACATGTAATGTATGAATTTGAGTATTTATTATAAATTTGTTTTTTATTTGAGTTCTGGAGTCCTACTAATCAGAACTCAAAGGAAATGATTACCAAACAAGAATCACAAGTTGATACATTCTTTTTTAAAAGTACATTTAAGATTTTCCCACTAGGCTTTTAACATTCTGCATTTACTTCAAACATGGTTAATATAGCATGTTATTTTAAGTTGCTTACATATTTCAAATTCATAATGAGTATATCAAACAAAGATATATGTATGTACTATACCGAAAGTTTTAAATAAAATGTTATGTCCAAAACTATTTAGCTTCGATTTTCATTTCGCATCACGTACCAAAATAATTAAATACAAAATCTGGCACACCACATTCCCCAATCCTCGAAAAGCATTTGGGACTCACTTTTTCCGAGACACCAGCATTCGGTCATGCGCCTTCATTAAGATGTCTATCTTCAATGAGCGATATGCTATCGTCCGGATCGGTACAAACAAATGATTTCATCAAGGCAACTGCACGTCTCATTACCGTGGCAAAAACTGCGCAGTGCGGCCACCCAGGCAGCGGTTCTAAGAAACAAAAGGCGGAATATAAATTCATGCGCACACGCGTGGCGATACAAGGCGCATGACAATTTGACGTTCTCGCCGTAGTGTTGCCGCGCACGCTCGCCCGGTGCCTGTGAATCCTAAGTAGGATTCGTGCGTTCTTGTCACACTTTACAGAAATGGTCAAGTATGGTTCTTAATTAATCTTTTGAAGTGATCGTTTTCTTGCAATTGAAATCGAGATTCTCGTGATTTTCCGGGATTAGTTGACTAGTTAAAAGATAACCGTAATCTTTTGAGCTTACAAAAGATATTTGCTTACTTTAAAAACTTACCTGTGTAAAGTTTTTTAAGAGATAATGTATTATATTTTATGAGAATTGTTTAGAAAATTAGGACGTAATAGTAAAATCGTATTATTTGCGCGTATACTACAGAGTTTTAAATAAACTTTACAATGTATAATGTTTATCTATGTCAATGAAGCTTGCGTATAATGTCGCAAATTTAAAGAGCTCATTTAGTTTTATTTGAAAAAAAAGCCTGTTAAAAAGGACTTCAGTACACTAGTGTTTATTGGAAAAGCGTCGATGGCCGAGTGGTTAAGGTCGTTGCTTGCCATGCGAGAGGTCGCCAGTTCAAACCCCGCCAGGTACCAATGTGTTTTTCAAATTTGAAATTCATATGTACGACGTTTGTATTCGACGCTTTAACGGTGAAGGAAAACATCGTGAGGAAACCTGCACACCTGAGAGATTTTTCAACGGTGTGTGAAGCCATGTCAGAGGCCTACGGGCGGTTTAAAAACTCTGACACCAGGTTGTTCATCAACCATACGATAAGAAGAAGATTGGCAATAGCAATGGTCAGAATATTACTTTAATATAGTGCAGTTTTTAATTATCTTTCAGCAATGTTATCTGACTGCGATCAGAATAAGACACTTAAGATAATGGAACACAAAACCACTAATAATTAAAATAAATATTTTTTTATTTGTTTGATCAGTAATCCTTGTTAAGCGACTACTTTAGTGCGTTTTATTCTGAGCAACGTTACTGAGCCATGCAGTTGTAAAAATAAGTCAAGATCATTTGGAAGGATTAGCAAATGCTATAACATTTAAATTACACGTTGTGCCTAGTTTTCCCGTTGTGACTCACCGTGAAAAACAAGAACGAAATATATTACGTCAGGTATCAACGGAAAAACACTACTATAAATGTATTTAATTAAATACTCAAGAACATAACTCTTAATCAGATAAACAAATACGGAGTTGAAATCACGGACCGCAAGGCTTATCAAAACCACATTGCAATGTATGTTTATGATAATTGATACCATTTATATAGGCGGTTGGGAGAAAAAATATTTGGTCTGGCTTCGGAGGCGATTCATTCCGTCCGTTTAAGGGGAGACAAAGGTTCCACGGGATAAACATCAAGATGCTGTTTCGTCAAATGTCAAGGAATGTCAGCGGGGCGGGTGCACACTGGGAGCAATCGGGAAGTCAGGGGTATTATTAAATTGGTGCTGCTAGCATTTACTATTACTAAAACCTACCCCTATTCCTGTGAGGACAGTAATGTGTTCGTGTACCATAATATTTTTTCATTATCTAACTTCTACTGTCTTTCTTGTTGGAATAATTATTGTGAAAAAAGTCGCGTGAAGACCGAATGGTTCATGGGTTCGAATATTTTTAGAGCTTCTGTTTAAAGAATTATTCAGGAGTCCATGTGATTCCCCGTAACTTCCAATTCACGGTGGAGTATTACTATCAACTTCCTGACTCCAGGCTGATGACTCCAGTGAAAGTACGTCAAGCCAATCTACGCGTCATCTCGTACCAACCGACGGCATATGGCTGCTTTACAATAAACATATATTAATCAAAAGTCACCAACTGCTCTCAGTGTAATCCAACCCTTCCCGGCAGTTTCTGTCGGTACGCGACTGACGTTGATCGACAGCCGCGACCGGCCGACAGCGCTTCGCCGACAGGCTTTGCCGACAGGGCTCTCCAAGACATGCTAATAGCTCGCTTACCATATAATAACTCGGGCATTAACAAAGTGGACGGCTTCCCCAATTTACATCGAATGCATGTCTGAAATAGACTCGTTCAAACGTTTTGACGATTCTAATTGGGGACGATTTGAGGGTTGAATATTAAAAAGTAGAAAAAAAATCTTATCTTCTGTCTGGGAGAAAGACTGGTTGATTTATTGAAATATTTATTTACATAACTTAGTTACTCTTAGTAAGCTAATTAGCGAGCGTATAACTAGTAGTTATTTACTTAATTTATATTAAGCTTTATGCATTAAGCTCATATAGTTATGTTGAAATAACGCTTAAAGTAATGGTACCTAAATAGGCACCAAAATAAGCAGAATATTTTAACTGTCATTAAATTGTTTAGTAATTATCAATACATTAACAACTAATTCAACCGTAAATTCTTTGGATCAATGAATCTTTGTTCTAAACTATAGAAATAGGATTAGGGTAGTCCTCAGTATGTTTTCAAATTGGTAGCAAATCTTGTATAAGTTTTTTACTATGTTACACTCGAAATTCATAACTTCGCTTATTACAATTTGTTAATGATTACGGTTTATAGGAGTAGGTACCTATCGAGCTTATGGTCGAAGTCATCTCGCATAAATCAACATTTCAAAGTAGAAAACTTTTGCTAATAATAATAAGCAAAAACGAATTAAAAGTGCATATAAATAAGTATTATTGATTTTGAAATAACTTTTGAACAAAAAAGGCATACAATTTTTGGCGGCATTGAATAAAAGAAACATGTACAATTTAATGACGTCAATCCCATTATTATCTATGTTGAATGAATCGGTCGTTTATTGCTACACTCAATTATAATTACTAACCATTTCCTCTGGGTTTTACGTTCTAGTGCATTTTATTGTTTTTTTACAACTATTATAAATTTGTGATATCTCGCGCGCTAGAGTATCAAATTTTAATCACCAATAAAAGGTAACGACCCAGTTAAAATTACTTCGTTTTGATTGGACTTAGCTACTAACATAACACTGGAGTTTAAATTAAAATAGCCATAAAAGTCACATTTGTGAAATGCTCACATATATCTTGCATTACTATAATATGGGCTGCCATCGATCAATATCAAAAATGAAAAAAATATACGGTCGGAAATATGAATGAGTAGACATGTGGGAAATGTAAGGAAAAATAATAATATTTAGTGCGACTAAATATTGATTCTCATCATTTGTATTTTAATTCCTGCTTAAACCGTTTAAGTGTTATTGAAACTAATATTAATTTACTTATCTCATAATCTTTATCAGAAAATATAAACCGTTTGAGTATGATGACTATCATAAACACTGTTCAATATCCTAGAACTAGAGCAACAGGAAACGCTTGTCACAATACATCGATCGGTTATAAAGATAAAATCTATTTGAAATCCATTATCGCAAAATCGATTTTCAATTCCCATAATAAGCCTTTGAAGAATTAACCCACAATGCGTTCAGTGAATGAAATTAAATCTCGAATGCAGTGGAAGCTGCGCGGCTGACGAATAGTTAAGTGATGAGAGCTCGACTCATTCAATTGCTCATTGCCGGTATAAGCCGGGCCCTTGAGCTAATCCCTAACCGACACAATGCCACGATTTAAACCCAACCCCATTGTCACGATCAACAAAGATCTTGTCAATTTATAATCTCCGCGAAATCTTTCAACGCTCCGTCAAACGGTAGCCAACTGGCGGACAAAAAATATTTTTAATAAATTATTTGCGAAACTTGTTTGGGACCCTGCTCAAAGGGCGCCGGGAACCGAAACCGATTGCTCGTGACATGACGGCTTTTGTGACCGGCGAGTATTATGTTGTCAAAATACACGGGGATTTTGTTATTATTTTTGTGTTTGCGAGCACACTTAGCACCCCTTTGTGCGGACCTTCCTGGAACGGGGATGTGTGAGCCATAAAGCGTAGTCGTAACTGCGATCTTTCCTTGAAAAGGAACATGTGAATAGAATGGTAATCACGCGCTGTTAAGAACGAGAAAACAATGCATAATGCCAGCCTTACGCGGCTTATCGGGCGTATTTTGAAGACTTTAATTTGCTAGCGGAGTAACACGAGAAACAAAAAAGCCACAAATCACATTTTCGCGACGCTTCCTTAAAAGTTAATAACGTTTTTGCGTAGTCGGATACCGTCATCTCCAGTTACGAGTTTCCTGCCACTGTTACTGCCAAATTACACCATCACAACATATAAACACGCGTGGTTGCGTCGGGTTTTTGTCACGTCACCCGTACGGGACTCTCCTTGATATTTATTCAAATTATTATTCCTCGTCACCCTCTTGTTATGTTCCGAATGAATTTTTCATGCACACGTCGCCCTGAGCCTCGGTAATTTCACTTTGAGTTTGCTCGACGCCAACGAAAATGAGTTTATTTATGTTGATATTTTTTTCCTCAGACACGTCTACGGTTTAATGGCATCGTGCGCGGTACGATATTGGGTAGGTAAATATTTAAACACGATAATTTGTTTTCGGAATATGTTTCGAAGATTTTTACGATTACCCATTTGCCGCACAACGCCTTTTGAACATGATAATATCGTAGATGATTCACGTCGTTAAGTAATCTAATCACGATGTTTTGGATGATTTACGAGTGTGAGGCCGCGCCTATAAAACTCGTAATTATCGGGTAATGCAAGAACAAACAAGACAATACAATTCTTTTATGATACCGTCTTGTTATCAGATGGGACAAATCACCGCAATTTAAACATAATCAGCGTGAAGCCGCTTACTTTAATTCCTCCGGCATATGAATGTTTGAGGGCCTTGACGATACCCTAATCCGTCATCAATCATTCTGCCAAAACTACACTCTTGTTTCCATCACGAACTGTCTGCGTCTGTTCCGTGAAAACCCCAAGCTCGCTCCACCCTACGATTGAATCGTAATTTTTCAAATTTAGCTTTCATGTCTTCCCTCAATACAGCATATGAGAAAAAACCTCATTCGTGAGCATCGATGTAGATTTTTCTATCGAAACGTTCGAACGAGAACACGTGGCCTTGTCTCCCATAATGGATTCATACAATAATAAATTTTGTGGTGTTGACACTCCACGCACAATATTTGTCGATATTAATTCAAGACAAACAGAACTGTCACTGGGTAAATTTGATCTATTTTATTTAGATAACGATGTTTAATTGCTACGACGATTAAGCTATTTGCACAGTGCCTAAGTTGCGGTAAAAGTATTTGATCAACGTTGAAGTGTTTGTGGCTCTGTAAGTATTTGTTTTTGATTAGATCGTTTAGTGGGACACAAATAAGGAACATACATTCTGTTCCTCTTGCTAGGTGGGCGTGCTTTCATTAGATTAATACTGCGATACGATAGTTATATAGTAGTCATTTATATATATTAAATACTTTATCAAGAAATCAAGTTCGGACGACATTTCGTTGACTGGTTTATGTAATATAACTATTTTATCTACAAGATTTTAGCACAATAAGAAATGCCTAATAGAGTTTCGACGAACATAAAATATGAATTGGAATATCAACTATATACCCCCTTATCCCTTTATTTATATAAATTAGTTGTGGTCAAATCTTGATTGATGATTTTTTTTCTGTGTTCAGGGTAGAAAATGAGTTTGGTGATTATTAAGTTCGTAAATTTAACGGACAATCAGGACTTATAATCAACATGTTTCATAACAAAGTTCCAACGTCAAGCGTTATTGATATTACCAATAAAATACTCGAGTCACCACCAATATATCAAGATAAAGCTGACGCGAACCAGCTGAGGGCATTCCCAAACCGCCATCAATTACGATTAGGGACATTTGTAATGTCTATCATTTTAGTGCTAGCGTCGAATACTCAGACCTCCCATAAACCACCCCCTAATGTAAATATCGCTCTTTTATCTGTCTTTAACAATTTCGTAAACTCGCACTAAACCGTCACTGGAATATAAATTACCGAACAACAAAACTAATTTTGGCATCACCAAAATTTCTCGCACTCAAATTTGAGACGTAACGCGGCGAGATAGAATCTAACTGGTGCCAAATTCACGGCGATTCGTTGGTAAAGTTGTTGTTGTGTGAATGGCAGAATACATCGTCTCAAATTGCCCCCTGCCAATAAAAAAGGGGAAGACACAGGGTTGAATTTTGTTTATCGCCATCTTTATGGTGGCCCACCATTTATTTATACTGTAGTCATGCGTGTACCGACGGTAATATAATACTTTAAGGAATAATAAACTTTTGAATTAAGGGCAAGGTCCTTTTGAACTACGGATAAAGGTATCGTAATGAATTAGCATAAAACCTGTTTTAGGGGATATGGAAAGAAGTGTGAGAGAGTTCTGTATTGTTGAAGTCGTTATTATGCAATATATCAAAATTAAAGCGTCTATTATGCCCTTCGTCAAAATTAAGAACATTATCTGCTTAACCGAACTCAAGTATCTTTTTGTGAGATTTTTTTTTCTTGTGTTTATTATTATTTCTAAAGACAAAATTAACATAATTCATTTTTTATAAATCACTTCATATAAACAACCAATTACTTAACGGTTTTATTTGAATACACATAGGTATTTTTTAAAGACGTAAAAATTATCAACACTAAAATGTATGTCTATAATTTATCAAACACTCCCAATGTTTTACCGCAAGATTGTATCGTAACAAATTTATCTTCATAAGGCACTGCGATAACCATCTTCCCTTTAACACGATCGTCATCAATAAACAACCCTTTAGGTTACAAGAATTAAGATAAAATTACCATTTTTTGTTCCGGCATGTGTGTTGGGGTCACATACAAATATTTATTTGAATCTACTGAACGTGATCTCTAACAACAAACCATCTGCTACTACACGACGCATTTCAGTTTCGATTGTGGATCTTCCGTTTCGAGAATAAGACTGTCTGTCTGTTTGCAAGTTAACTTTGTATTTTAGTATGCATTTCATAGTAAATGTGTTAAAAGTAGTTATTTATTATGCACACCCGGTTCTTACGTGGCTATTTACAGTCCTAAATGTTTTGTTATGCGTTACAAGCTACTGGTGTTTTTGTATGGTTTCATGCATTTATTCAGGAGGTGATTTTGTTTCATTTTTGTCGGCCTGTGAGGTCCGGACTCGGATTGAAATAAGATTTTCGATTCCAGAAACGGATGTATACGTTAACAATCACTTGTTTTTAGGACTTCAAGAGATGGATTTGAATGCGGAATTACTGGGTAAAAAGTAATTTGCAAAGTTACGATTATCATTCTAAGCTGAAGATAATACATACTCGAAAGAACCTTTTTAGGGATAAACCAACAGTTTTTTAAAGGATTATTACAAAACCATTTTTTGTGCTAAGGAAACCGAGTAAGTCTATAAACTATCACATCACTTTTTATATAGTTATCTCTTCTGTGATGTTATACTTATTTATAAAAAAAATAATATACCTACAGGTTAGTACAGATTTTTGGAGTGTTCTTACAGCAGCATTAATGTGAATATTATAAAAATTTACTTACACAAACAATAGATTTGCTGGATTTAACTGTATATTTCTATGTGATTTAGCTCAGACAAATATTTTTCACAAATAGAAGATAACATTCATCTTTTCTTCGCATACGTCCTTTTTTCATTATTCGCATACGCTCAATCTTATCACCTGACAAAGCCCACCTAAGGCTAAATGTTACACAGGGAACTTTTGTTCCACAATCTCAGGTCCTTGGGTCAATAAACATTTCTTTAACCTAATTAACTAGAACCTTGAAACAGTTCCGCTATTCCAAAAGGACGCGGCATCTTCAAAGGCGCATACCAAAGAGTGCAGTTGCGAATTTTTTTCCCGTCTTTTGTCTTCGTAACTCATAAATAAAATGGCTTCATCTGTAGCGCCGTCTAAACAGAGCTAACTGACAGCCGAAATATACAATACCGGATCATTATAGACGTCATTAAGTACAGACTTGTCGCCTTTTAAGTTTTACCGACTTGGATGTGGGGCTACGGAAACGGCGGGCATGCTGGTCCTTTACAGGAACACAGGTTTACAAAATTATACCATTTGTACACATACTTTTTTGAAACGGTTTGAAATTAGAAATAGAAGTTGTATGGAAAACACGAACAGATGCAATTTTATAGGTATGCCATTTATAAAACCGTAACTCTATGTTGATTAATTGGACTACATTTATTGAGCGCTAGATAACCTAGCCTTTTTTGTCTATAAAAATAATACCATTATTTATTTTTATCGCGGGGAGGTATCAAGGCGTTAGCTAGGCTGTAAAACATTTTAATCGAATGTGTGATTCCTGAGTCAATATTTCAATAAAATGTTATCACAATAAAATAGTTTTATCATTCTAATCCCCTGTTTAATATGACATTGTCTGGACATTTGCTAATACATATGTGATTTATAATAATGATGAATGATTAATGTTTATTAATAGAATAAGCCCTACATGTCGATATTATTTACTTACATTGTCTTATCTATCTAAGATTATCATAATCGTTTTATGGGGCATGATCCATTAAGATAGCATTCTTTAATGTTTACTTATAAATGTAGTTGAAAAACCGAAAATATGTTTAATAAACTAATATTGAAATATAGCCAATGGCAGTATTAATATTTCAAAACTAAAATGAAAAACACAATAAGTATTAAAGTGTGTTTCAGATGCCGTGCTATGTTTAGAAGGAATAAGGTACACGGTTAAGTTTGAGGATCTTTGAAAGATGACACTTTACGAGTACGACAGACATTTAATAGAATAGAATATATCTTACAAGCTTTCCGCCTGCGACTCCGTTCGCGTAGAGATGTTTAACGGGTAAAACATTACTTCTTTATAGCGCAGTCGGTTAAAAAGTAGCCTATATCCTTTTCTAGGCTCTGGACTATGTGTACCAAATTTCGTTTAAATCGGTTCCGTACTCTATGCGTGAAAGCGTAACAGACAGACCGACAGAGTTACTTTCGCATTTATAATATTAGTATAAATCAGTAATAAGTATCAGTAAAGATATTATATGCAAATATCATTGCATGAGATCATACACACGATACGACACACCAAGGCCAAGGTAATAATTAAGACAAACACATCACTTGAAATATTTTAATCAGATGCACATCAAAAATATGTCAAAGATGATCAAGCTTTTAGGTTTTAAAATATTAATACAGCATTAAGATTGGATCGATCAAAGTCATCTTATTACGAAAACACTCATCAGGATTAGAACACATCGTTTTAACGCCAAAACATCGACTTAATATGACAAATTGGGTTCGATTTTAACATTTTAGCGACAAGATATTTTTCAGGTGGTTGTTTAAAACCATCAAATTGAAAAAAGGGGTTTTAGCTTCTACAAAAAATCTTTCAATAACCATTGTTTTTGCAATAATTGATTATTGTTTGATTTTAATAAAAAAAAAACGCATCCAAATTGGTTCTTCAGTTTTCGACCTACAGACACATTGGTCTTACTTATGACAACCTTTCTGTCAGGTTTAAAAATAATTTTATCAACATCTTTATCATTATCTTCATCTAGTTCTTCAGCACTCTTATTTCGTAGCCTAACCATAACAAGTATTACAAGGTTCCCAGTGAAATTATTTACAACTCGCGGCGTTTCACAAAAGCTTGGCCCGCGTTTATTGCTCCCATAAATACTAATACAGCTCAGGGGAAATTTATTTTGCCTCACCTTTTATTTATTACTAGTGTTCCGGTCCGGTTTTTACACGGCAACAGTTTTTTGTCTTTGATAAGTTGGGAGAGTGACGGGGAAAGTGTATTGATTGGTTTTCCTTCAGTTGGGGACTCAAACGTTTATGATGTTGATTAATGTCTTAGCTGTCTTAAGAGACAAACGGCGATCAACTACAGTAAAAAGCAATTACTATAATACAATACGATTATTACAAAGAAAACAAAAAAAAAATATTTCAAACAAAATGTTTCCAAATATCATTACACTTTATTCCATCGTCGTATGTCGTATACTTTTAGTTGCTATAGAGATCTGCAGAAAATATGAGGGGATAACAATATCATACAACGATAAGACTTACAAACGCAATACTGTAATAAAGTCAAAATTTTTTTTTACTCCAACCGGTCTAATTTACTTGGGTAAACCAAACTTGGAAACTTTTTTATTACACAACGACTGACTCTAACTACATAATACAACAGATTTTCTATTGTCAACGTTATCTAAGCTGCTTTAATGCGTAGATAAAAGTAACAACCCCAATAAATACGACAATTAGGGGTGAATGGGGGCTTTGTTTTATTACCGGGCCGATTCCACGCCGGAGGTCCGACGGTTGTAAAATTGACATTCAATATTTTTATGTTAGTTAGGGAAGATGGGTCTTTCCATAGCGCAAAGTGGTATATACAATAAGGTTGTTTATGCCATAACTGGAGATTTACTTCATGCAGAGGCGCCAGATTATGACTACAACCTCATACTTCTAGTAGGGAAAAACAAAGGCAGATTTTTTTTTAGATAGTTGTGAACTGAATGCATCGAAAGCACAGATCAAAAAACCAAAGGCAGAAAAAAAATTTATGATAGGCGTGTAATGCATCGAAAGCACAAGCAAAGTCAAAATTGAAAAATATCAATCACACATTCAAGTTGTGATGAGTTTTGACCTACTAATGTATTGAATACTCTACCTTATTGGTAAAAATACTCTAGCTTCTTTCATCCATCCTTGCAAAATGTATTTACCTACCCAAGAAGTGCAAACCTTACGTGAATATATTCTCGGTACTCCCCATTTCATTCCAAAGGTTATGTAGTTTCAGCTCACGTGCCTGCAATAACAATTAACCAAATGTGCTACGCAAAGCAAAGAGTTCGCTTGAGTCTTAAGCACACATGGCTACATTTGTACAAGTTTGTATGAGTACAATCGCGATAACAACCAAAGCCGGCTTAGTCTCTTGTGACTATGTCTTCAAATACGGAAACTCACTTTCTGTTTTGTTCGTTACTTATTATTTAATTATATAATTTACTTTAGTGCAAGTTTTAACCAGAATCTTGTGTTTTAAAATAATCTCCCACAAGCCCATTTTAGTTGGTTTTTGTCGTAGTAGTTCTAACACTACTCATTACACTGATACAGTGAAGTCAGTCCCAAAAAATATCTTGGCTGTATCCGCTGCACATAGTTCAACGACCTTTATTAAAGAAAACTCACCTAACAGCAAATTTGGCTAAATAAAATTGGGAAAAATTTGAAATTTAAGATAATGTTAAATAGCTTGCTCGTTTACCTTACAATTAGAAGCTTTATAAGTGAGAACCTTTAAAATACATGAACATTATCTTGTAATTTGTTGCCGCTATGTAAAAACTTGTAACATGACTGTGGTAAAGTATCAAATCAACCATCAAAGTGCTCTCTTTGACCAATTTAAGTACGCAGCTTACACAGACCATATCTAAAGCCGCACGGCGTAAAAGTACACGCTTGAACGACCCGATGGGTATTACGAAACCCAATTTCCGAACCCAATTAGATCCTGATAGAGGAATCTGTTCAAGTGTAAACAACCATAATCACCGAGGGTGGACAAAAAGTGCCGAAAAGCGGCTGTCGGTGAGATTTTTCTAGTTGCCCGCTCCAACAATAGACCCAATTTGGATTGAGTGTTCGGTTTTGCTTGCGTTGTCTAATTTTATGCTCCAAGTGAAATTTGTACCACAATAATTGTCGATTTAATTTAATCTGCTTAGACCTTTGTGGAGGGCAAATAGTTTTGTGGTGCTCTTTACAAATTATAAAGAACTTATATTTATAATGGAAGGTTTTACATTCAGCTATTTGCCCTATATCAAACAACCAATTAGATGTAGAGCCTTCAGAAAATTGGCTTATCTACATTATTTGTATTAGCAGTTTTTGTATTCTACATCATCGAATCACATGCAGTTTCAAAACGTATATATCTTGTCAGTGTTACAACTTCCTCATCTCTCTGGCCTTTAGCAACATCAACTACTTGTAAGTCATAATACAGGACTTGTATGTCTAAAAAACAATTGACAACACCAAAAGCGGTCACATCATCACCCTTTGTAACCCTAACAGCCTACAAGTGCCAGACTAGTTTCGGGCCGGTCCGGCTCCCGTGGCTATTGTCGGCGTCATCAAAGGCCTGTTTACAATCGCCGTAAAAACTTGACAAGTCCCACACCGCGCCGGCGTCTTTGATCCCGGTATAATGAGTAGGCACCTTTAAGTATGACGGTGACTGATTCCTGATCTGTTTTGACGTGGCACGCAAGGCTGTTAGTGCTGTAAGACGAAACGTGTAGCTGTTTTTGGGTTTTACTAAAAAGAATTTTTGAATGTGTTTTCTGAATATCCTTTTTTGAATCGGGTAAATTACTTATTACTTAAGTGGTAAAGATAAGCCGAAATAAAGAATAAATAGGCTACATTATTGGGTTTAAAATAGCAATAGATTCAAAATTTAATTTTAACTTTATCATTATGAACCAGTAGGTGTGGTTGATGCATATTTTCACCTTATCTTGTTCCGTGACGGCTTATATCCAGAAACAAGGCAAGTGCACGAAGCGTGGAACATTTCAATTGTGCAGAGAATAAGTTATGTTACAACTATGTTCTAGAGTGGACAAAAACAAGGGTGTTATTTCTAACTTATTTGCACCAAAGCAGACATAAATAATTCAGCATATGTATTGTTGGTGTGTCAAATTTAAATACATACATAAGGTATAAGTTTTGTCGTTGTCTGGACTAACTAAAACATTTAGCTATCCATTATTTTTGGTTTTAAATAGTATGTGTAAGAAAATTATATTCTATAACGCAGGTGACAAAGACCATATGAAGATAGATAGCAAAATAAATCCTAAAATAATAATACGAATAGCACAAACAAAAGACAATATTGACATTATAGCGGCCACAAAAGATCCAAAACAGAATTTGTATTATTCACCGCTACAATAAAACGAACACAACACATCCCAACCCGCCAAAGAAACAGGCTAGTTTTCAACTAGCGCCCCCTGAACAAACACTAAAGCACGTCCCTAATTTATAGAAACACCGCGCGAGCGAGAGGTCCCGATCTCGCAATAAACATGTTTTTTGTTTCGCGTGTCCGCGCTCTGTCAAATATATTACAGCCCGCGGTGTTATTTACGACCCAGTCGTCCGCCCATACGTTATACTTAGTATCTTTGTTTGGACACAATAAGCAATATTTCTAAAGGGCCCGTCGCACGCAGCTGTTGATATGGGTTCCCAAATTGACATATTTAATTTGATCGCTACAGGCCTTTGAGCGGTCGTGTTTGACAGGCTTTAGTGTCGGATTAACGTTTACATTACAGACTTAAAGTTGTCAATAAACTTGAATGTTGATCTGAGTCGCAGGTAACGGAAAATGATCTTTATGATAGGCAAATGAACTCATATTAAACTGTTACGAGTTGGGGATGGTGATAAAAATAACACAGATGTTGTGCAATAACTTAGGTTCTTTAAGCAGAGATTACCAAGGAGGTAAAATACATATTATTAACAGAAACCGCAATATCTACTTTGTTACGTTTTGTAGAAAAATATTAATTTAAAAAAAAGTTTTCAATTGTTTATCAATAAATTCCTACTACCCTTTGTATTTTATCTTTAGAATAACAACAGACGCGAATTTAATCCGTAAAATTAGTTTTTGTTTAATAATAGACAATAACTATCCTACCTACCTATTCAAATAAACAACAAAGATGAATTAAGTCAGATGAAAACATTGTTCAAACATAAGTATTTCCGGATTTATATTGCAAAGCTTGCGATGTCAAAAACATGAGGTCGCCCACAAAAAAGCTTTAGAGATTTTCCCCCTTTCAACGGCGTCTAGTTATGAGTTAAAGTATGTGTCAGCATTATAAAGTGCGATGACGGAGAAAGAAAAGCGTCGGGTGTAATAAGAGTGGCGTGGAACAAAAAGCGTTCGGTCAGGTAGACGAGTCACGCTCGCGGCGGCGGCTCAAAGCGCTGCCGTCATGGGTGGCGAGCCACCAACACCATCGCACGTCTCAATCCGCACCCGGCCATACCGCCTTTCCTTTTTCCCCTACCGCAATGCAGCTATGTGTCGTTTCCGCTTTATTTTTTATGGCCGAGCGCTGCAGCGGAGAGATATAACGCTCCCGCTCTAACAAAGTTTCAAACTAGCCCCGTCTCTTTCCTTCGTCGCGGGGCGAGGGGGCCGCGGCAAGTCGCCTGCTGGTGGGGTCCGGTCTCTCACAGTCGTCTCGACCGCCGCCACGGACACACGCGTCGTCTCGCATCCCGCGAACAGTGCCACAGAGTAGTTGTGTTGCCAGAGGCGTTTCGTGACCACCGCTGTGAAGTTTATAAGTGATCGTTAAAGTTTATCTCCAAATGGTGGTGCTTGAAGACGGAGGAATGATGACTACCAATCCCAACCAGTATCTACAGCCTGATTATCTGACACCTCTTCCGTCCTCTGTAAGTATTTTATTTAAAAATTAAAAACTTAAATTAAAAATTAGAAAAAAAAACAAAACAAAAAAAAAACAAAAGAATTTTAGATGTTTAAGAATTTATTTTTAACTGGATGCTAATTTTATTTTTTCTTTGTTACAGTTGGACTCGAAGAAAAGCCCGCTTGCGCTTTTAGCGCAAACATGCAGCCAGATCGGCGCAGACACAACACCGACTAAGCCGCTGCTGCCTCCTCTGGATAAGAAGAAAGTGACAAGTGTTAACAGTGATGTTATTAGCCGTTCGTCCCCGACAAACGCGAGCAAACCGGACAAACCCCGCTCTACCCCGGACAACAAACACCTCGCGTTCAAACCTTATGAAGTCAACGTAGTTTCCAAGAAACCCGAGGAGACCCGTCCGTCATCCAAAGCTAGCACAGATAGTTCGGATGATAAGAAATCTGGAAAGAGCACCCCTGGAAGGAAATCTACGCCGCCTACTACTGAAAATGGAAAGAGCAGCCCGGCAAATGACACCAAGTCCTCACCGGCCGGCTCCTCGGGAACAAGCCCGATTATCCGCTCAGGATTAGAAGTTTTAGGCCACGGCAAGGATCACCTTGGCGCTTTCAAAAACCTACCCGGCCTGCCAGGATTCAACCCTCTGACTGGATTATGCTGCCCGCCCGGTATGGAACAACATGGCAACCCAGCATTCAGACCTCCCTATGCTGGAGCCCCATTCAGTGCCCATCACGCTGCGATGTTGGCCGCCGCCGCCGCATTCCCCGGATCGTCCCCCAACCCGTACCTCGGCTACGCACGAGTCAAAACACCGGCCGGCGGGGAAACATTGGTCCCAGTGTGCAAAGACCCCTACTGCACTGGATGCCAATTCTCAGTCAACAACCACCACATGCTAATGAGCAACGGATCATGCCCCGCTGGCTGCACGCAGTGTGAACATCAAAAATACAACTTAGCCATGGCGATGGCTCTGTCGCAGCAGGGCGCCGCCGCCGGCGGTCTCCCGTACCCCCAGCTAAGCCGCCCCTACGTTTGCAATTGGATTGTGGGCGAGTCGTACTGTGGAAAGAGATTCGGGAACTCTGAAGAGTTGTTGCAACATTTGAGGAGCCACACGACCGACGGGGCTACTCCATCGACGGTTACTTCCACGCAGCCGTCACTGTTGAATCCTCTGAACCCGCTGTTTACCACGGCTGGCTTGAGGAGCGCATACCCGACGGCGCCACTCAGCCCGCTTTCGGCGAGCCGGTACCACCCGTACTCCAAGGCCGGCCTCCCAGCGGGTCTAGGCGCCTCCCCCTACGGTGCCTTCAACCCTGCCCTGGGTCCCTTCTACTCGCCCTACGCCATGTACGGACAGAGGCTTGGAGCCGCCGCTGTCCACCAGTAAACACTAGTGTCGTGAAACCTGGACTGATTGGACTGATTCATAATTTAATGTCGTGTTGTCCAATTTTCTTCTGTGATATTGATAGACTAAAATCATTATGTGCGGCTTGCACCATGACAAATTTAGTGATTAGTGCAATCTAAGTATAGGTATTTATGTAAGTGAACTTGCCTATGGAGCAGCTTCAAAGCGAGTTATGTCTGAGCATTGTGAGGACTCTGTACAGCCAAATGATTTGTGTAAATAATAATCTCTATGTTTAATATTAAATGAATTATTTCAAATATAATATCTACATCACAATTATGAGATTATTTCATTTCATACTACCTCTAAAATACTACAATAAAGTATTGCAACATCAAATAAAAGGCAACATAATACATATTACAAAAGAGCAAGTAAAAAACTCATGGGTACTGAACTTATAAAATAAAACGGATTATTAAGTAAAGTTTTCTTTGTTCGACATTTTTTATCTAAGTTATTTTTGAGTTACAAGAATCAGTAACAAAAATCACATAAAACATATTGCTCATGAATCAAAATGACACGAACACATTGGATCGTTTTTAAATGAGTATAAATGAACAATATTACGTTTAAAAACTCTATTAGACACATTTAGCTGAGCGTAAATAAACGAAAACTCAAAACAAAAACGTGGAACATCAATAACAATCTGCTAAGTCAACCGACACGAAATTAGAAATCAAATACAGTAAATAAATTTATCAACGTCGGCCAACTGCCGTTTTCCTCTCGCGAAGCTGTAATAAACCGGCCAGGATGATTGATTAATGTTCCTCTAACACACATTACAGCCGTCAATCAACAGAGAATCTTGGGAGCGTGATAAAACACGACGCCGATCAAAATGAACTCGCCACACCACCCACACGGAGCCAACAAAATTTATTTCATTGAAAAAATACAAAGAGTAAAAAAGGTAAAAGTACAAAACCGACGTTCAGACTCATTAATAACAAAGCCGTGAGCTGTCAGCCTTGTTAATGTCAAGTTTTTTAATAAATGCTATTTTGATTAGGCTCATGTCATGTCGAAAATTTAACTGTCAAAAGAATAATTGGTCGAGAAGACCGGGCAGGTGATAGAGTAATGGAAAACAGAGGCGGCCAAAGTTGACGTGTTTATAAAAGGTTCGATTTGAAAAATTGAACTTTTAATTTGTACGCCCGTTCGACTTGGTGTTTGTTTATGAATAATTCATCGTTGACTATATCTTTAATGAGGAATTAATAGTGCATCTACTTTTTACATGTTAATCTATTTGAATTTTACTTGCGAATATTCTTCGTTGGTAATGTGTGATCCAGTCTTAAAAATTAAATCAAAATAACAATTCAAGTATTTGGTACTCTAGCTGTTATAAGATATGTATTATAAAATGTTCTTGGTGATAAAAAACACACACTCAAAAAGAAATGAAACTTTTTGTTACGTTAATTACCTACGTTATTTTTGTATTCGGGAGGCACAATTTTCTCATCTCAGTAAAATGAATACATTTTTTTCTGGAGTTTGAACATTTCGAAAGTACATAGACAACCCTAATATTTAAAAGTAAAAATTGTATGTCAAACTTGTCCGATACTGAGTCATGTTTAAAATTAATTTATGAAATAATAAGTTTTACTGCACTTTATTTATAAATCATAAACTTTATGGGCTCGTAAAAGTCATAAATACGACTAGATTGCAAATGTAGGCTAGGCAATTCTGCTAACGTTTTAAGACTAACTTGACACTCAATGTCAATCAATCGATGATTGATACGACATTTATATTCGTTCTGTTTTGCTTAACACATCATTTCGGCTATAAAATGGTCTATTAAGATACTGCGACACGACTTTGACATAGTTTCAGTAAACATTGTCGTACAACGTAACAACGAGACTGGTAACGCCATCTATCAATGTATTGATGAACTTCATTTAACATCCACAGGTGGCGAGAGGGTATAGGCCTATAAAGGAAGCAATAAATAAATTTATTAGATAAAATACCTCATTATGAATGTCTGATGCATTCCTAATTAAATGTGTTAAGAAACTTCCATTCAGCGAAAGTTAAATAAATCTTCGTTTAAATAAAACTAATTCTACATATTTTTATTTGCATTCAGGTAATTAAACTAATTAAATTACTCATAAAATAGTGATGTAAGTAGATACTTTATTTCTCAGTTATTCTTTCATAATAAAAAAGTTAGTTTCAAGTTTATTTTAACACTATTAATAATGCATGTAATTGGAAACTTTATTTCAGAAATATAATAAATTAAACGAATGCATTTACTTTAAATTCATGAATAATATACAATATTATGTACAGATACATTGTTATAAACTCAAAATAAACATTTAAATGCAAAGACAGAAAAAGAATACGTAGTGACAAAATAAGTGACATGGTGCGGAATTAAAATAAACACAAGTAACAAACTGTAATATACAAAGTTATCGATTGTTTCACCATAACGTTGTCTCGCACAACAAGTGATATTTATAGCGCAATTTGGTAAATTGAGTAATTATTTAACTTTCACATCGCGCGACGACATCTCGCAGACACATTCGTTGTCTTACGACATTCACACCTGCTATCCCGGGCATAATTATCCCCCGGCAGTAGTAGGTTAAATGTCAACTTTCCAATAAAAAACACGAATTTTAATTTATCCACTTTAAATGATGTTTTTACGCTTCCCGCGTGATTAATCGACACATTAAAAGTTTAAAGGGGACCCATAAATCGTGAGATATTAATTGAGATAATAATGTAGATTTTATTTATGCGGGCCACGCCTTAAGATATCACCGTGTTCTATACAAATGATCTCTCACGGGTAGATTAGCTTTGACAGATGCGTTCAGAAGATTGATGCCAGCCAGAGATGTAATCCATGCAGCGAAATAACCAATTACGATTAGCATAAACATAAGGTGAAGTAAATTAACATATTATCAACGAATGAATTATGCATGCGGGGTATTATAGACCCGCACATCAAATTAGAGGGTTAGGTTACCCTTCGACGGGCATTGTTGGCGGAATCGCTTCAGTTGTTATGGTAATAACAGTACCTGGGTTTTGGTTTATTTATTTATTTTCACTAATATTGTAATTGTGAAATGTTTGCGTTCTTTCATCGCCTTTGCGAGTTCGGTGTAACCCTCAAATCGAGCGTAAGGGTCTATTGTACCCATGAGGATTTTGTCGATAAAGATCTCGCGATTAAATCGGGTTTGGTATTATAGGAACTTTTAACGACAACATATTGTTATGTCAGTTGTTACAATATGGGTGCGGTCTTTTATAAGCCTGTTTTGTAATGATCTCTATTCCTGTGAGAATTGGGGTTTGTGACTTGTCATTCTAGTTCTGAAGATGAGATTTTTCTTTGTGTAACTAGAGATGACGTGATAAACCAGGACAATGTGTTTTATTCCGAGATTAATGTAAATAGAATCTTTTTGTTAACTATAAATTAGTATTTCATACTAGCGACCCGCCCTCGCTTCGCTTCGGGTATATCTCTATCTCTATTTAATATATTTCAACCCCGTAAGGAATTTTACATACAGAAGTTATTTCCCAATAACTCCTGTTCCCATGGGAATTTTGTAATATCGCGTTGGGAGTAAGCTTTACGTTCATTAGGGTACCTGCATGCCAAATCTCAATCGTCTATCTATATCGCTGTTTAGATTTTTTCATACAACAGTTTTTTCCCTATTACTCCCGTTCCCGTGGGAATTTTACAATATCCTGTTGCAACTACGCTTTAAATGTATTAGGGTACCTGCATGTCAAATTTTAAGCGTCTAACTTAAGCGGTTTACATTTTCATACAAAAGGATTTTGCCGCTATTTTCCGTTCCTGTGGAAATTTCTGGAAATCCTGTCCTAACGGATGCCTACGTCATAACATCTACCTGCATGCTAAATTTCATCTCGATCCGTCCAGGGGCTGTGACGACTTCGACCGCGTAGTGATGTTTAACGGCTAAACAATTACTTCTTTAAAGCGCAGTCGAATAAAAAGTAACCTAAAACCGTTTCTAGGCTCTGGACTATATCTGTACCAAATTTCGTTTAAATCGGTTCAGTACTTTATGCGTGAAAGCGTAACAGACAGACAGACAGACAGACAGACAGACAGAGTTACTTTCGCATTTATAATATTAGTAAGGATAAACGGGGATGGAAGTCACCGTGCGTCTAGTTTAAATGATTTATAGATTTATTTTAAGTCATACTCAACTTTTTTAAGAACTTATCAGTAAAGTTTTAAAATGTTGTTATTTATGAAATAAATAAAAAAAGAAATAATTACATTTAGGGTACTTATAAATACTTACATGTTTGATGTTTCTGAACTTTGAAAGATCCACCATATGCTAAAACAAAGGCAAAGAAACGTTTACCTACATACTAAAGCGAGTACATTACGTCAATAACTGATACTATCCATGTATTTTATAGGTAAGCTAACGTTTATCTCTGAATATTTCAAATTATAGTATCAATATCGTGCTACCAAAAAGTAATTCAAATACGCCAATTAGCGTAATGAAAATTAAAAACGCTCGCGATACAATTCGCATTTATTGCGAGCAGGTGTATTCGCTAATTAATATTTGCGAAGTAAAAACGTGTGGCAGTTGATTCTTCGGTATTGGATGCGATTGTTATCTCTTGGGTTCCATGCCTCGTCATCATCAGACGAAGCCACCTGCTTCAGAACCTGAGCCATGTTTATTGTGTTGCTTTATTAAGTTGCATATGTAATTTTTTTTGATAGAAGTTTCCTGTAGGAGTGATACACGTAGGAGTCTTTTCTTCATTTTGTTTTTTAACTGTTGTTGCCATATTTTTTATATTTATGTCTAATACAACAACAATGTCGAACAATATTGTTGAACCTGGTAAGACATATTGTGTGTTTATGACAATTTTCACATACATGTTCCAAATTTTAATGTATTTGTTACAATAGCCATGTTACATCCTTACTATCCTTACTAATATTATAAATGCGAAAGTAACTCTGTATGTCTGTCTGTCTGTCTGTCTGTCTGTTACGCTTTCACACATAAAGTACTGAACCGATTTAAACGAAATTTGGTACAGACATAGTCCAGAGCCTAGAAACGGTTATAGGCTACTTTTTAACCGACTGCGCTATAAAGAAGTAATGTTTTAGCCGTTAAACACCTCCACGCGGACGAAGTCGTCACAGCCACTGGACGGATCGAGATGAAATTTAGCATGCAGGTAGATGTTATGACGTAGGCATCCGTTATGACAGGATTTCCCGAAATTCCCACGGGAACGGGAAATAACGGGAAAATCCTTTTGTATGAAAAATACTAACCGCATAAGTTAGACGCTTGAAATTTGACATGCAGTTTATTAAGGTACCTGCATTGCAGGTACCTTAATAAATTAAAAGCTTAGTTGCAACAGGATATTGTAAAATTACCACGGGAACGGGAGTAATAGGGAAAAAACTTTTGTATGAAAAAATCTAAACAGCGATATAGATAGACGATTGAGATTTGGCATGCAGGTACCCTAATGAACGTAAAGCTTACTTCCAACGCGATATTACAAAATTGCCATGGGAACGGGAGTGATTGGGAAATAACTTCTGTATGTAAAATCCCTTACGGGGTTGAAATATATTATTTAGAGATAGAGATATACCCGAAGCGAAGCGAGGGCGGGTCGCTAGTTAAATATATTTATATGTTGTGAGTTACTACAGTCACTTAAGATGATTAATAAATAATTTAAAGCCTTTTAAAAGCTTTTTTCTTTTAATATAAAAATTACAATCACACAAATGAATACGGAACCTAAAGAGAACCTACAAGTACCTATCATGCGTTCATTACTTAGCAATTTGTTGAAGTTTAATTAACCGTTTGTTGTTTAACTATGGGAATTTTAAAAATCAACTAATGAGACACAGGTTATGTGACAGGAATTTTAAGAGGTAGAAACTGAATAAATACGACAAATTTTCTACTGTGTACCTACTGATGGTGAGAGTTTCATTACGCCATGTCCTCGTTACTAACAAAAGCTTTCGTAACCGTTGAAAAAGGGGGATGATTTTTTGACAGTTTAAATTTAGATTTGGTCCAGAACATTTGTTGTGTCATCTTAAGTTTGATTAATTCGATCTCAAACATTACATTCATATTTCTTTTGACATGAAAAGGACACAAAAAGACACATTCGTTAGTGTGTCAAATTGAAAAAGATCTGTATAAAGAACAGTCCTATTGTATTAATTCTATTGTATAAATACTAACAGCCAGAATAATCTAAAAATATATTATCCATTAAAACAATTATGTGACTTTATGCAATAATTGTATGACTAGAAACAATCACATCGTATATCATTTTAATGGTAGCTTAAAATGCCGCACCATTGATTGCTTTCCATTCAATATCCTTCAATATTCAATAAGTGTTCAGACAAAAGGTACAATGGCCGCGCAGCAAAAACAGACAAAGACAAGAAACAAAACAATTTGACAGTAGCACCTAATTGTTACAGTCGTAGAGTACAGCTAAGAGATCTGCAGTGAGGAAAACTGTCTCTACTTCGAAGCTTTTCGATTAAATAATAAAGTTTTAAAAATATAAAGCGTTCAACCAATTTCGGCCATGGATCTCCGACCGAGATCAGCCAAGTACTCAGGACATATTATAGTGCACAATTGTACTCTCTATTTCCTTACTCTCATAATTCGGTGAGACGGCAATCCGACATGACCGATGAGAGATCGATCCCAGGATCAGCAGCTCAACGTGCTTTTAGAGCCACGGGCGTTCAACCGCCAACTTCCTAACTCCGGGCTGAGTAATTTCATTAAGAAAATCTCACAAGTTATTTTGAGATTATTTTTTGGACAAAGATTTTGATAACATCATAATCATATTCCGTACTAGCGAATAAAAGTAGCTGCACTCCTTCACGTGATCCGCCCTGGCTTCGCTTCATGAGAAATTTAAACATTAAAGCCTACCTCTGGAATCCCTCTATCTATAAAAAAACGCATCTAAATCCCTTACATAGTTTCAAAGATTTATACATACATAGGGATATAGGAACAGAGAATGCGACTCTGTATACTATGTAGGTAATGGAAACTGGAAAGTTTTGGAAGAGGCATATGTTCAGCAGTGGACGTAAATAGGCTGATATGATGATCATCATCAACCCATATACGTCCCCACTGCTGGGGCACGGGCCTACCCTAAACTAGGGCGATAAAGCCTTAGTCGTCCAAGCTGGCTGAGTACGGGTTAGTCGACTAAATAACCTTAGGATTTCTTCGTAGGTGTGCAGGTTTCCTCATGATGTTTTTTTCCTTCTTCGTTAAAGCGTCGAATGATGGTACATATGATTTTCAAATTTGAGAAACACATTTATAACTGGATGGATTTGAACTGGCGATCTTTCGCATAGCAAGCAACGACCTTGACCACTCGGCCATCGACGCTTTTGAAGATGATGATGAATGATAAGGTTAATAAGAACGATAGCTTCACTGTGGTACGGTTTTACTGCCGCATCGGAATCCCTTTGACACAAACAAAGACACTTACAGTCGATCATTATCGCGGGAACTACAAAAGGTGAAACTTAATAACTGTGACATGTGACAGAATTGATAAAGGAACAAGGCCGATTGTTTTCGGTTTTAAGTCATAAGATAAAAGCGTATTGTATTCAAAGCATTAAAAGTAACGGTATAAGCTTAATTTATATTAATATTATAAAGCTAAAGAGTTTGTTAGTTTGTTAGAATCCGCTCATTTAAGAAACTACTGGTTCGAATTAAGAATTACTTATTGGCGTATATAACATCGCGCTGCGACCAATAGGAACAAAGAAACAACGTAAAATGTGTAAAAATGGGGGGAAACGCGTACAAATGAAAATTACATGTCACTTTTTATGAAATTACCTCTCTTAAGTGAATTGATTTTAAATACTATATTAATAATTTCAGAAAAGAGGGCGGAAAGTTTGTTTCTGCCCTCTACTCCGTCCGTGTAGAGACGTTAAACACGTAAAACATTACTTCTTTATAGCGCAGTCAGTTTAAAACTATGTTCTTTCTCAGGCTCTGGACTATATCTGTATCAAATTTTATTTGAATCAGTTCAGTACTGTATGGGTGATTGCGTATCAGACAGAATTACTTTCGCGAATATCGCTTATTTTACGGATTAAACTTGCATTGTATTGTTGATTAAACAATAAACTTTCGCATTTATAATATTTGTAAGGTCTGCTGCAAAACTAAGAATCAAACATAAATATCGCTTCCGCTTATCACTCCATCGTTTCCCGACGGCGTTCTATAAAATGATAGTTTAATTGTCACCGCCTGACATATGTGTCTGAAGGTCCGACAAAAGCTATTACAAGGAACTAAACTGTATTAATAATTAATACTTGTTCTACCCGCTACTTCAATAATAACTTATTATAATAATTGCAATGGAATTTATATGCTGAAGTTGCTAATTGTGATACATTATAACAGTCATTTTTTGTGGAAAATATGTTCGGTTTTGTCTTTATATTATGAAAAGACCTTATCAAAAAATTTTCGAATTAATTCAATAAATTTTAAAGTGCAATTACATTATTGTGTTGGTATTGTTATGAAAAAGCGTCGATGCCCAGTGGTTAAGGTCGTTGCTTACCATGCGTGAGGTAATAGGTAGTTATTATTAATGTAAAGTTAAAAATCTGCCTATTAGCACTAATTTTGCTATCAATTTATCCAACATTAATCTTTTTAATAATCTATTTGAAATTAGCGCAATTTTGATTTTAACTTTGATAACACTTTCCCTGTAGATAGCAATATGTTCAAAAAGCTTTATTATCTGATGATACATTAATCATCAGCTTAATTATATAAAATAACACTATCCAACTTATCGATCATCACATATTTATTAGTATCAGGATGATCTATCTAACATTTTGGTCATCATCGTCATCTATGTATTAGAATAGGTATTCAATATGTCTTGAATATTTCCCATGTTTTGTTTTGTTTTAATGAGCTCCTGATAACATGGTTAATATCGGTAACACATTGAGTTTCCTAATGTGTTTAACCATGAGAGTTTAAAGTTATATATAGAATATTTGTAAATAATAATTCGTGATGTATTTTTTATTTATTTGGGAAACGACTTAATCCTATTTAAAGGGTCTCGCTTTTACTGAGATTTCGTCAATTGTCTGTCAGTCTATCACATATCTCAAGAACCGCAGACGTATTTCTGTTGCCACTTCAGCAAATAAATAATAAAATACTAAAAAAATATGATGCGGAAACAGAACCCTGGTCGCGCGAGTTCGACTGGCACTTCGGCCGTTTTTATAGCAAAAAAAACACTATCAAATTCCAATTACAAAACAGACGACATCCCTGTCAAAAGCTCTATAGAAATGCCTTGACGAATTAAAAATGGCCGCCAGCACCTTGTTCAACACTACGAGTACACGCTAATCCTCGCGCGTCACAACGAACTCGACTACGCTCAAGTTGAGTCGCAAGTCACAAGTGACTTGTGACTTGTGTCTAGTCACAAGCGGGACCCGCGGAGATAATCCGACTGACGAGCGTGACGTGTGACAACAAACACGGGATAAGTTTTGCGCGAACTGTGGTGACGTCACTGGGAATTTTGAAATTGGGACGCGTAGTCAAATATGCTGTTTATTGCGAGGTGCTGCATGCGACGATGATTATACAGGGTCTAACTATAGATATCAAACCAGATAAAGTTAATATAATTTAGATCACCTAGAAGAGTGAAATCCAAGCCTTTGATACAAACGTCTACAAAGATTTCTAAGTGCATGTGTTTACGCTTCAAATAATCATAACATAAAAGAAAATTAACTACTGTTTAGCATTATACATCAAACAGTAACGAATCCAAATAAAATAATATTCAGAAATAAAATTCATAAAAATAATTGGCATACAATACAATGTCCTTGTAATAGAGCAAACTACCTGCTTATCTTATTCGTGTTTAACTTAATCTTAATCTAAAAAATCTTTTGACAACTACCCAAATTAATTTTGCATTAACCCCGACCCTCCTAATAGCGTGGTTAGTTTCATGTGAAAATAAAACAATCGCTAGTACGCGGCTACCATAATTCAATAATTACACGGCGCATTGTTAATCTCGAAACTATTAACAAAAGTCAGTTGCACCAGTGTTACATGAATTATCTAATCCAGCTTTTAATCTACGATCGGCCGTAATGAAACAATAGTGCAATTTCTTCATCTGCCGTTTCGCACGGTGCGTTTACAATGATTAATGCGGCAATAGAACTGGCACAATTTGAACCATAGCTCCCAGCGGGCCGCAGGATACAATATTTTACGTTGACAGACATAACAACATTTATACGACCGTTTATTCTTTGCGTCCCGTATTTTATTCGCTTTATGACGGTCTTTCACAACGAGATTAATACCACTTTCCAGTTGCGACACTTTCAATATTAGGTCTTATAGCTAAGGCCGTAAAGTTGCCTGTCCGTTTCGATGGTGGTATTCATTTTTTGTTTAACAGTAATAGTCGTGGATGCCGGTTGTATGTTTGTTAGTATTTTATTTCGGGGCGTTTCTCGCGTCATAAAATAATGGCGTAATGCAGTGTTGTAAATCAATTTCCCTTTGAACGATGACGTTTATAATGACGCCCGGTAGTTTGGAATTAGTTTATTATTATGCTTTTTGTTAAGGAACGGGAGCGTGTGATTATTATCGCGATGGCTTATTAATGGTTTTCGTTTGTTTGTTGACGTTAAATGTGTACCTAATTAAAATTATTTTCTGCATTCGCCTGATTGTTTGAATGTAAATTTTGGGAAATTGAAAGTTTTTTGCCTATTTTTTCTACATCCAAAAGGTGCTGAATTATTTTTTCTTATTAATTCGATCCAGTTATTTCGTTGTCGTTCGAAAATTGTTTTAAGTGGTATTATGAATCATTTCAGGGAACATTTTGTTTATAATACCATTTATTTTGAGTCTTTACCACAGAGATTCATACATCAAGGCATTATAAATGCACCACACTATAAAGCAACATAGTAGAAATATGCAAGCAAAGGATCTAAGAGACATTTTTTTTTTTCAGAACCAGTCCCTCAAACGCATAAACAAACTGTTGATCGCATTGAGCCGCACAAATCGCGAGCTTACGCGACAATGCAGCCTAAGCCGATACGAACCAAATGTAAATTGAAATAAAAATGTATGAGCGTTCATCCCGCGTCAGTCGCTTAATAAAACAACGTGAGCCGTGCTGCCGTTTCAACGAGTCCGGGACACTTGAAAGGCTCTAAGATAGGGGTGGTGTTTCTCTTCCCCACCAAAAGGTATGTTATAATTTTTTTAATCGTTATTCTGGCCACTTTGATTTAGATTGAAACCACTTTCGAATGTGATGTGAATAAAGTTTGAAATCTCAATGCCGCGAAAAATTATTAAGTTCCAAATTCAAATTCTCAGCGTTCTTTTGTCTTCCGTGAAAAAGTATTCGTCTCAAAGTTTACTTTTTACTTTTATTGTGTAAGTTAAACACTGCTATATTAACTTTAACTGATCACTCATACAAATACAAGTCGTCTACTATACTGGTGCATATTATTGTTAAGTCCAATTTAATTCTCGGCTGAATATTTTATGGTAAAGTTATGTGAGATGAATCTATGACATAGAGATAACAGCTAAACATAAAAGATACCACCAGATCTCGAAAATCACCTCACCTTATCGAACTTCTGACTAGAATCCTAGATAGAATTAAATCAACTTTCAACTCGAACAAAGCTCTACTTCATCGATGATCCTAACCTAACACTGTATTTAACGTGACTAATTCAGGCAGCCCTGACAAGCGGAGCACGGCACAGCTCATCCGCCAGCTATCGTAAATACGTAATGAGCGCCGTGCCCGCTACCAGGCATCGCTGGGATTAACCTGACAGACGACAAATTGTTTTTTGAGGCTACATATGGACTGGGGAATAATAAACATCACGTAGGTAGTTGGCGTAGCGTAGACCGTATTGAAGACTCTATATTTATTGTTGTCAGAAAATTAGAGCACCCACTCTCAATATCTTCCTGCTCTCCAATTCATTCTAAATCTTAAATTTGTCATGGCAGATGCCCATTTTGTAGCGATACGCCATCTTAGTAAGTTAGTTGCATTGAGTATGAGATAAGTTGCTTAAGAACTTGTCATCTGGAACTACAGTGGTACCTATAAACAAAATAGCTTAAATAGGTAGATAAAATTGTACTGAATAAGGGGAGAAATATACCTAAATACTTATGACACAATATGTATACGGTATACATACAGGGTAGGTTGGATTGGACACTCTCAAATACTAGAGTTCTCAAATACAGATTTCTGCCTTAATTGTTATAATCTTTTAATGTTGAAATCTACCCTAGCAAAGTCAATACATAACTCCTTTAATACCATGTTAAGCCACAATAGCCGTAATCACAGCAGCGTATTTAATTTATACGATTATTATTCGTAATAGAAAATGTCTGTATGCAGCGACCGAACCGTAGTACCGGGCTGTTCATAAATCTTCATTGCGTCCCGATGACACGCCACGACACGTCGCCTCGCTACCGCGCTGCCGACCCGTCCAAAGCGCTAACAGCCTACATTACCTCACCAACTTCATCCAAAACACAACCTACACCACACACAATAAGGCACATTTCCCTATAGTCACCGCAATCTGGTACCTCGTCACATTTTCCAACGCCAACAACTTTTCAAAGTGACCTTCCCAGATGAAATTGAAGCAAATCCTTCAGAATTAAGGTCGCTTTCCCTCTGCGTTCCCGCAATTAGAAGTTTGTTCTTTTCGTTAGACATGCACAGTTGTGACGCTACAAGGGCTTTAGGTAAATCGCTGCTGAAACACGAATTGAACCTTCGGGTGAAAGCATTTGGGGTGCTTTTAGAGTTGCCTGGAAGACCGACTGTGGCAACAACATTATCCCTCTGTGACAAGTAACGTCAGGCTGTCGATCATTATAATATATGTGCCGCGCTGTCAGCTGTCTCAACGTATGAATGATTCACTCTGTGATAAATTTTAGCTTATGATTACCTTTCAGACACATGTCAATATGTCTGTTTACGTAATTACAACCTCTATATTTGAAGGCTTTCAGACGATTTTATGATGAAACAGTATGCGGAAGCTCCGGTCGTTCTTTATTTTGACGTGTGCTCTTTGGGCCTAAGTATTTGTGAATGAGGATGATATATCGCTTAACGGTCCGGAGAATGATAAATGTTAGTCATATTGCGTGAATGTAAATATAGAGAAGCGGCCATATATTCTGTGGCCCTGTTCATTAATTGTGAAGTTCTATCGATTACGGCTTTATATGTCCTCCGGTACTTCCGTATTTTGTTTTACAATTTATAAACCCCATTTGTAATACTTTGTAGACATTTTATATTACTGCGGTAAAATATTATTGTTTATATTATTATCTTAACTTATTTGTACACTTTTTGTTTGAAAACACTGTACTCTATCATAGTCTGGTGTTCATGAATTAAAAATGTTAGGAACAACTTTATGATTAAATACCTTGTAAGTACAGCCAAAGCAATTTAAAAAACGAAAATGTTCTAAAAATCTTACGATTAAAATTAATTCAGACTGCAAACATCACCAGTAGCCGCGCCATTAAGAGTAACATCACCAATCACCTCCTGATTAGATGATTAGTATGCAACATCGATTCACTTATTTATCATTAGCGCAACTTTATCTCGGAAACTGTGGATTGCGTTTAGTTTCTCGTTCGCGGGCGATCACTCATGTCCGCGCGCGTTAGCGTTAGCCTCGCCGCCAGATCACTGCTCAATTAAAAATTTACACTTCATTTGCTTCATTAATGATATTGGTTTGATAAACAACTCGTGCAACACAGTTTAGTTTGCTGGACTTGGTTCGGATATGAGGTGTGCTGATTAAATTGAAAAGGGGTATTGAGAGGAAGTTTAGATGGCGAAACATGACATTGTCAAGGAATATTTAAAAGACGGACAGTATTATGTGAGGCAAATTTTGTCAAGAACTTAGTAACGATAAATCTGAATGATAGTAATGTAAAGTCTGTGTATATTTTCAAATCTCTGGACCATGTAGACAAGCTAACTATTATTACAAATCAAAAGCTTAACCTAACCGTCAATTCAGGTGAAGATGTACAATAAATTTTATTAAACTTAGAAAATCCTCAATGCCTTCGGCCATTGTAACCAATTACAATAACTTCCATTCCATTTCTATTTATACTCCGAAGCGGGAGCAACATTGCAACTGCATTTCAGGATGAGATAAGTCGGATCTGAGTGACGGACGCCCGCGGACCGCGCTGCTGTCGGCATCTAGACTCCTTCAACGTCTACGTGTTGAATTAATGCTTACTTGTTAGCTGGCATCGCTTGTTAGCGGTTGGCTTTTGTATTGATTTGGAGGTTCCAGTGATGTACTTGAAATGGTCTGGGAATCGGAAATAGGTGAATCGGTTGAAGGTGTCGTTTGTTATAAAGAGTTTAGTTATAGCATGTAAAAATTTACTGACACTTAAAAGCGGTAAATAATATAGTGATGGAGGATGTAATTAATAAAATACGGATTGTTATTTCTTAGCTTAAGGCAAGTGACCGCTCACGAGTAATTATTCAATTTTCAATGCATAATAGTTAAGTGTGTACTAAATTTGCACTTCAGACATTATCGTTGATAGAGACTTATACTTTACGCAATTTATTGCATATAAAAGAAGTAAGAACTCAGTATTAATGTTATCGTTTTCCAAGCAGACAAGTGTTCGCTTGCGTAACCTAGTTCAAAGAACATCCAACGAGGAATCTCTAAAATTTCTCAACTATAGACGTGATCTCATAAAAATTATAGCAACGACCGTGTCATTTGACATGTAGTAATGTTCGCTGAAACAATTATAGTGGCTCCGAAGATGCGGGTCTGCATAAAGCAGGTTTTTTATTGGGCGATTGGAAAGTATGTTTATTGTCGTCACTTGTGGTTGATGTCTTTTTGTGCTGCATTCGTGGCTATTAATGTCTTCGTACACGATTCTACATTGTTTTGGCAAGTTAAAATGTACTTTGGTATTTTGTACACGTCTCTTCGTTTTTAGGTTAATATGTATTTCGGTCTTTCAATACAAATTGTACTTTAATTCAATTAATAGTATTGTGTATTTATTAAAAAAAGTTAAGAACTCTGATTGGTTCATTAATTATTTAAATATCCATAATTTCGTTTTTTATGATGATACTTTTAGACGATTTTACTGTGTTACTACTTTAAAGAATCAATGGTTAAATTTAAAACAAGGTTCAGTATTATTCTCTACTACTCAATCAATAACAAATAACACAATATCTCCGTCCTATGCAGCTCATGTCTTTCATTACACAGATTAATATCCTAACGCCAAAGGTTAAAGCATCGAACAAATCAACGCTCCGTAACAAATGGACCGATCAGTGTACAAATGACGCCGATATAAAATACTATCCCAATTATTTGGGACAATTCATTAGAGGGGTCCTCGGCGCTTTCCGATTGCCGCGATCCGTCACACCGCGAGCGACAGATGGGGATCCATCCCGTATAGAGTGCCAGGAAGAAATGGCCTCACTAAATCAACCGTCCGCCGACAATCCGGCGCAGTCGCCGTCGATACATCAAGTGTAATGCCTCGGATACCGCAGCCAGATAATCGAATGTGAGCATCGACTCGTTACACTGGAAATAAGATGAGGTTGCGACCGGCGCCGAAACGAAACGCCGCAACGCGCCCCTAATCCACTTGGATTACCGCCAATATCGACTGCGGTTAGACACCGGTATCCTGTACACTTCACAGATGAATTCGCTCGTTCATCGTTGGGGAAGCTTGAAATTTGATCGGTGTAAACAAGGTCAATTTCGAGTGACAGTTTCTGTGAGTTGTCGCCGTGGAGCGAGCGCTGATAGATCTGTAAAGTTTGCCGCGGACAGGAATATATCGAGTGGTTGCCTCCGTTCGGCTTTATTTATACATAACATCTGTTTGAAGTTGAATCTACCGGCGCGGACGGGGAGCGCATTACCGGAGATTTATTCCGCGTCTTAATTGTGAATCGATGGGTTAATGAAGATAAAACCCGCGGCTGTGTTGTAAATTAGCTCGCGTGTCGACTCGTGGCTCCGATAAAGGCCTTCTTTATTGCTTTGTTTGTTTTCTCGGGCCGTACTTCAAAGGCGACTGAGATAAACTTAAGTTTTATGCGAACGTATTTATTGGTTCGCTTTAAAACGCTCCAAAATGTACGAGTATGAGCAATAAGATACTCAGAAGGAAATAGGAAGCCGCGATCGAGTGACAGCGCGAGATAAATGGCGGTGGTGGAATTAACGATGCGTCGACACTCGCCGTAATTAACTATGCTACTTATAAATCAGCTGCAACCTCAGTGTAACAATACCAGCAAAGTAAGATAAATCGCTTGGACAGCTCTGCTCATACAAGTCGATATTGACAACTGCGGTGTTCCCTCGCCGAGCGTTCAAGCTTGACTACGCCACAAGTTTACTTCTGTCACGATTCCTTTTGGTGTACCGTCTATGTTTGAATACTGGCAGTTTCGCTGTTCGTTTCAATGGAAGTTTATTGCGCTGTGGCACGGACGAATACCATTGTGCCCGACTCCGGACAGGGGTTAACCCCACGCGGTCACACACTCGCGTCTAATGGTCGTGATTCGACAAGTACAAATGGCCTCTGTGACAAATGGCCTGAGGACGACCCCGTGTCGGGCGGGCGAGTCGTAAGTTCAAAAGATAGACAAGCCAATATAGAACTTACTGGTTTGCTTTTCGCTATTTCACCGGCGGTTCGACGTTTCCGAGTGCGAAGAAAGTGTGGGTGTTTGAACTGAAATGGGAGTGTCAATTTTTGTAATTGATGATGGATTCGGTGGTGATGTATGTTCGGTATTAAGAGTGCGGATGTGAAAGGTGTGCGTTTTATAATCTAGTGTCGATAAGGTCGCGTTTGGAATGTGGACAGTTGTTAGTGCCGACAAATGGTAAGTGATTGTGGAAGTGTCGATGGCTTCCTCTGTTCGCCCTCTGATACCGATCAAAGGTCCATCCACTGCGGATCCGCGAAAAACTCGTTTCCAAATGCGGTATGTTTTTCTATTCCCCTTTCGGCAGTCCATGTAGTCGGGTCCGAACCTTTCTCTTATGAGGTGCTAGTGATTTACGACTTCTATAGCCGAAGATATTGTATCGAGGGTTCCATAATATTACTCCTCATTTGATGAACGATGGGAGGATGACGCTTTGCTAACTTACGTTATTGGTTTCGTGAAATATGGTGGTCGTTGTTCATTTTTTATGGCGAACAAAGGCTAGCTATCGGAAGGCCATTAAGCGACCGCGGATAAATCTCTCAACAGTGTAGATGCAAGCGATCCGTCTTCTAATGAAGAAAAGTGCGCCCCCAGGATGGTTTATCGCCGATCTGTGTAATTAAAACGTTACCCGGAGGAAATGTGCGGTAATAACAATAAATCTAAAACGGCCGTAACTCGCCTGTGTCGAGACGGGACGTTAGTAATTGCGCCATTCGTGAATTGGACCGCATCCTGTACTAGGTGAATATTTGATGAAGGCTAATGAATCAAAGGTCCCACAAGCAGCTAAATGAATTCTGACTGGCCTTTGTTTGACTGGAAATTTGATATAGAACCGCCCGGGTTTAGTTTACGGATGAAATTGAAATTGTAGTTGATTATACCTTTAATACAAGTATGTTGTAAATTGTGTTGTTATCTAACATTGACATTGTAAGACATGTAATTTAAGCGATAGTTTTAAGTACACTTATTTTAGATTTTATTATCTCCACGTAGTCAGTAATAAATAACTGTCTTTAAGTTTATTACTTCAAAACAATTTTATTGTAGTGCAAACAAAAAGTTCTAAAGTTTTTGATAGGCGTATTAAAATATATACAGAATAAAAAAGTAACGATTAGTAATTTATTTCAATGCCAATGAGTAATCGTAATGTTAATGAGGTCAACATAATAAATTTCAATCACATTTTTTCCCGTCACATTTTATTGCAAATCCAGCGTTGTCAAAGTAATTAACATAAACATTAAGGAGATTAATCGCACGTCTGATAGAAAACACTTATGAATATTAATTTAAATCACCGTAGAATTCATAATACAATCAATGCTTAATGTATTCGCATCTTAATCACTGACTGTAATTTACGTTATTGTATGTTGTATCATCTATAAACGTCAATTAATTAATAATTTATTATCCAGAGGCTAGTTTGCGATAAAAAACAGATATTCATCAAAGAGAGACAGTGGAATTGCGGCCGATTAAATCTATTTCTTGTTTGTGCTCTTACACCATTACGTTATTTATTGCTTCATTATGTTTTCAAAGCTAATCTACAGCATAATTAGCTTAGCAGACCGTAAATTATAATGAATCTGTGAAATTACTTGTCTTTGAAAACTATTAATTAAAAAAGGAAATTGATCGAGTATCGGAAAAAGTGGACTGAGAAAAAGAGTCGTCATGTAATTTACTCGATACGAGAGTATAAATAAGTGTTTTATTTTATAATTTAATCAGAATGGTAGCGTTTATGCATAATATTCGGTCGAGTGGTCAACAGAAGGCAAAATGTTTATTACCTTTGTTAAAGAAACCGTTATAAAAAGGTCAGTGATGGTGAATAAAAAGTATAGTGTCAATTATGTAGATGACGGGCAGAATTATATTGAAATAAATGCTGCCAATGAAATTTAAACGCAGGCTTTTTATACTGGTTAAGTTTTGGATTCTTAGGTTAAATAAGCAGCGTCACAGTTAAAATAAAATAAATACTACACATCATCACAATATTAATTTGATTCGGTGGTAAGTAGCTTAAACCTTTGTGTTAAAGATATTTAATGGGTGTGATTATGTATTTAAGTATGTATTTAAAAATATACATGTATGTATATCAGTCTCTGACGCCCATAGTAGTTTGGGGTCAGATGACCTTGTGTTGAAATATCCCAGATATTTATTTATTATGTTCTAGATATTTATTAGAGATATCAAAATCAACAGTGGATACACAAATATACTTAAATATATTCAATGACACACCCAGACACGGAACAAACACTGATGTTCGTCACAATTTGTCCTGGGTGGGAATCCAACCAACGACTCTTGGAACCGTAGTAATGAACCTAAGTTAACCAATGTTAAACCGAGCCAGTCAAAGCTTCTTCTTCTTATCGTATGGTTGATGAACAACCTGGTGTCAGAATTTTTTAAACGGCCTTAGGCCTCTGACATGGCTTCACACACCGTTGAAAAATTTCTTAGGTGAGCTGGTTTCTTCTCGATGTTTTCCTTCACCGTTAAAGCGTCGAATGATGGTACGTATGAATTTCAAATTTGAAAAACGCATTGGTACCTGGCGGGGTTTGAACTGGCGACCTCTCGCATGGCAAGCAACGACCTTAACCACTCGGCCATTGACGCTTTTTTAATCTTTAACTAACGTGTAAGACAAGACTATAAGACACTAATTCATTCAAGACGATATGATTAAGCAATTACACTCAACGGAATATTTATTTATTTGTTCTTTGTTGCAGAGCAGCACAATCAGCGGATGTAATGCCACAGCGTTTGCATAAATTATTCTCTCGTCTTTGTTGCCGCAAACTCTTCGCAATCAAATATATCAAACTGTCGATTGACTCATGACTGAACAGATGTTTATGAAGGCAGACGTCAAATCTTACATCAGATAACTATAACTCAAAAGAATGTCTTGTTCTTGTTTTTGGACTACTGTGGTCAACGGGAAAATGTATCTAGTTTAATCTTAAAGGAACATACTTTTTTTTCTTTTTTTGCATAAAACTTATTTCAAGATAGCAGCAAACCCGATTAACATGAGTTTTCAATCAACAGAGAAAAGCTAAGTTCGAAAAACCTTAAGACTAAAAATCTTTTATGAAGACATTTCATTAATTTGTTTACCTTATACGACTTAAAATTCAATTACATTCCCAGTTTTGAATGTAATATTGCTCCCTAACATATTCTTCAAATGTTATAGTCATGGATCATAAATTAAATAGCTAACGTTAACCTTTGACAACGTTGAATGTAAATAAATATCTAAATAAAACATTGAAACTACATTTTATTATTACTGACATTCAAACACCTCAATACTTTAACTACATAATTACCTCTCGGGCACTACCAGATCATGTTTGCTTTCTCATCGACACAAAAGTATTATCGTGGCATATTTTACGTCCAATATATTTTCTTTAGCGTTATCTTTAATCAGTTAATAACAGTCTGTCAGCGATTGAATGGCCGGGCATTTATTATTGGATATAAATGATAAAATTATTGCTAAGGCTAGTTTATAAGACTGTCGAGTTATCTTGTAAAGGGGATTATGGCGTACACCTGGTAGGCGGGGTATGGTCAAATTTATGGCTGCTATAGGGATGGGAGAATGGGAGTCGTTCATTCGAATAGTTATTCGATTAAAATGTTCCGGTGGATGGACATGAATGGACATGTTTTGTGTACCGTACTAGCTTGTTTTGAGTATAAATTGTGTACCTACTTTAGAGCATTAAACGCTTTGCTTTTGCTTAGAAATATTGTTTGAAACCTGTTCTTTAATTAGGGTGTTCTAGGAGAATTTATAGCGTTTTTAACTTATAATTCTCATATTCATGTTATAAAGTAAAAACAGTAGATGAATTTGTTATTTTACTAAAATATTATTTAAAATCAAATTGTGAATTAACCAATAATCATGTTAAAGTAGTAAAATATCATAAGATATTCGTAGGAATCGAATAACTCGATTATAATGATCATCTTGCATCAGTTGACCATCTCTATTCCGGGGCAAGTATGTCCATTACATTAGATCTACGCCTTGTTGCCATGAGCATGCCTAATAACTATTGTGTGGTTAGAATTTTGGATAAATTACGACATCGGTTTATCTTTTTTATGGGGCTAAGATAGCTGTTATTATAATTGATGATTCAGTGGCCGGTAGCAGTAGACATCTTGCTTATTATAGCTGAATTTTGAAAGTAAGTAGTGTTTCGACAATACGAAAAAAAATATGAAAGTTACTAGCATAAGTTTATATGTTACGGTCAATGTGAACAATCGGTAATTATCTATAATCACCGGTAAATATAGATAATTCCCGACGCACATGGTAAATGTAGTGAATTATTCAAATTTACCGGTAATTATATAAAACTCCCGCTCGACTGTGGTAAATGTTGACATTGCTGACAAATATCACAAGTACTCTGCAATTCCAAATGTCACAAATCTCAAACCTGCAAAAATATATTGACGAGAAAGAATTGTAAGAGTTCCACTGAAAATTCCCTGCCAATTTGCAAATTTAATTTAACTTTATTTTTATAAGATAATATTTTTTAAAGACCAAACATGAAGTTTGGTTTCTAGATACTTGACTGGTTTATTTTATAACTAGCTGTGCCCGTGACTTCGTTCGCGTGGAATACAGGATTTTACATACAAAAGTTTTTTCCCAGTAACTCCCGATCCCTTACGAATTTTGCAATATCGCGTCGCAAGTATTGCGACAATGATTGAAATTTGGTATGCAGGTGCATGCCAAATTTCAATCATCTATCTTACGCGGTTTAAATGTTTTCAGAAAGTTATTTATAAATAGGTACACTGGTACATACTTAACTACATAATCACACCTAGACTTGGAACCAACACCGATATTCACCAAACAAATATATGTCCCGAGTGGGAATCGAACCCACGACTCTTGGAATCGCCAGCCTGGGTCACTAACAAAACCATTGTTTCACCGAGCCAGTCAAGTCAAGTTTTATTTTATTATTTGCCAAACACAAAGTACACTTCGTATTTACACAAAGGGTATGGTAATTTTATATAATTACCGGTAAATGTTTTGGCTTTCAAACAATTGCTCTATAGGCAATGTATTTCTATTAGTGAAGCTTTTGTAGAGATACTTAGTGAGTAATAGTATAGTTTTATTATCTGTGATAATGTAATGTATTCGAACCCGAAGTCTACCGAACTGAAACGACGTAGACGATTTTGAGGTTTTTTTCGTTACGGAATTTCTTGGTTCGGTCGCCGCGCTGAAAGCCCGCGATAAAAGCTATGCAATAGCTTAAAAACATGCTCGGAACGGCCCAAAGATCCTACCGAAGACCTAATAAAGTCCTATTCCGAATCTTCCCACCATTTTAACCTAACTCTACAGACAAAAACCCTCGACGAATAAGCACAACCACAAACCATTAGTGGGACCATTTGTTTCCAGGGTGTGTGCACGATAGGATCTCTTGGACAGCGTTCACCTAATGAGCTGTCACCTTAACCATGCTACCCTTTTTCACAGGCAAATCTCAACCTTAATACAAGGACATAAAGCGGCGCTAAAATGGAAGGAAGATAGTTTTTGAATTAATGCTGAACTTGGTAGCGATTCCTTTGAAAGTGGTAAGTTGAAGATGTTTTTTGTAGTAATGTGAGCTGTTTCATAACGTAAAAAGGTGAGGTTTAGTTATTTGTGGAGATATTAAGACCTAGATTTTAATCGTATGTCTATCTGTGGAACCATGTATAATTCCTACCTTCGATTTAAATTACGTAAATATTCTTAAGAGAATAACAAACAAGACTACTACTACATATAGTACTATTAGTTCTTTTTCCATTCATTAAGGTTTTTAATCTTCAAACCAATGATAATAATTATTTATTTTATTGTATGACTATTAATATTTAAAATACATATAAAAAAATATTAAAAATATGCTCCTTATTATATTTAAAAAATCGTTTAATATCAAAACTTATGAAGTAAATCCTAAGTTTACTTAAAAGGAAATAATCTCACATAACATTTTGACGTCATCTCTTGAAACATAGCATTGTTTACCAGACAAACACCATTTGCCGTCTCTAAAAAATGGCACGTCCCATCATATTTCTCTCCTGGAAGTAATCTAAACTTGTTCTGAGGCTAACAAAGATGTCATTCACCTCACAGCGGCCATTTATCCACAAAAGTACCCACTAAACTAGGTACATAAATTATTTTGTCTGCTCCGCCAAGTGTAAGGAACTCCTAGGGAATTTATCACGCGTGCTACGGCTCAAGTTAAAGGCGGATAAAGTTTATTGGAAACTTTAAAAACAAACACAACTTTTACCAAAAAAAAATAATCTGTTACACTACTCTTGTCAAATGCAATGAAATGTAAATGGAAACGCGGTCTTTATCTACGTAAAAAAAAACAATTTTTTTTGTTAAAAGTAGAGTTCAGTTTTAAAGCCTAACTGGCTTTTATAATAACCTGTGGTTTTCTAACCTTAGATGTAATTTTATTAAGGTGTGAATAAAACGTTTTTTTTTTAAAAGTACCAAGTGTTCGTACATTAAAGCTCTATTGCGATGACGGTTTTCTTATCTTTATGAAAAGGGCTCCTGCACATCTCCCTTACCTCTTAATAAATGAGACTACAGATGTACAACATAAAATGTCTTTAAAATCTATTAAACAAAAACTACGGAAGTAAATCCTTTCAATGTGAATACTAGTCTTTTCTATCGACTTGGACCAATCCTGACAGGAAAAATAGTAGCGAGTGCCGACAGGCATTTTGTATAAAGCAAGGGGGATGTTTTAAAATATTATACATCGTGAGGAAATGTATTTTTTGTCGGAGGTACGGCGGGTTGTGTAGGAAGGATGATAAGTCCAATTTATAACGCTGACGTCATGAAAGTGGGCTTTTTAATCTTGTGCGGAGGCAAGATTGTTGCATTGTACCTATTTTTTCTTATAGATACTTCAATATCTTCTCTTATGTACGTTATCTATTATGGAGTTTGTTATGTGTTTAGAAAATGTTGTGAACTTTTGTTATGTGAATAACATATTTCATCATCATCATCATTATCAGCCCAATATAACGTCCTCACTGCTGGGGCAAGGGCCTATCTTGGGCTAATCTATAACAACATATTTGTTACAGGTTATTAACTGATATTAAATAAAAAGTACATAATAATGTTGACTATTTTTATTGTCAATATTTTTATACTAAACTATTGTCAACTAACCTGCATTACTTAGTGGGCAAATGTGTACGTTAAATCAAAGTAAATATTATATTACTTGGAAAACGATCCCGAACGATGAGATCTCATAGAAGCCAAGTTCGATTCAAATTATTTTGTAGTTAAAATTTAACATTTAGTAATTGTATCAACAGTTTTCTTCCAATAAAGCGTCCAATAATAATATTTGAAAAACACAGTGGTACGCGGTGGGGTTAGAACGGGCGACCTGTCGCATGGAAAGCATCAACTGTAACCACTCGGCCAGTCGGCTTCAGTCCCACTGAGTCCACTGACTCCCAAGTCCACTCAGCTGCTAAGTCGCTGTAGTAGCCGCTAGTCGCGCGGTAAATCTCCTGCGACGCATAAATATCGCGCGCCGTCGCTCGCGGAATCACTTTGCGCAGATAAGGTGCCGCGGGTGTAGTGGGGCACCAAAGTTGTGGATACTGTTGGAAGAGATTATTTTTTTAGAAACAACGTTATGTGTTTACTGGTTTTAGTGGCAAAAACACGTGTCAAATACGTGTCTGATGCAAAATCTTTTAATGTTTGGATGCATGTCTTCCAAATCAAAATCTTTTAGTATTTAGATACATGTCTTCAAGATGCAAGACTAAAAGATTTTGCATCAGACACAAACTAGATGGTACTTTTGCACCTGTCACGTAATATTAGTAGTGAGGATGTTGCATTATTTAGCGTGTAACACTCAGTTGCTCTATTTATTCTAGGGATTTTTTTCTGTTGTTTAGTAAGCACAATTTCGGATAAAAGATTGATTTGATTTATTACTTAAGAAAAGATTCGAGAACACTTAGTCCAGTGCGTATCACACGAAGTTAAAGCTAAGGTTAAAAAGTCGCTATAATATAACAATGGATTTCACTTAAATGCATTATAACTACTTTGCAAGATAATGGTTTACATTAGGAATAATATTATTAAAATTATAACGTAGCCTACCCTGACTCTGCATTACTTTTACTAAGCAAACATCCCAACATGTTAAACATTCTTGGTCGCAATTCTTGTGCCGCGAAGCCCATATCTCTGAGTTATTTCCCTCGGATGAAATATGTGGCAATTTCTTTGAATAATACATGGGCCATATTTCAGCTGCTACGACGAGCTACGGCGCTACGGCGTAGGCCGTAGCCGTTTCAGTGGATCGGTGCATACCTATGTAGTTGGTGTTTTAACTTGTTTGAAATAGTGTTTGCGGTATATCCTTTGACGGTTACTGCTTGTATTGAAATTATGTTTTTACAAAGTACCGTAAGTTTGGTGAAATATCTATAGCATTATGTAAAGTACTTATTATGCCTTACGCCTGAAAATATATGTGAAATCTTTATTATTTAGCTGTTAGTAAGAATTCCCAGAACAATTAGTGCATCACAGAATCTTGCAGAAGGCGCTGCATCAAAATATCTGCATCATATCTGCAATTAAAAATAACAAATGTATAATATTCTATTAAACACATTGTCAATTATATTGTGAAATACGATCACCAACACGTGTAACACAAACCAACTAATGATCTGACAGATTTTTTCGACAACTCCAAACGTCCCATTCAAACCTGCACCCAACAAAGACACGCCATTTAAAGAACACAATTTATAACACGTTTCCTACTGAGCACGTCAAAGCTTCTAAGAAGTAAATTCAACCTTATTTCAATGAACATAAGATCGTCAATGATTTTGAATGTATTGTGAAATTGACAAACGACACAGTACAGTTCTATTATACACTAATATCCTAATATATTATCTGCAGTTAAATGCCAGGTTTGGAGTGATAAATTGGCGTTTGGCGTCTTTGTAATGGCATTGGCACATCGCGATTGGCGTAAAAACTAGCAGGTGACGTTTGAGATCGTTAATGTATTATGGTCGGGTAATAGCCAATTGATACGGTCTTGTGACGGTATTTAGCTTTTTAGGGAAAGTTTTTGCACACCTTTGAAAACTTTAAGTTTTGGTCAAAGTAAAATACTAATATCTTTTATTATTATTATTATAATATGTAATTTATTTCCTGCCAATTTATTATCTTTTATATTACCTTATATTTAAACGTTGTTAGTCTAAACTGTCTGAGATATTTACCATGTAGATTTTTTCCAATGAGCTCCCGATATTTCGGCACTGTTGCAAGCGCCATGATCACGGGTAGATCACCGCGCTCATTAAAACAAAACAACATTGTAAATATTCCGGACAGTTTCAGTTCTTACAATTTAATGTTGTTAGTGTATTTCATGTTCATTTGTTAAACACTGGAGCAAATAGAAATAACTACTTAGCCATCTTTGAACCCAGGATGGTAAACAGCACTAATTAAGAGTAAGACAGTACCTATCTATTTATCACTTCCATTATCACCCTTTTACTGTCTCCTTGTAGAGCATAAAGGCTCAAACGTTGAGTGCCGTGCAATTCGGTCGGAAGAATATTGGCAAATTGCAATTTGGCAACAACGCTACAAGTCCCACCTAGGCTATGCCAACCAAGCTTATACCTTGCCTCAGTCCTTTTCTGCTGTTACCAAACAACCCTTAAAAGCGTTATCGCACCGCATCGCTCGTCTTGCGGCTCTTAAACAGTTAAAGGCGCCGTAAGTTTGAGTTACGGCCACAACGAGACGCGTAATGAATATGGCGGACGGTATATTTCAATTTGTACGCGAGGTGGTGCACGAGTACGGTTTAATGGCGGCTTTTGGAGTTCCTTGGGAGTATGCGGAAGCTGAGTTGTGGAGTAAATAAGTACAATTTTGGATACCAGCAGCCTAGTTATAAAAAAATCATCCATACATACATAAATTCACGCCTTTTCCCCAGAGGGATAGGCAGAGATCACTTACTGCCATGTGCTACGGTCCTGGCACACCACTTTCGCTTCATCCACATACATCAATCTCTTCATGCACGCTCGTCGATTACGGGTACTTTTGATTAAAAAAAAATCATCACATGACATTTCTCCAGGAGATGCATTGACTGTTTTGTAGAGACAATCGATGATATTTTCTATTTTCTGTTCCTCGGTCTTGATGAGACGTTAACATAATACTTAACGAGTATTTTCAATTTTTTATTGCAGTTTTATTCTAAATGGTATAAACATGGTAATTGCCTTATAATTTCATTGACAAACACTCATGCCAATAGACAAGTAACGTAATGTATTTTAAAGACCGGAACTACGCTTGTTCACTTTTAACTGTTTTATGAAGTTAACTCTTTTTTACTTCGCATAAAAGCCTGAATATTCCTATTTTTACAATGATAACATATTATTATAAACCAAGTCATTATATCTTCTACTCAATATACTTTTACCGTAACATTATAAACTTGTACAGAACCTGTCCGTAGGAGTTTTTCACACTATACTGAATTTTTACGGAAGCCTGCCGCTGTAATGTTTCATAGATGTTACGGTTATTTGGCCAAATGCACGGTTATTTGGCATGTGGATTTGCCAAATTGACTTGAATTATGTTGCCAAATACGCCTGAGTGGCATATTGATGCTAGAGGCTGGGGAAAGTAAAGTATATCCATATAACTTTGGAAGTAGTGTTTGTAATATTGTTACAAAATAGAATTTATTAAGACGTTTATTATGCGCTACCAAAACTTCACTCGTCTGAAGATATTATACTTTTATCATAAGGATACAATTATGTTAGAATGTAGTATTTTTCTATCTAAAAATCAATGCAGAAATAGATCTAGTATTAATAGTATTAATCGAATTGATAATACCGAAAGTAATGATTTGTTTTTACTTTTGTTATAGCTACTGATGTTGAACAAAGACAAAATTCATACTGCAATAATGTATAAGTAGATTCATAGTGAATAAGAAAGTAAAATAAATTTTAAATGCAAACATAACATTCACCAGCATACAACAGCTAGCTTATTACCCCGCTTTCCGTCAAAAACGACACATTTCGAGTTGCAACCAAATCATGCCATCTAACGCCATTTTCGACACCTAACCTCTACAGTCTCTACACGTGAGCGAACGCAAAATAAAACTCGCCAACCCCGTGCCGACTCGCAAAGCGGCCATAATTTTGAATTATTACCCGGTTACGACGCGTACGGGCGTAATGAAACAGCCTGTATATCACAATTTCAACCGTGCCCGCCGCTAAATGGCCCCGGTAAATTAGCTTAGCTCGTCGTGTTTGTCGGATGCCCGGTATAGTGGATGCTGTTTGAAGTCGTCTCGCTGTTTTATGGCTGGGGAAATAGGACGCGTGTGATGTTGGCTGTTTTCGTGGTTATTATTAATCTACGTGTATATGTTGGTGTGCCGTAGTTGGGAATCTTTGTAAGTGGCTTTAATTATTGGCTTTGGTGTTATTTAAGAGTCTGTAACATATGACCGTGTTTTTTTTTAAACTGAATGTACAAATGAAAATATATTTAAATCATTATTATCCATAAAATCCAAATAAATGTATCAACATAATATACTGATATCATTTTGATGCTAAGAGCCCAGTTATATTATCATTAAATATAACAGTCATAAATTTTATAATATCGATTTTATTGTGCCGATAAAAATGCACGATCGACTAGTAAAAAGTGTAAGCCATAAGTCAATACATAGATTAAATTTGCTCCGCTCGCTTAGTCAAAGAGCCAACAATTGTGTTGCAAACAATTTATGCCCCGCCAACATTTATCATTGCAATGTTTTTTTTTCTCAGATAATTTATTTCGAGTGATAAATTCCGACAAATCCTCCGTATCGGATCCCCCAGGAAACGCAACAAAAGAAACGCGTACATCATCGCCACATAAAAAACCGTACACACCACGACACCGCTTATTTATTTATGAGCTCAATTCAAGTTCAGACCCCTGTACTCGAGCATAATGTCGTGCGATCGATATCGGCTCATTTCGCAGAGCCCACACTGCGCCGGCACAAAGGGACGTGTCAAAAAAACCCGACCAAGTGTCATCTCTCTCTTGACAGACGACAGCTGCGGGAGTCGACAATGCGAGAGATATCGATTCATCAAACCGATGACAATGCGTTGGGGCGTCCACCCTATAACGCCACAGTCTAATTTCAATCACTCCATAGTGCAGTGCACTACGCCGCTCCGTCAACTGTTTTCTATGGAATACTTTTACACTGTGTAGGGTAATGTGTCAGTAATCGGCTGTGGTGCGAGGAGGATAGACAGGCGTAGTAAATTGACAATGGTTATGATTTGAAAGGGAAATAAATAGGGTAAAAGCCGTGAAGAGTCTAATAACAAACACACTTCGAATTCGCTTGGGCAGTCGATTTGATATGGGTGTCCGTTTGGCGTGGGTTCGTTTTGTCTCAAATTAGCGATGTAAGAAGCTTTTGTGCACTTGACACAGATACATAAATAAACGTTTCAAACATGACAAAGTATTGACATAACAGTGAGGCGTAAGAATGTTTTGTATTTATTATTTAGGATTATGTAGTAAGATTTTGACGCGTAGTTTATTTGTGCAATTCATAATTAGGTTTTAAAGTACCTAATACTTCGTACTCGTCGTACTTATATTTTGTTTTAACCTTTAATAGGCCAACGGTAAAATAAATCCCACCAGATTTCGAACCTTATGCAGTTGTAATACCGGCGAAAACCTTTGAAAAAATTATATATGCTGTGGCCTGTTAAGTGTTAAATGATTAAACCGCAAAACAGTTTACTGTACTGGTTCAAACACAACATCTGACTCAAAAACTGACACTGCAATTACATGTCATCTTTGTGAATCGAAAGTAACCAACACCGTTGTTCAAATTACCGTCAAACAATCTCCAAATGTTTCAGCGGAGTCGCGCGGATGTCATTAGAAAAATGAGACTGTAGAGAAGTCAAAGGTTGGCGATGAGGGTTGACAGATTTATTATACCGACGCAGACACCGGGTCAACCCAGCCCTCGACACGCGAACTGAGATTTATTCAAAAGAGAGCAAATGTCACGCCTGTTAATGTTTGATAAATTCATGTATAAAGGTTGTGAAGTTTGAATCTAATCGTAAATTTGGTCATAGCGATCATAAAGTTGATTACATATATTGACTGTAATCGTTTATACGAATGTGATGGGTTAGATGTCATTTAAATAAATGTTACTAGTGACAATGGAAGTGATTATTATAAAAATCGTAATGGTGAACCCCTCGGTGAAGTCCCTCTTAGTTTTTAGTTCCCACATTTACACATCAAATTGTATGAAATAGTGTTTTTAAAAAAAAATTATGTTGCAATTTTGAAATTTAAATTTTTATAGCCCCATATGTTTTTAGTGGTAAGTAATAAAAAAATAAAAAGAGGTATAGAGAAAACCAGCATAGCAAACGAAAAGCCTTTTAAAGTGACCTAAAAACAATAATAATAGTCAACTTTTTCACCTGCCCCGCAAAAACCGTCCTACTTATAAATCTGTACACTTGACATCCAATTTTACGACGTCCCGCTACCTCACACCGCGTACAATGGCGACGTGTACACATCACCGGCCATTGTCGCCTCGATCGTGACGGACAAACAGACAGGCTGTGCGGTCCGAGCTTCCTGCGCTTTCAAAACAGCGGAATTGTGTAAACATACTATTACGCGACTGTGCCCGTTTTCAAAACAAAAACGTCATATCTCGAAATGTGTCGTTGTAATTTGATTTTTAAGCTTTTGAGTATAGAATTCATTGTCGCTCGAAGGTTGTGAGATGGAAGACGTTTAGGGATGTCGTTGTGAAGTGTGTGCAAGTAATGGATTGGTTGATTGTCGGTCGCACTGTGAGTGCGGGTGGTCATTTCGCGAGTCGGCAGCTTTATCTTCGTTCAAAACGCACAAAAGGACGAGATTTTAATACAGCCTGTCAGTGGCGGTAGAAAGTATTTGATTTATGGCCGAATTGACGGGTGAATAGCGGCTGGTAATCGGTATGATGTATAAACTGGCTTTCAGTGTAAATCGAAAAACATTATTATACGTTTTGCCTCGTATCGTTCTAGCACATCAATCAGTAGTCTATTGAAATTGGATTGGTTGTTTTGCACAAAAGATTCCATATACATGAATGAGTAGACAGTTATGTAACGTAATGTGATTTCGATTCAATCTAAATTTGATACTTTCACGATCACGAGATAGAGGTAGTGATTACGACCTCTATCTATTCAATTACTTAAATTTCTCTAAGATATTTTTTTTACTAAGTTTTATTCTATTCTACGGAAGAGCGGTGTCTTCTGACACAGGCTATATTAAGCTTAAAAGGAGACACCGGTCACTTATAGTTTAAGATTACATGTGTTTAAGTAAATAAACAATTTTGAATATTTGAATATTTGAATTTATTGGTTTGTGTCAAAAAAACCATAGAAATATCATAAAAAAAACACGTAAGCTTATACAATATTTCCATCAGGTCGACGTAGACTTTTTTACAACCTTTTTTAATACTCACGACATTTGATCTATGGGCAAAAATATTAATATTCAAAGCACCATAAAACCCATGCAGAAATTCCTGTTATACACGCGTGAGTAAACGTGTCATCATTACAATATATTTATTCCTACTGCACCCATTTACCGCTTCACTTAAGGGGAAAATAGTACCACCAAAGTCATTACAGGATTGCCCCCCGTGCATGAGATGACAATAAAAATAAAATATGCTTATCGCTAAGGCCATAACGGCGCCTTAACTCACTGTTTGAACATAAATGTATGACAAATAAAGGCGATGATACGGAGTTCTACGGCTTTTTGTTTTTATGTCTGGTACTAGGGTTGTATCTTATGATTATGGTTTTACTGCTGAGTCGATGATAAAAACCCTATTTTACACAATACTTACTTATTTGCTAGTACTAAGTCCTCGACTATATCGAAGTTGGTTATCGCGTGAACTATTACTTAAAGCGAAGTCGGTTAAAATAAATAAAATATCTGGGACATTTCAACATACGGTCATCTGACCCCAAACTAAGCAGAGCTTGTACTATGGGCGTCAGAGACTGATAAACATACATATATATTTTTAAATTCATACTTAACTTCATAATCACACCCAGACATAGACAAACACCGATGTTCATCACACAAATATTTGTCCCGAGTGGGAATCGAACCCATGACTCTTGTAACTGCCAGCCAGGGTCACTAACCACTGTTCCACCGAGCCAGTCAAAAAGTAGCCTTATGTTTATCCTTCCTCGGTCTCTATACTTTTTGCATATCTGATTTAAATAGGTTTACAAGTTTTGCGTGAGGAGACGTAGTAACGAGACGGACAGATATCTATTTTCGCATTATATAATAGTATAATAGTTACCTATAATTACATACATAATAATAGCCTTTGGATGTGTTTTTGTCTCTTGCATCAATTATAGTGGGTAGTATTAAACTAGTGGATAATATAATAACTACCCAAAACAAATGTGGTGTGTAAAGCTATTTTTCGTGTTAGTTTATCAAAAGATTAATTAGAACAATTAATTAAAAATTTCAGAGTATACATAGATGAAGAACCGATAATTTTAATATAAAATGTAAAGGCATTAAAATAATTCATTTAACACTTAATTTGCTCTCACATAAACTAAATAGGAATAAAAATAGTAACACGACCAGCTACATTATCAAAGATCCGTGTCTACTCATAAATAATTGATTCAAATAACGCAGTAAGTAGCTCGGTAGTCATAAAAAACTAACTCACAATGCCTGTCACGGCTTCCATTTCGTGCTTGTAGATTAAAAAATGGCCGCCGCTCCACACAGCTGTCACTTTGTTATCGCACCTCGTATTTCAATGTTAATTCTTTTTTATTTGTTCACCAATGTTTATATTTTACAAGAAATGTCAGACTTATCTTTTATTGCCAGTAAATTGAGGTGTAAACTGTCTCACCTATGACGGCTGGCTTAATGCACCGCCGTATTTTAGAATGGCCCCCGTTTTTGTTTGGAATTTAATTGGTGCGGGTTTTATTTAGACAATGTTTTTTGGAGATTTTTTCGTTTTGGAGTTTATTTCCATGTTAACTTGGGCCAAATTATAGTATTATTATTATACCACTGCTGGACAAAGGTTTCCTCCAAACCCATCCACTGCTCTTTATTCAAGGCTAGCACGTGCCAGTCTTTGGAAGCTGAACCAGATCATCACACCACCTTTTCTTGGGCCTTTCTCTGCGGCGAAAATCGGCTTCAGGTACCCATTGCTTGACGATTTTGGCCTATATATCGGCCTTCATTGCACACATGCGCTGCCCATTATACCTATTCCTAATTAAATTAAATAGATCTTCATGTTGCGATGATGACACGTATGATTTTTTTTTTGCTTTATTCAGAATAGTATACTAAAGTACAGTTACATATAATATAAGTTACATATTTATATACTGCCTGAATTCTATTTATATAGAATTAAGTTTCACCAGTATTATTATCGCCTTTTTGATCAATTATTCCACTTATTTCATTATGAGAATTATAAATGTAAGCACAAAAAATTAGAATGCTAATCAAATAATAACCTTTTACTAAGAAGATTACGCAGATCTAAATCCAGAACTGCCAAATAAAGTCTAGAATCATCTTAAAAGATTTAATAAGTAAAAGTCTAATCTTTAACATTTGAGTTATTTAAAGCTTATTTAATGGTCATTAATTATTCAGCGACTGACAGAGACCAACTGTCATTATGTCCACCAAACCAATGCAAATAAGACTCACATCAATTACACATTTATCTAATCCACGGCAGCGGACCATCAATAAATTATTTCTAAGTGAAACATAAACGATAATGTCAATCGAGCAAACAGGCCCCTTTGGACTTGAACAAACAATGACCTATCGCTTATTAGGGCCAACTTGGTGATACAAAACCTACGCTCACTTAAACCAGACAAACTGAAAAAGAACTTTACTGAAAAGTAAATAAGATTGAAATTAGCACCAGTCATATTTGAAGTTAGAACGTTGTTGCTTTAAAAATGCAAGAGGACAAGTCCATCTATCATCGCCGATTGATCGATGAGGGGACCTCAAATATTTGAATTATTTGATATCCGATCGGCACCCATGCACTTGCCACTGTTGGGCATAAAATGTCCAATTGAGTGGTTAGTTTTCCGCTTCGAAAACTATGTTGCATGTTTCGTAAGAATTTTGTTTATGGAAGACAATAACTGAGACCGCAGTTATTATTGTAAGCATGTTATGGTTCAATGTAGAGTTAGAAAGATGAGTAGTGAACGCTGCTAAAAAGCACATATTTCTGTGTTCATTAGTAGTGGGTTTGATTCACACCCGGGACAAATACATGTGTGATGAACATCGGTGTTTGTTCAGTGGGTGCGTTTAATAACACGCCCAGACACTATATTTAAGTATATTGGTGTAGCCACTGTTGATTCTGACAACCGTAACACAAGTGGTTAAGCTACTTACCACGGGATAAGATCATGTAGAATGTACAATCAAAAACATAAATGTGAAATGAGAGCCAAGTTCAATATTATGATAAATGCTTTGGTTGTTCACTTCAACGACAAAAGAATTGAGATCTAAATGGGTGCCAAGTACCATGGTCCACCCAGAAATTTATTTATAAGTAACACTATAACATACCTATCATATCTTCTTATAACATAAGCTAATGTATGGTGGTAGCCTATGAAGGTCTGGCTTGGCTAGTTTCTATAAACCTACCAACGTATTATACAGAGAAAAAAAAAACTATTTTATTCGCTTAATTGTCCAATGACTGTGGGTTTACCCTATGAAAACTAGCCAAGACAGACCTTCATAGGCTACCACCATACATTATCTTATGTTATAAGAAGATATGATATGTAATGCCGTTACTTATAAATAAATTTCAGGACTGACCATTGAACTTGGCATCCATTTAGATCTCACTTGTTTTGTTTTTGAAGTCAACAACCAAAGCATTTATGATAATATTGAACTTGGCTCTCATTTCTCATTTATGTTTTGGAATGGATATCATTACTTTTTGTAGAAAAGAATATAATATAATAAAAAAATTAATATTACACAACATCACATACATTGATGTGATCCCGTGGTAAGTAGCTTAAGCACTTGTGTTACGGATATCAGAATCAACAGTGGATACACAAATAAACTTAAATATATTTAATAATCCACCCAGACACGGAACAAACACCGATGTTCGTCACACAAATATTTGTCCCGAGTGGGAATCGAACCCACGACTCTTGGAACCGTAGGTTTTGAACCTGAGTCACCTACCACTGTTCCACCGAGCCAGTCATCGTAACATCTATCCAAATATTATCATCGTAACGCCATGGGTCCTTTGAAAAGGACAAATTCAAAACTAAAACTAGACTATATGTAGGTACCTACCCTAAGTAATAAATAAGAAAACCGACTTTAAGTACCTACTCTTAATCGTATATAAGTAAGTATACCTAAATATATAATTAGTGCTCTGCCTTCCCCGGTATATAGGCGTGATTAGGCACTAATTAGGTATTTAAGTTAAGCGTTCATAATAGGACCTAACCTAATTATTAAAAAATTGCCAGTTTTTATTTATTCCTTTGTATTCATGTAATTACCTATCTGCATACCAAATTTTAACTCTATAAGGTCATTTGGAACTGGGTTAGAATTTTTGATCTGTCAGTCAGTCAATGATAAAAATGAGGATTTTTGGACATTAATATCTAAATAACAGTTTGAGATAAGCTTATGAAATTTAGAACACATATTTATCTCGCAAGTCACAATATATGAGCCAAATTTGGTACGTTTATGTGAGATAGTTTTTGATTTATCAGGGGTTCAAAAGTTGTTCCAAATGGTTCGTGTAATATTACACACGGTGCGGCTCGCCAGTTCTGTTTCTTGAACTTGGCTTGACACGCTACCGCGTGTCTAGATTTATTGTTGTGTAATATTTATTTAAAAAATAAGTACAATATATCGTTTTTTCTGGTGTTACCTACATATCTTTACACGAACAAAAAGCTGAATAAGAAAAAAATACTGTTATGTAATAACAAGGAAAGCTATTAAATTGTAATAGAAATACATAAATACAAACGAAAAATAATTCCTTAGTTAAATATTAGCTTGACATACTAGAAACTTCGTATTTGGCATCAGTTAACACACACCTTAAGTTAAAGAGTTAAAAAGCAAATACCTATCATGGCTCTTATCTTGACCATATTTCAGTGTCACCGAAAGCAAACCGAAGCTAATCGCCCACACCAGATACAAATATAGGCGTGTTCGCAAATACTACACGCGTATTTACGTTTAGTGTAGTCTTAACAGAAGGGATCACAAGTACAACTAACTAAGTGTACCTGAGTGGCAATGGCTTATAGTTATAAGATTTAGAAGTACGAAATTGTATCTGCTTGTTTTACATAAAATACTTCAAGTTAAACATTGTATAGTATTAGTTCAGATTAACCTTAAATACTTGCTTTCAGACCGCGGCTTCGTCCACTCATCATCATTATCGTCACCATCAGCCTATCGCGTCAAGTCCTTTAATCTATAATGTTAATCACAGATATACAGATTTGCAGAGTAACTTACTTTATATCATTAGTGAGAAAGTATCGTAAGTATACACAAATAAATTTACATAAAAAATTGCCATGTATAGAGAAGATCGATCTTAAAGTGTAATTGAAAATACGCGGCTGGCACGCCTAACTACTCAATAATGTAAACAAATTGCCGAGTTTACTATGAATTTCAAATCGATCGTGATTAGATATCATAGCAATGGTTATTCGACATATTTTTTATGGTGGCAAAGTTTGTTCAGATCAGCAATATTTGTTCAGATCAGTGTAAATAGGTTTAATCTCGATAATATTACATTGATGTATGTGATGGTACCTACCGCCTGGATACTTGGAATTTTAGACAACTTTGTAGGTACTGTAGGTTTTTTTAAGCTATTGCATAGCTTTTATCGCGGGCTTTGAGCGCGGCGACCGAACCAAGAAATTCCGTAACGAAAAAAACCTCACAATCGTCTAACGTCGTTTCAGTTCGGTAGACTTCGGCACGGTGTTTGTGTGCGTGCGGTTAGACGTATTGTAGGACTCTACGAAACTCGCACGAATCGAGACGAGCTGCTCCGAAATCGGACGATGCTATGCAATAGCTATACCGCGGCAGTCCCCGAGTGCCACACGTCTTTTTTCTTAAAAAAATTTAATCCGAGGATATTTTTCGTCAAACCTTATTACTATTTAAGGAAGTAAAGAATACTATTAACATCCTCGTCAACTATAACTGATTTACAGAAGTATAAATAACCTCACATAAACCACTATCAGGGCGATGGTTTATCGGATAACGATCTATATTTTATTACTTTGAACTGATTAACCTAATATTATTAGCAATGAAATTACCACGATTACTTATACGTGTGTAATAAACCTCGTACGAATTCGATTTTATTATTGATTGAAGGATTAAAGAATTTACTGTTGATATGATAGCACGGTGAAAAATACCCTAAATTATCAATATAATGAACAAAGCATTGATCTGGTGTCGACCTTGTTACTCAGGCTCACATTTAAAACACAGTGGTACGTGGCGGGGTTTGAACTGGCGACCTCACGCATGGCAAGTAAGGACCTTAACCACTCGGCCATCGACGTTTTTTTGTTATTCTAGTTAAATCGTCGATGGCCGAGTGGTTAAGGTCCTTACCTGCCCCGCGTGAGGTCGCTAGTTCAAACCCCGCCACGTACCACTTGGTTTTCAAATTTGAAATTCATATTTACGATTATTCGACCCTTTTACGGTGAAGTAAAACGCCGTGAGGAAACCTGACACCTGCGAAGAAATTCTAAGGCCGTGTAGTCGTTCACGCACTTGACCAGCGTGGTTGACTAAGGCCTTATTGCGCTAGCTTAGAATAGGCCCGTGCCCCACCTGTGGGGACGTATATGGGCTGATAATGAATTTAATATTACGTCTAAAATTGTTAATCGAAACCCTAATGCTCTAACTCCACTATCTGAAAGCTGTCCAGGACAACCTTCTGATCCAGATATATAATTTTAAACTAATGATAGTTTAAGAAAAGACTACTATTAACATCCTCGTCAAGTCAAGTAACCATGAAGTTACTCACATTAGAAAACTGAAAATGTGATAACACTTGCAACAGTTCCAAAATATCGGGAGCTCATTAAAATAAAAGAAACTCAAAATTCAAATATTACTGTCACATTTTAATATTCGTATTAACATCTGATATTATCCATAAGAACTACCGCATTGTAATAAGGCGTCCGACCGATTTCAGCCATGGCGACCGATCTCAATTGAGATCAGCCAAGTGCGCAGGACATATTATAGTGCACAAGTGTGCGCGCAAACACAAGTGCACTCTCTATTCCCTTACTCTCATAATTCGGTGAGACGGCAATCCGACATAACCGATTAACGTGCTTTCCGAGACACGGGCGTTCAACCGCCAACTTCCTAACTCCGGGCTGAGTAATTTCATTACAGAAAAACTCACACAAATTGTAACCAACCGCATTGTAAATCCACTCCATATTGGATGTATGTGTACCGACTCTTCATCAGTAGTCAGTAGCGAAGCAGCAGCGCAACAAAGCGCAACATCTGCGCGTCGCAATTTGCGCCGCGACGCGTCCCGCTGTCGCGTGTCGCGCTCCGTCTGCTTCCGCGTGTCAGGGACTTGTAGGGGCGGGAGGAGGAAGTGGCATTATCGATGGAACTACAAATGAGCGAAATAGTGCCAAGATCCCTAGAGAGCTCCATATCAATACGCTATGATGAAGTTCTTGGATAGAATTTCTTAAAGCACTATTAAAAAAAATAGCTAGCCTTTAGAACAGAAAAGCTGTCCAGGTCAACCTTCTGATCCCGATATTTTAAACATTACTGTCAGATGTTAATAAAGTCATTCATTACAACAACCTCATTGTAAATCCACTTCATATTGGATGGATGTTTCAGTAAACTTCTTCGTAAGGAGTCAGTACTCCTCATCAGTAGTCGGTAGCGAAGCAGAGGCGCAACAAAGCGCAACATCTGCGCGTCGCAATTTGCGCCGCGACGCGTCCCGCTGTCGCGTGTCGCGCTCCGTCTGCTTCCGCGTGTCAGGGACTTGTAGGGGCGGGAGGAGGAAGTGGCATTATCGATGGAACTACTAATGAGCGAAATAGTGCCAAGATCCCTAGAGAGCTCCATATCAATACGCTTTGATGAATGTTTTTGGATACAATTTCTTAAAGCCTAGCCTTCAGAACAGAGAAGCTGTCCAGGTCAACCTTCTGATCCCGATATTTTAAACATTACTGTCAGATGTTAATAAAGTCATTCATAACAACAACCGCATTGTAAATCCACTCCATATTAGATGTATGTTTACTGACTCCTCATCAGTAGTCGGTAGCGAAGCAGCAGCGCAACAAAGCGCAACATCTGCGCGTCGCAATTTGCGCCGCGACGCGTCCCGCTGTCGCGTGTCGCGCTCCGTCTGCTTCCGCGTGTCAGGGACTTGTAGGGGCGGGAGGAGCACGTAGCATTATCGATGGAACTACTAATGAGCGATATGTTGACAAGATTTGATCACTAGAGAGCTTAATATAAATACTCTACGAAGAAGTTTTTGGATACAATTTTTACAGCACTTTTAATAAGTAGTCAACCTTCTGATCCAGGTATATAATTTTAAACTGTCATGGTTACACACATTAGAAAACTGAAAATGTCATGGCGCTCGCAACAGTGCCGAAATATCGGGAGCTCATTAAAATAAAAGAACACGGTAAAAATAGAGTACGAAGTGGCACTATCGATAAAGCTACCGATGAGCGCAATCTATACTAATATTGTAAAGCTGAAGAGTTCGTTTGTTTGTTTGTTTGAATGCGCTAATCTCAGGAACTTCGAATTTATCAAGGAAGGCTTTAGGCTATATAGTATCACACTGCGAGCAATAGAAGCAAATAAATAATGCAAAATTTATGAAAACGGAGGAAAACGCGTGCGAAGTCGCTAGTACAGCTAGTAAGTAGTGTAAGTAAAACAAAATTAATCCCAAGATAAATTAAAATCAAACTTAAATAAATAAGTTACATTAAATTTCTTGAATTACGTTTGTGCCAAGTGCGCAGGATACAAGTGTGCGCGCAAACACAAGTGCACTCTCTATTCCCTTACTCTCATATCTCGGCATTCCGACGTGACCGATGAGTGATCGAGCGCAGGACCACCGGCTTAACGTGCTTTCCGAGGCACGGGCGTTCAACCTACTAACTCCGGACAGAGTAAATTCATCACAGAAAAACTCACATAAATTTTGCCCGACCCCGGGGTCTCGAACCGGGGACCCCTCGATCCTACCGCAGCGCTTGCTACCAATAGACCAACGAGGCAGTGAATTCTCAACTTATCGATACAATGATAACGGGCACATCCCTATAATTTCCGGTCCCGACAGACGTGTCAATTAGGGCCGGTATCTGCGCGCATTGAAATGTTCCGTCACTGTCTCAGCTGCGGCGACGATTTGCAACTTGCAAGTCTTGCAACTAGAGGACTCAGAACTTTGAGGGTAGCACTGTACTGTTAGAGCTGAATTGATTGGCTTGTCACCCTTTGATCTGGAGTTGCGGAGATACAGGAATCTGTGTGTATACGCTAGAACTACGTGATATGAATGTGAAATATAATGTCTAAAACAATGCATTGAATGGCGAATTGGATGGAAAATATGAGTGATAACTTTTGAATGAAAAGGTGTGGTTGTGGTATAGTTATGCCGTTCATCCAAAAACTGGTAGCTTTCTGTTATATTTTAGAACCTTCATTCTAAATAGAGTTTGCTCACTATCACATGGTAGAAGACTGGTAAGGAAGTTCCTGGAAAATCTTAAGTCATACGTCTTAGTAAATTGAAATCGTCTGACAAAATCAGGTTGCGAGTATATATGTATTAATAATATTTAGTCACTTCATAAACGCCAGAATAACAATGATGATAGTGTAATAAAGGGACTCTTGAAGCCGTTTATAAATAAATAAACATTCTACGCAATAATTTTCCATTGAAATTACGGACAAGACCTAATAAATAATGCATAACTGAATAGTAAGCAATACATAATTTCTATAAACAAACGTACATTGTTTTTATTGATTTGGAATACTTTAGCATGGGCTTTGTGGAGTGTGGTATACATTATTTATTACGGCACCACTGTCTGCGCCACGTATAAAATTACTTTATTTTGAAATGAAAATGAAACAGAATTTTTTTTTCTATTTTTGGAATGGTTGACGTGTAACTGGCCTAAAATAATAATTAACAATAATACGGGTGACAGTTGACGACGAGTTTCGGAATTCAAAAACCATTTCTTCACTACATAGTATAAAGCATAGTCGTTTCCCGCGTCTGCCTGCATGCTCGAATCTTTAAATCTACGCAACGGATTTTTATATTGGGGTTTTTAATAGGTAATGATTAAAGAGGAAGGTTTTTATGTATAAATACCCGAACCGAAGCGAGGGCGGGTCACTAGTAAGGTAAACGTCTCAACAAATGGTTCAGGGAATCACGTGAATTCACGGCAGACAAATTATTTTCTTATCAGGAAGATGAAGTTAAAAATAAGGTTAATCATCTTGTAAGTATGTGCGATTTGTGTGGAACCTAACTGTGATTGCGGGTAGTTAGATTGGAAACTGAGGTATATATTTTTTTAATAAACGATGTGAACGACATTTGCCAACATTATCTGTTGTTGTTACAATAAATATTGTACAAGCTTTCTTTTTTATGAACTCTTTAATAAGTGGCTGATAAGTGAATACTTAATCTTAAAGCAAACACTTTGATTGCAGGTTGCATTCATTTCAGTAAACGTTGTGCAATCAATAGCGATTGTGGAAATTTTAAAATGACAAGGATCTAACTGCCCGTGTGTTCGTATTATTATGGGAAAACACAAACTGTTCAAATGCTTCCACAAAGTAAGTAATCTATTTCAATGTGCTCTATTTCTACGATAATTATGACGTGTCCTTATCACATTGTTCGGTTTTGTTACATATTTTAAAACACAAACACCTCTCTAGGCAATAGATAAGTAAACAGGTTAAGGAAACGTTTAATTAAGCTTCATGGAAATTGAAAGAACCATTCGATTATTGTAGTTGGTATTTTCATATAGAAAAAATCATGTTTTGTTGATACGTATACAAATATAAATCTAATATGAAATGAAATGAAACTATTTATTTCAGAATACACAGATTCCATAAAATGACTAATAAAAGACAGACAGAAGAGCAACCGACGCGATATCGGGCGGTCCGGTGGTTCAAGTCCCCGTTCAGGCGGCAGGTCGTTTTTTAAATATTAAATCTAATAAAAGACGTAATTCTATATCGTTTGAAAAAACCAGAAAGTCTTCATCTTCCTCTTCCGTTAGTTTAGGTATGGCTCAAACTATTATCGGTGTAAAGCTAACTGCTATAAACTATACGTCATTATGAACATCGACTTAGCAATTAAGCCGAAATCGCATTAACAAGGGAAGGTTAATCCTCCACTAGTATAACATATTAATACGTGGGTGAAATTGAGTAATTATACCTCTACACAATTCCCTTAACACATTTTCTCCTTCAGTTATAATATTAGACACAGTATAAGTAAATCAGTATCCCACCAAAAACATGTTCATGTAAAAATTTTGCCAAAGCGAGTCTACATATTCAGGATTCTTAATCAAAGCTCTCATACTTTACCAGGCCTAATTTCACATACTCTATTTATTATCTCTACATTATAATTTTAGTCAAAACGTGATTTTTAGCAGTTTTGCATTTTATAGGCATTCGTTCATCGTGTATCTGTTACGGTCAATGTGAGCAATCGGTAATTAACTATAATCACTGGTAATTATAGATAATTGCCAACGCACATGGTAAATGTAGTAAATTATTCACCGGTAATTATATAAAACTCCCGCGCGACTGAGGTGAATGTTAATATTGCTGACAAAGATCACAAGTAATCTGCAATTCCATATGTCACAAATCTCAATCCTGCAAAAATATATTAACGTGAAAGAACTTTAAGTTCCACTGATATTTGCCTACCAATTTGTTAATTTTATTTAACTTAATTTTTATAAGATTATATTTTTTTAAAAACCATACATGAAGATTGGTTTCTAGATACTTGACTTGTTTATTTTATAACTAGTTGTGCCCGCCTTCAGTCGCGTGGACTACAGGATTTTACATAAAAAAGTTTATTCCCAGTTACTACCGATCCCGTAAGAATTTTGCAATAATGCGTTGCAAGTGAGCTTTACGTCTATTAGGGTCTATTAAGCTTTAAATATAATAAGGTACCAGCATGCCAAATTTCAAGCATCTAACTTAAGTAGTTTTAATATTTTCCCGCTATTTTCGGGAATTCCTTTCTTAGTGCACCTTTACGGTATCTAACCTATGTCCCTTCAAAATTTTACGTGCCAGCGTTCAAAATCGGCCGAGTTTCATACTAAACTTACCCCATATTTAATTTGTTAATTTAATTTGCTTAACCGAAGGTTTGATCTCTTGATATTTGAGAAATATTTTTGTTTGTCCGATGTTTGTAAACAAATTTTATTATAATTAGGACTAGAATTGTTTTTATTCTAATAAACATTTGATTCAGATGTTTAAATAAATAAATAAATATTTGGGACATTTCCACACACTAAGCACAGCTATTACTAACTAAACAACTATTACTAACACTAAGTACTATTGGCAACATAGGTACCTACATATATTTATAAATACATATTTTAATACATTATCACATCTAGACACGGAACAAACACCGATGTTCATCACACAAATATTTGTCCCGGGTGGGAATCGAACCCAGGATTCTTGGAACCGCCAGCCAGGGTCACTAACAAAACCATTGTTTCACCGAGCCAGTTAAGTCAGTTTGATTTTATTATTTACCACATTTACACAAAGGGTATGGTAATTTTATATAATCACCGGTAAATGTGATTAATTCGATACTTTTTACCACCTTTACCACGAGCACTGACAATTATGCATAGTTACCGGTAATTATACATAATAACCGCTCTATCCACATTAACCGTAACATGTATACAAACTACGTGATCGCCAAGTATTTTATGGTAGCATTTCGATCTTACAATTTGGCTCGCAACCCCTCTTTTTCTGGTCTACTCGTACTCTCTCCAAACTCTCCTCTTAAACTAAGACCAAAGTATCTACTGTGCACCACGGACTTTTTAAGTATTTGATTTCTTATGTAAGTTTATGTTCCTTTAAGTATTTAATTTCTTATGTAAGATTTCAGACTTTCGCGTTCCATTACACTAATTATTAGTCTTTATGGGTCTATTCACGATATGATGTGTTCGCTCGCGACCATAATTGGTGTAACCAAATCGAAACGTCGGGCAGTAAGTACATAGATGTATTTGCTACTACTTACGAGTATATCGCGTGTAGAACCATAAAGACTAATATTTAAGTGTTTGATTTCTATCTTACATTTACCAACCTTCTATTTCAAGTCTACCAAACCCTGGTCTTCTGGTATTTCTACTCTACGCCCCCTGACTATGAATGATGAGGCGGGAGGCGTGATTGACGATGCCATTCATCACGCGGGTGACGCGGCGTGACACCGGCGTCGCGGGATCCGCAGACGTTTTTAATAATACACCTTGGGTATCAATCAATGTGGAAATTGTGATGAACTCTTGGGTTGGGTGAGATTTTCAGAGTGTTATGTTATGATGGTTGATTGATTTTTCTGGCTGTCTTTTTGGTTGAGAAAATTTCTTGTTGACGTGTATGTTGTTTTTTGTAGGATGCGGATAAATTATTTTTCACGGTAACATCTTCATCATCATCAGCCCGTTTAACGTCCACACGAGCCTACTCTAAACTAGAGCAATCAGGTCTTAGTCAACCACGCTGGCTAGATGCGGGTTGGTCGTCTTCAACACCTCTTAATTTAGAATTAATCCCGAATCTTAGATGAAGTAAGTCCTCAAAAGTGCAACATTTTCTTATTTGGATTGCTAAGATGGTAAACCTTAACATTGGTAAGTCAAGTGACAATTTTACTGCTTGGTTCCTTAGACTTCCTACTTTGAGAAATATAATATTTTTTTGTTACTGATTGATTTTCAAGCTTTACCTGCCTACTTGAAAAACAAAAATAATTATTGCAGATTGCTCAATCACTGTTTAATCATCATAGTTCTATGTAACAGAGCTAAAATTTTAAATACATAAAAAGACAGATATTGATTCAACTTCCTGGCTACTGTTCCGTAAATGAATAAAAAATTGGCACGTAACGTAACCGTTGCCAATTAATTTCGCTACTAAATCACCGTAGCTGTCATCCGAAATCATGCGAAGATTAATAACGCCAACAAAATAGAAAGTGATAAGAATTATTTGGCGTCGAGTCTAATTAAAATATGCAACGTTGAAAGGTATTAATGCAATCGGTGCCAACGAATATACACTAGCAACATTTCTCTTAGAATTTCTTGACGACACGTTTTCTATTCATCAATAAATTATATAAATAGCCGACGTTAAGTCATACGTTAGATAATCGGGTATAATTTATGGCTTTGAACCAATTTTGATTAGTCAATGTAACTTGAGAATGTGTTTTATTTTGAACCTTATTATGTGGGAGATATGGTTGAAGACGATTGATGAGTTGGTATTGGTAAATTTGTGAGCATGACAAAGAGTAATTAATTGACATTCATTGACGGAGAGCGCTGTAATCGGTCAATCGGATCGCACAATTGCGCACACGCATCGCTGCGCTGGTGTTGCCATATAAGGCCTTTTTTTGATGTACTGAGAGAAATTATATAGAAACATTTTTATCTATGGGGAAGCTATTCGAGATTCGGTGTGTGTATGTTTTAAACACTTGGCTGCATTATATTCCATTGCCTTTAGTGCTACATCGAGCATCGATGTATGGTAAGTAGTACCTATGATTTCTACTAATTGCACAGTAGTTTTGTGAATGACGTGAAACTATTTTTCATAAGAAGTGAGGTAAGGAAAGAGTTTACCATTGTTTTATCTCATTGTGTCAAAGTTAAAATTCCTTTATTTATATTGGAATTTACACGCATGTATATCTACTTTCACTTCATAAAAAGGGATAGTTTCCCTTGATAAGTCTGATTAGGAATCTTCAAACTTAAGATTGTAGTTAGGTACTTTACTTTACTAAACTAAATTCGTTTTAAATGAGAACCTAAATAATGTATTTGGCGTTTTTTGTGTAGTGGCAACACTTCTATGCAGTGAAGCGATATGAAGAGATTTATTGCCAATGTGAGGTCCGCTGCTGGTGGACTGTGAAATTAGTTCCGGGTACTAATCTTTTCAATTTCGACTACACGTGTCGATTACTTTGGATCTTTTGAAAAACCCATTTTAATTTAATACCTGTATAGGTACTATACATTACTAACTATATATACTAACATTGCTATATATTGTATTGACATGTTTAGTAGAGGTTACTTTCATGGATTATAATAAACTTGTGACTCATTGAAAGAAATAAGAATAACATATTTTCGCATTGTAAGTTGCAATACAATGTTATGATCACCATAATATTTAGAGACGGAGTAGGATAGTTAGAAGTCCGATTGATTTTGAGGATATCAGCCAATCTAATGGAACAGCGCAGGATCCAGCGATATTATAGTGCATAAGTGTATCGCAAACACAATGCATTCTCTATTTGAGACAATCTGACATAACCAATGAAAGACCAGATGTAGGACCACAGGCCTAACTTGAACTTTTTTGATAGAATTAGGCACGGGCGTGCATATTTCAAGAACAACTGCCTAAATTTGAATTAAGTACAACATCCTGATTCTGAGCACCATTCATTTCTTAACAGAAAAACTCACACACACATACACACACGCACACACACACACACACACACATACACACACGCACACACACACACGCACACACACACATGCGCCCATTTGTGGGCATATCATAACATAACAATACCACAAAAACCACATACACATGCATTCACATATTTCACCTATTTTCACTGTATGATCTAATCTATTAGGTATTCTTTATTATTTATTATTGTAGGAACAACCATGTATACCTTCTTCCTCAGAGGTGGGCGTTAGCACAGCGTTACTATAGTTTTATAAACTACCGCAGTTGTTATCGAACAACCTTTTTTATTATGTACTCTTTGTTCCAATAAAAACTTTTTGATTTTGATTCATTTCTTAACAGAAAAACTCACACAAAGCCTCGACTCCGGCCAAAATAGTTAGTATACGATGTAGATAGCATGTTAATAGTCGAACATTAACACCATAAACTACAAAATGACAGGACAAAAACGATTTGTCCATCAATCGGATCCGTCATCGATACGATTAACTCATTAACACAATCCAATGGGCTCATTGTACTCGCAGCGACAACCAGCGACTGCCAGCACTCATACACATTGAATCACTGAATGTCACCAGAGAAGTTTAATATAATATATGGAAAAGTTTATAAACTTTCTAGACGAGATATGCCACCAAGAAAGAAAATGTAATATTGTTTCAGAATTACAGATTACCATCACAGGCAAAGTGATATCTGAAAAGCTGGTTTAATTTAATAGCTTTTTTTCAACAACAACAGATTTTAATCCATTCTTAAACCATCAAAATTGTAAGTTAATTAAACTTTACCCTACAGTTTGGTACATTTCTATATTTACATTTAGTTATAGATTATAGATTGGCTGCGCTGGTAGTAACAACTGCCGATATGTATTGAATTAAGTAGGTACGCCACATAATTATAACAATAGCACTAATATTAACGTACATCAAAATGAAAAAAGAATATCAAAAGTCATCACAAATACGTCACAACCCTAAAATATCGGCAAAAACCGATTAGTCCATCACTCCGCCGTCAGTCAACGCGTGTCAGATTAACTCATTAATCCGGAGCCATTGTGTGCCAATCACAACACGTTGCGGTGTGTCTGTCCGCAACTATCGCGCAGTGACGTCACTTGTCAGCGAAAAGCTAATGATTAGTGGAGTTATTACTAGCAAGGATAACGGTATCGGAGGATAGCTCTCTAAATGAACTTTGAAGTTGGTTATGATGTTTCCAGAGATACTGCCGGCGCGTCGGGGATTTGGATTACCTGTAAGAAGAATAAGTAAAGTTGATAAAAAGCCAATAAGTTAAGTGGTTGACTAAAATTTCACCCTACATGAGGAAGTGAAGTTATTCTGGACGTTATGAAAGAAGAAGACAGGTAAAATGTACAAGTAATGTCAAACAAAAACTAATTATGTGGTGTGTCTTCTTTTATTTTTCTTCGCCTATTGAACTTGATTTCTAGTTTACATAGAATGCAAGGTAATGAAATAAATAATCTTATTTAAAAAGACTTCATAACAAGGCCGGTTCACTCTTTGATTAATGCACAGGTTGTATTTCAAATTGATAAATATGCATTGTATTGATTGCTACGTATAACGGAACTGCATAATTATGACAACGCAATAAACAATCCGTTTCAATAGGAGTTAAGTTGTGATAATGGCACTGATTCATTCTAATTATTGTGTCAAGCCGCGTGAATTGATAGGGCGAAGATACGTCAGTGTCGGATTGTAATACTCGTATGAAATGGATTACAGTGATATTAATACATGGAATTAAGTTCTTCGTGTATTTTTTCCTTGTTCTGTAAAAAGCTGTAAGCTGTAGGAGCTTTTGTTAACCCTACCGAGGGTCCCAGGTCTACACAGACTATCACGATCAGAACGTAGTGAAAGGCCTCGGTATATAAGCTCCACGAACTAAAAAGAAACCTACAAACCTTGAACTTTGAAACTGCTGAACCAATTCTTAATATAACATGTCAAAAAAACATCGCCAAATAGACTGCTTACAAATAAAAATACTGCATCAAAATTGGACGTCTCATTTAACAGCACTGTGGCCAAAGACAGTCATAAATAGCAATGGTCAAACATATACCGCGTACTATTAGGTGGATTGAGCGCATCCTATGAGTCTTTCAATAAAAAAAAGTTTACCCTAGTTTTCGCCGCTATAGATAAAAAATCCACAGCATACTGCCACGTTTAGTGTCGGAATATCCGGGAACCGGCTCCGTCAATCAGAGTGACTGTCATGGGACAATTAGCTAATTACAGCGGCAGCGGGCGCGTGACAGCGTGACGAGACGAGACGAGACGAGACTTTTGGGCGAGTTGCGTTATTACCCGCGTGACGGGAGCCGTTGAGCGTTATGTAGCGTGAATGCGTCATGTTTACCTATGAAAAAGGATTGTGCGCATGAAAAAAGTAAAATGGGTAAATGTCATCTGACATACATGTATGTTTGAAATATTATCACACATCATCTGGGACATATTTTTTAATTTTAAGAATGAAATTATTTAGTTCGTTTAGGTTAACTTTACTTAGTTTTTTGTATAATATGTAATGATAGTAATACACATCTGTATAATGCCAAAAAATAAAATATAATAATATATCATACACACATTAAAAATGTTTCAATTATTATTATTGTCTTGCAAAATAAATATGAATATAATGGTACTGAAGAATGCATACTTGGTACAATTATTGGCTTGTGTATAAGACCAATTTTTAAAGTTTGATTTTAAAATATCATCTTTATTCATATTTTTATGTGCTAAAACTTACTTGTAAATAAATAAGAAATATTATTTATTATCCATAAATATTAATTGATTCCCATATCACGTTATTGTATGCTCGGTTACATTTTTGATGCACACGTCGTTGTCTAGAAAAGTAAACATGCGTATTAAATAAAATAGCTACTATTTATATTATAAAAGTATATTGTCATGCAATAGATATAAATCATTGCGAAGTTTACCACTGCACTCCGTCCCACTAACCGACAATGATTGATTTAATAATGAAAATCTTTGCATTGTGGTTGACCTTTCGCATTCCAGTGCAGTTGTTTACAATTATGCTCGTGTATTGTTATCGATTACAGATAATAATCGATATAAAAGCACTTTGTATCGATCACTGACATACTGTGATTGATCGACGTTTACTTCAAGATTGACTAAGAGAAGCGTGTCAGTATTGTAACTCACATTCACTTATATGCTTGAGATATGAGTAATACAAACAACTGCATATAAGTATACGAGTTTAGGTAAATAAATTTGTACGTACGTATTTTTCTGATATTGTTTAGGTACCTACATAACTACTAAGTTATAGGCTTTAATTTATGTATCGTACAAAAGTCAAAGACAAAACCCAGCTCTTTTATAAAGCTTCGCTAAAAGTATAGCGAAAGCCCTCGGATATCTTCATTATATAAACGGCTCTACTAAAATATAGGATAGTATTATTGCACATTGAATTTCTTGTTTACGTTTATATGATTTCGAAAGGCTGGATAAGAAATCTCCTCACTTGAAAAAATAAATTTAAAGTAAGAAAGAAAAACGTATTTCGATACATGCCCTCGTTTTTAACAGTTCCCATCGTTTCCTAACAAATCCACCATCTGCCAATCAAACGACACAGCGATGCCTCATCCAAATTTGTCTGAGCGTACACAAATGAAGACGTCCGTGTCTCGAAACGCAAACTTCCAAGGCACGTGTAATCCGATCGTCAGTATGTGTCGCTCGCGTCTACCGACATCATTTCGGCTGCCAACCTTTCAGCGAGCGATGTGGGGTAGTGAGTTTTGACATAAATAAGACTGCGTTCATAAGACGCTGTTTTTTTAAACTCTGGTGATGATGGATTTTGAAGAGAAACTATTATCGGTGTTTAAGATTTTAGACTTTCGCGTTCCATTACACTAAATATTAGTCTTAATGGGTATACACGCGTTATTAGGAGTAGCAAATTACATAGCTACTTACTGCCCGACGTTTCGACTGGGTTACACCAATCGTGGTCGCGAGCCCAGTCCAAAAGTCGGGCAGTAAGTAGCTATGTAATTTGCTACTCCTAATAACGCGTATTGACCCATAAAGACTAATATTTAGTATTATCGGTGTTCCTCTTCTTTGTGAATGGCCAATTTATGTTATTCTTAATGAGAAATAATCCTGTTCTAAAACCAGAATTTAAATGAATGCAGTTCGGTGGAATGAGGCAATGGGAGTTAGGCGGGTTGGTCGACTTAAGACAACCTCAGAATTTATTCCCAGATCTCGGCCATCGACGTTCTGTCTTACGTATATTTTATGAAATTTGAAACACAAGTGCAGTAACAGCTTACTTATCATCATCATCATTAGCCTTAATACGTCCCCACTGCTACGGCACGGGCCTATCCTTAACTAGGGCGATAAGGCCTTAGTTAACCACGCTGGCCAAGTGCGGGTTGGTCCACTACACAGCCTAACAATTTCTTCGTAAGAGTGCAGGTTTCCTCACGATGTTTTCCTTCACCGTTAAAGCGGCCAGTAATCGTACATATGAATATCAAATTTGAAATTCAGTAGTGGTACGTTGCAGGGAACTGGCAACCTCTCGCAAGGCAACCAACGACCATAACCACTCTGCCATCGACGCTAACTTAGCTCAAATGTATGTACATACTATAATCTTTGATTCATGTGCGATATTTATTTATTACTAGCTGTGCCAGCGACTTCGTTCGCGTTTCCCCCGTTTTTTACACATTTTCTATTATTTCTTTGCTCCTAATGGTCGCAGCAAGGTGTTATATAGCCTAAAGTCTTCTTCGATAAATGGTCTATCCAACACAATTTTTTAAAAATTTGAACCAGTAGTTCCTTAGATTAGCGCGTTCAAACAAACAAACAAACAAACAAACTCTTCAGCTTTATAATATTAGTATAGATTATTTATTTTCGTAGTCACAATAAATCTCGATGAGCGCGCGTGCGCACGTCGCCTTGCACTTATTTATATGATTATGGCCGCACGCGCGGAGATCAGATTAATTTAGGTGAACAATGTGAATGGAAATGTGACAGATGTCGTGTGACGGGTTTGTGTCCGTTTTGAAATCGTCTCACTTACGCCACCACAGATGTAATGTAGGTTTTGTTCCTAGTACCTATAACCGTATAATAAGCTTGATAATTGATTTTATGTACCATAGTACTAGGTTATACTCGTATTACCGTGTTATGACTATAATATAATAAGAAATAAGTTTTATTAAGATGAAATGGAAATGCAGTAAGGGAAATTGTATTTACATTTTTGTTTTTATCAGATACAAGCTTACTCAATGTTATGTTTCATAACTGATTTATTTAATCAATCGATAAAATAAATAAATCTTACACACCATCACATACATTGATCTGATCCCGTGGGAAGCACCTTAAGCACTTGAGTTGAGTTACGGATATCAGATTCAACAGTAGACACCTAGACTCGGAACATACACCGATGTCCGTCACACAAATATTTTTGTCCTGGGTGGGAATCGAACCCACGACTTTTGGGGCTGTAGGTTCCAAGTAAAATACTCCAATCAAATAGAAATACTCTTTCCATACACTTTAATATCTTCAAGCAGCAATAGCATGACTACCATCAATCTGAAAACCGATTTGACCGCAAAGACTCCGCCGAGAAACTCTACAATTTTACCCATATCTTGCAGAGATATTGAAATGAGAACCAAAGATCCTACGAACTTAGAGTAATCTATTTCGATCAGTGTTTCGTCTCTCGTCACCGTTGGCAGGCGACATGCCAACAGCAAATTTGTGACGGCGACAAGGCGACAATGTTGATATCATTATTGCGCTAACGCTCCGTGACTAATGGACTCGGATCGGATACTACTGGCCTGTAAAACGATCTTTGTTAAAGATTTGTGCACGACGCAATTGTTGGTTTGGATCTGTTTAAACTGTTTAGTTCTGAATGTTTCGACAAAGTTGAGCGGTCTACAACTACGAAGAAATTATAAGGTTGTGTAGTCGACCAGCCCGCACTTGGCCAACATGGTTGACTAAGGCCTGACCGCCCTTGTTTAGGGTAAGCTTGTGCCCCAGCAGTGAGGATGTATGTATACGGGCTAATGATGAGCGGTAACGGGATCTAAGCACTGAATTTAGCATGTTGCCAAATATGGTTTTTAGATACCATCTGGTATCAAAATATAACGAATACACTCGTTGGCATATTTTGATGTTCTTGTTAAATTTACAAAATTCTGACACCAAAAATTTAAAGCCAGTACAAAATTCCAAAAAAAGCACAAATTTTCAAACTTTTCTTCAATGTAAGTCAAGTTATATATTGCCACTCTGAAGGAATGTACTGTTATTCTGTAGTAATATATTATTGCAAATTCGCTACTGAACATACAGTAGCAAATTGGCAGTACAAAAAAAAACGACGCTGAAAAAGTATAAAACAAGACTTTTAGAACACTGAACTGAACAAAGTTGCTTATGTAGTTCCAAGTAAATGGACACAGTAGTCTCTACCAAAATGCTTATGTTGAAAATTGACAATAATGTCATACAATACTATTTTGAAGTATGCAATATTCACTATGTAGAGATAGGTTTTCATGTTTGGAAAACCGCAGTCACACGTTGTCAAAGTGCTACGGTAGGTAGGTACTTGTGTATGGAACGTGTGACTACGCCTTTCCAAACATGAAAACTTATCTCTACATAGTAAATATTGCATACTTCAAAATAGTATTGTATGACATTATTGTCAATTTTCAACATAAGCATTTTGGTAGAGTCTACTGTGTCCATTTACTTGGAACTACATAAGCAACTTTGTTCAGTTCAGTGTTCTAAAAGTCTTGTTTTATACTTTTTCAGCGTCGTTTTTTGTCGTAGTTGGGTTTTAGTTTTTAACTTTTTATTATTTGTACTATTTTGGTGTTAAAGTGTATTTGTGGCGCATAATATTATCAAAAGTTAAATTGATGAACCAACATGTTTTATATTTTAAGGGGACCTGGGAAGATTTCTTAATCGATCTAATTCAGCTAACGATCGACTGTCATGTGGATTTTTGAGTAATTTATTATGATCCAAGGCACTTATGAACAATCCCGCAATGGATTTGAGTAGTAAAGAAGCTATGAACGAAAAGATGTGAACTATATGCAATCAGTCCATGAATATACGTAAAGTCACATGCAAATGCTAGTAATATATATATATTTAAAATGTACAAGTAAAGCGCTTTCCAATGATACCAAACACGGCGTATTTATCTTAACTTTATTTTTTTACTCTGTATGTTTTGTCCGCTAGTGGGCGCCACATTAGATTTTGTAAAACCCTATATAGCCTATAACCAGCGGACAATTAAGACGCTTCTAATGATATGTCATTTGTCGAATTCTGACAAGCAATTTAGAAGTTATGTGGAAACAGATGAACATACATACATACATACAAACATACATACATACATACATACATACATACATACATAGCCTGTCAAAATCATAACCCTCCTTTTGCTTTGCCGTAGTCGGGTAATGAGGATCATATTAAAACCGCTTTATCAACTAGATGTATCTATGAAATTTGTATTTTTACAACAACTTACCAAATTAAACCCTTATTTGTAGCCTTTATTCCACATAATCGCCTAATAACGCCTAACAAAGAAACCGACTGTTATCGAAACCGCTACTGCCACAATATTTTACGACAATTGCTCAGGCGAACAACAGTAATTTATACGAACGGCAGATAGGATCGGTGCAAGCTCGTTACAGCTGTGAGAAACAGTGCGAGTAAAATTATCGCGGTAAACATTTTCTAAGAACCATTATACTTTCCTTCTGCTGACAGACATCAAAACAGCTCTGTTATTACACGTTCGCAACTAGGTGTTGATGTAGATGAGGCTAAGAAATGTACAGAGTGTTTACGGGGTGCTCCGAGCCGCGAGCCGAAATAATTGGCCAGAAATGACAACTTTTTGAAATTGGAATGTCAATTTAAAATGGACCTAATTAAACAGTACAATAATGATAATCCAATCAAAAACATAAATGTGAAATGAGAGCCAAGTTCAAAGAAGTGAGATCTAAATGGGTGCCAAGTTCAATGGTCAACCCAGAAATTTATTTATAAGTAACACTATAACATACCTATCATATCTTCTTATAACATAAGATAATGTATGGTGGGAGGCTATGAAGGACTGTCTGGGCTAGTTTTTATAATCCTACTAACGTATTAGTATGTTCGCTTGCTAGTTTCTACCAACCATCCAAATTTTCGGAATTATAAAAAAAAACCGACAAATACTTGTAGGCTTAGAACTTGCGACGGCTATAATTCATATATGAAAACTAGCCAAGACAGACCTTCATAGGCTACCACCATACATTATCTTATGTTATAAGAAGATATGATAGGTATGTTATAGTGTTACTTAAAAATAAATTTCTGGGTTGACCATTGAACTTGGCACCCATTTAGATCTCACTTCTTTTGTCGCTGAAGTCAACAACCAAGGCAATATTGAACTTGGCTCTCATTTCACATTTATGTTTTTGATTGGATATCATTACTTTTTGTAGAAAAGTATATATCATCGTAACGCCGTGGGTCCTTTGAAAAGGACAAATTCAAAACTAAAACTAGACTTTATGTAGGTACCTACCCTAAGTAATAAATATGAAAACCGACTATAAGTACCTACTCTTAATAGTAAATAAGTAAGTATACCTAAATATATACTTAGTGCTCTGCCTTCCCCGGTATATAGGCGTTATTAGGCACTAATTAGGTATTTATGTTAAGCGTTCATAATGGAACCTAACCTAATTATTAAAAAATTGTCAGTTTTTTATTTTTTCCTTTGTATTCATGTAATTACCTATCTGCATACCAAATTTTAACTCTCTAGGTCATTTGGAACTGGGTTAGAATTTTGATCTGTCAGTCAGTCAATGATAAAAATGAGGATTTTTGGACATTAATATCTAAATAACTGTTTGAGATAAGCTTATGAAATTTAGAACACATATTTATCTCGCAAGTCACAATATATGAGCCAAATTTGACACGTTTATGTGAAATAGTTTTTGATTTATGAGGGGTTCAAAAGTGGTTCCAAATGGTTCGTGTAATATTACACACGGTGCGGCTCGCCAGTTCTGTTTCTTGAACCTTGGCTTGACACGCTACCGCGTGTCTAGATGTGTTAGGACCGAGAGGTCCCCGGTTCGAATCCGGGGTCGGGCAAAATTTGTGTGAGTTTTTCTGTAATGAAATTACTCAGCCCGGAGTTAGGAAGTTGGCGGTTGAACGCCCGTGCCTCGGAAAGCACGTTAAGCCGGTGGTCCTGCGCCCGATCTCTCATCGGTCATGTCGGATTGCCGTCTCACCGAATTATGAGAGTAAAGGGAATAGAGAGTGCACTTGTGTTTGCGCGCACACTTGTGCACTATAATATGTCCTGCGCACTTGGCTGATCTCAATTGAGATCGGCCGCCATGGCTGAAATCGGTCGGACGCCTTTATTTATTTATTATTTATTTTATTTTAATGATAATGTAATGATACTACCAAGATTCTCATATCCCAGGTAACTATAAAGTTAGTCATCCCAGCAGTCTGATATTGGAATTTCTGCATTTGAATGTAGGTACCATAAGTTTACTCACTGCAGTGCATAAGAGCAAAATTAGTATTTGGCTATCAGAAGGTATTCTGATCACAACTACAATTCTTGAAGTTTTAATTCCGCATATTCCTCTGAAGTCATCTAACTCAAACTCAAACTCAAAATATTTATTGCTATTCCATAATGTACAAAAGATGTTCTTAAAAAGTAAGATTCAATTATGGACCCTGTCGGGCACAGCAAATTTATTAGGAGAGAGGAAGGACGTTAAGAAATAGAATTATACATATAATCACCAATTATTTTGTTTGTGTGTATCTATTCTGAGTTAATCATTGTTCTTAAACAAAATGGACCCTCTGCATCACACTCTGTGCCCACTCTCTGATTGGCGTCTCGGCTTGCCCGTCACGCGATGCCAGCTATGATTTATTACTCTCAGATCTGACATAATTACTATGTAATTAGGTGTTACATTCACTTTGACTGGACGATGTTTTCATTATCTGCGCCTCACGTTCTGACTCACGAAGCTGTTTTATTTTCGAAGTGTCGGCCATTAACCGTCCTCTGTCTGATCCTCTTTGATCTATGACTGGTGAAGACGTTTGAGAATTACTGGAGATAGCTTAATGAATGACTGGGGTAGACGCGGACGGTAATTTAAGAGGAATCGGAATACATTTTAGATGTTTCCAAAAACATGTTACGCATAAGCTTGTCTTACAATTACATTTGACACTGGCTTCTGTCGAGGTCTTATGTGTGTGAAGAAAATTACCACTTTTAATATTACGCTCCATTCTACACGTTGCATAACCATAAAATAATACATAAATGGTGTTATTTAAGTGGGTGTAAAAGGCTATATAAATAACAAGATAATAGGCAATGTCCGTTTTCTGAATGCTTTTATTAATGTTTTTCATTAGCGTAAAGAAGAAAATATAAATGTTCTTTTTAAATGGCAAACTACATAGAAGCATTCGTTAAGAAGCTTTGTTCTTAGCTAGCCAATTGTGACATTTACTAAGAAACAATTCGAAGCCATCAACGAACTACGCAACGCCGGATAAATGAGATTTATTATTACACTGCAGGGCAAAGACCTCACCACAAATCATGTCATAGTTACAATGATTGGCATCTGGCATAATTATTGCTCTTGCCAAACGCAAATTGGCAATCATAATACGAGCTGGGTTTAGCTACAATTTCAAACGCTTCAATACAACATATTTATTTATTGATTTTGGCAGCTATGTTATTATTAGGTATAAGGAAGTGATCTAAGCTGACATGTTAGCTGACCAATGTTTTATCTTTATTCGCTTACGTTTCTCCATAAAAATATTAAACAGAAATTGTGCTGACAAAATAGACATAATTCTACCTACAACAGAATAGAATATTGAAAAAAAGCTTTGGAAACATTGTACCTACTCCAAATTAATATAAATGACATAAATCAAAACTCCGCAAAAGAAACTCCAATCTGTTATCTGTGCAACCCAAAAGAGACAACGAACAGGCGTTCACCAATTAAAACGAAACAAAACACGGTCGCGATTAACGCCAGAAAGAATCAATTAGTGGGACGAAATGTCCCAAACGTTGGTCCAAGAGTGGGCTGAAATGTTGTAGGGAATGTTGGTGGAAAAGATTGGATTGGATGTTGAGCAAACATTGGCTCACACGGGGCATTAGAGCGACGCCGACGCAACGCGAATCGTCAATCATCTGTACGCATTAATCTTGTGTAGACAAGTTGATAGATCATCGCGTTGTGCGGCGCACGGAGTACGAAGAGCCTAGCTTTAGACACGGTATATTTTTGCTCTTTTATTTCTACTTTGACATTGTGGTGTTTAAATGAAGATTGATCTCACAGGAAAAAAAATCTGTAAATGTAGGCTACTTTATAGCCTGTACACTTCGTAAATAATTTCTGGAATCTCATATGAAAGTAGAAATATGTCACTCGTCGGAATCTTAGAAATTCTGTATTATTTTTAAGCCTTTGTAGTCATGTTTATTTTTTTATTTATCATATGGATAGAATAGTTTTTTGGATGGATAGCAAAACGCAACAAACAAACAAATAAATTAGGCGTAGGGTCAAATTAGTTTTCGTATGTAATTATGTTGTCTGTATGTACATTAAAAGACTGACAATGTATGAGACTGAGTATGTCAGTCTTTCAATGCGTTTCCTAAAGACAAAGGTATAATTACTCAAAGGACGTCATAGAAGTTTTAAGTAGATACAAAGATTTATGTAGGTCAAGAGTTTAAGTTAATAACTCTACGTGTTAGAGGCACTGCTTCACTACAATGTTCTTTTTCTTCATCGCCGATCTTTCTTGTTGGTATGTCTTCGGGTTCAGTTTGAATAATGCGGAAAACCATTTCAACAACCCAATTTGGTCAAACATAACTCATAACGTTTCTTTGCTTATAAACTTCCTCATCTACATTATTTATCACATTTCTTGTCGTGACAAAAATAGCCGCGTACAGACTTCACATCAATTTGCTATATTGATGACAATCATTACTAAGTGGAATTTAACTATGACTTTTATTGAACGATCAATCAAATTGTAAGTATGCCATTGCATTTAACATTTAGCGCTCGGATCGAGACAATAGACCTATCGATCAAAAATGATTGCTAAACAAATTTTATCTTCAGTTTCAAGGTAAACGAGGCACTTGATGAATTTACATGCAATCTAATAACTTTTCGCTTTGAACAACAAACCTATTTGTATCTTGTGTATGTTTGATTTTGAAGTGATTTACTATCAATAATTATGATGGTACTGAACATGACATAGTAATACGATTTTTATACATCTAAACTAGCATAGCTTATGAAGTTTATGGGTTTATTTCTAACTTCAAAAGCACGTTAAGCTGTTGTTTAGGTAAACGGCTGATTCTTTTTAGTTGCCTTTAAAATTGATCCTTTTAGTTAGGTCACACATGTCTCTAAACCTTGAAAATTAAGAGATTACACGTGTAAATAGGTAAAAGTAAGCTTTTTTTGTCGTATGACATATACGGAATAGCAAAAAGCATTTCAACATTATATTTTTATCATTTTCTCTTAAGAAAGGATTCCTCCAAATCATTCCTGCGATTCATATTCCTGATGTATCGATTCATGGTCACCACGCCGTCTCAAAGGACATCTGAGCGGTGTGATTTATAGTAATATGTTACTAGCGAGCCCACCTAGGCCTGGGTTGTTGACATCTAGATGGTAGCGAGGGCCAAGCAACTGCACATTGCTTGCATACATTGTCTCCGATAAGGCAATTCCGATTCAATAGCAACGTTCAATGGGCATTATGTCTTTGCAATTTAGAGATGTATGATTAAGAAATGTCAACGAGTTTGCCGATGACTCAACAATATTGGATTCGTTTCCTTGTTTAAACGACGTTGTTTCTGCGATGTTGCTCTTTTTTCCTAATTAACGATGATGGTTTGAAGTAGCCTTGTCATCATCAACGGACATGCGGGGGAGTGGAATGTTTTCAGTCCTGAAATTGAAGTTCTGCATTTTTCCCCATTTCTTCATCGTGTATTTTTTTGTACTAAATATTATTTTCTACATTTAATGTTATTTATTTCTAAACAACACGTAGTTTCAAGTATTTCTTATTATCATAACAACTTTAAATGAATAGTTCATAATATTATTATATCTTGTTATTATAATAGGCGGTTTAATTTCCTCGGCCCCACTTAGGTTACACCCACGAAAGATTATAGCATTTACTGGTGTCTAAGTAACAATCGTGTCTCATAAATAAGGTATTTATCGCACTATAATAACTTCTGCTAATAACACAAATCAACTGATTTAATAGATGTGTAAAGCAGTCATATTTATAATTCTTCAATAGGTATAAAGTATGTTTTGATAGTTATCTACTCTATGTTATATGAAACCAGATTAAATGTAAGATGGTTTCCATAGAACTGTTAGTTGGCGTTATCTAGAATTCTGAAAACTGCATCGGAAATCATTGCTAACAGTGAACCTATATCTGGTCTTGCCTCGTTTGGTTTCAGTACATTGTAGTTGAATTCTTATTGCTTCAGGTTATGCTATGAATAGGTATGGTATATTTTTAAAGAGAATTTTGATACGATATAAAAGAAAGAATGGCACCAGTTAGAGTTACTTTTTATGAATAAAACTCGCGTACATTACAATTCTAAACATTTATATAGAGACCTGACATTTCGAATCTTTACAAGGCTCGTGGTCACGAGAAAACTTACTTTTTCCTTTCGTTTCCCTTTAGATCAACTATACTCCTTCACACTTTGTTGCTGCTATTTCTTTCTCCCCCCCCAAATAGTAACCCAACCAGCTGGAAGAACGTTTTGTTTTCCTTTAACCCTTTTACTGGTAATGGCCACCATATTGCCACCATTTCATCAGCCCATATAAGTCGCCACTGCTGGGGCACGGGGCTACCCTAAAATAGGGCGATAAGGCCATAGTCAACCATGCTGGCCAAGTGCAGGTTGGTCGACTTCACAACCTCAGAATTTCTTCGTAGGTGTGCAGGTTTCCTCACGATATTTTCGTTTACCGTCTAAGCGTCGAATAATTGTACAAATGAATTTTAAATTTGAAAAACACGTACGTGGCGGGCAACGACCTTAACCATCGACGCTTTATAGTATACTGGTTAGGGGTGAGAGCCATCCGCTCCCCCGCAAGTCCGGTGATGATGACAAGGCTACTCCAAGCCGTCATCGTCAGTCAGTTACGAAAAAAAAAGTATACTGGTTAAAGGGTTACCCTCCCCGTCACCTCCTCCGCTTCCCGACTCCTGCTCGGACGAGCAAGCCCTCACCCGCGGCTCGCAGGTAATAAATCGTGTTAAACAAGTAGGTTGCGCCGTTTTATCAAAGTCAATCGGTATCACGCCGCCGTCGGTGAGTAATTATCCCCCGCGTCCGTGCGCGATCGTGTACGCGGCTTTATTTTATTAGTTTGACAGCAACATCTGTTCGACGTTAGATCAAATGCCGAAGGGACAGCCGGTGAAATGTGGGAATTTGACGATTCTGTCGTATGCGCGATGTTGGCGGCATTTTTGATTGATGACAGGTGACAATGGCAGTAGATTTAATAGACAGGGCACGATTGCATATAAATCTTATAAATTTGGCTGTAAATTAAAAAAAAAATTGTGATAATACCAATAGTGTATAATTTTGAGACATTGTAAAAAATAATATCAGGATTATGAATGGGTGTGCCAATACACAAATATACATTATTATGATGGTTTTATATGACGCAATTAATAAGTCGACTTCAGCCATTCAACACTTACCTACGCATAAATGACTTTTCTTCCTATTTATTTAATGACAATAATTGTGGGTTATACTTTGACTATATCAATTGAGTGGTAGTGTTTCTTATCATAGGTTTTCATTTATATTTGAACTGAAATGAAATCTGATACCTGACATTTATGATGTCATTTAAATAGGTTATTAATTACAGCTGTCCAGTGTTAAGTTGTGAGACATCTCACATGTGGAACCGGTTCCAACTTATGTATTACCTTGAAGTACCCTCCTAATAACGTATAATTTATGAGTGAATTTAATTTATTAATTTGACAGCTACATCTGTTCCCTGTTAGATAAAACGACACGAAGATCGATTTAATGAAAATATCTAAGCATTCGTCAATTGAACATTAAAAGTGTGGGCGGGATCCAACGACGTAGGAATGATATTCGATAAATCAGACGCTGTCAGTTTGTCCGTCTGTATATTTTGTTGGATCCGCGTTGGCGCATGCACTGTTTATCCTGTCTACATTAGTTAAGATTTATCTAATGGCTTTTTGTATCGCGGATTTGTTGTGACGTTGATAAATCAACTGATCATCTGATTCATGGGTTTAATGTAGATTTATGTTGTTGTTATGATGCAGTTAATTTTAATTGGGTCCCTTAAATGAGAAGCGCAGTTCATAGATCACGCACGCGGATATATTTGTACACTTAATACTCTGTGTCTCGTCTATATGCAGAATACATTGCGTGTTTTCTAATAAAATATTTGTGAATGAGAGAACTCATCTAGAAAAAAAAATTATCTAGAGATTCTATGTTCAAATGCCATCTATTTTCATTATCAACCGCTTGCTCTAATATTTATGAGTTAGGCTACGATTTCTGCCTAAATTATCAACAACCTAACCATCAATATTATTGAAATCTTGGCATAAAACCAGAACATCAAAAAAACCGTTCCTGTATATGTTTTAACAAAAACACGACACAATTCAGGTGGGAGACATTTTGTCGACCGGTTGCTGTTACCACCATACAGTTGTGTAAAACCCGCCAAGTGACTCTGACCTCTTTCGGTCAGGTCGCGTTCCGGGATCAGCACTGTACGAACCGGAGCCAGGGGGGAGCATTGCTGCGGCAAGCGCCGGACCAGTGGAGTCTTAGCGGCGGTATTGTGCGGGCGGAGCGGGTCAGCCCGCCGGCCAGGGAGACCCGTAGACACGGGGGCCCTTCCGTCCGGCGGACTGGCCAACTCCGACCCGCACAGCTCAATACCAATGCGAGACTCCACGCCTTGTCTCGTTGTTGCCGCAGCAGTGGTCTCCTTTTTCACGGCTTTCAGGGTGAGTGCGACAGGCTCAATATGGTATATTGTGCCTGTCGACCTCATATTTGGATCTCACTTCCGCTTTCCATCAGGTGGAGTGAGGTCATCTTGTTAGCCTTTTATAAAAAAAAAAAAAAAAACAATTGTCCTCAATATCATTTCTTACCGTGAGAGCTGTCAATGTACGGTTGAAATCACACTTTTAAGCGACATATGACAACAGGTACGTTTAAGATTTGAGACTTTCACCTTTCATCATCATCATCATTTCAGCGCTTTCCCGGTTGCATCCTTGCGGAGCCCGGGGTCCGCTTTCTTGCTCTTATTTCTCCACTTCGCACGGTCTTCGGCATCCTTTACGGGGAGTTTGTTGGCACGCATGTCATCCACTACTACGTCAAACCAGGCCTTCTTGGGCCTTCCCCTTCTGCCGGGACCCGGCGGTAGCGACATGGCTAGACACTTGTTCCCTACGTAGTTTGCCGGTTTCCGTAAAACATGACCGTACCAACGTAGGCGGCACTCTTGCAGTTTATCAGCGATGTCTCGGACATGAAGGCTGCCGCGAATTCGGGAGTTCTTTACGCGATCAGCTCGCGTAACTCCCGACATCCAGCGCAGCATCTTCATCTCCGTGACCCGCAGTTCCTGCTTGTGCCGCTCAAGTAATGGCCATGCTTCACTACCATATAAGAGGACAGGCCTAATGATGGATTTATAGACCTGTCCCTTCAGCTTAACCGGCATTTTAGGGTCGCAAGTGACGCCGCTCACCTCCCGCCATTTATCCCAAGCAGCAGCAATGCGTGCCTTGACGTCGGAGTCGATGTCGCCGTTCGCGTGGAGTACAGATCCCAGATACTTGAACCGGTCCGTGCGCTCGACCGTGTCTTCGCCTATGCGGACGGACATGGGATCTGTAGTGTTGCAGGCCAAGTACTCTGTCTTCGCCACGTTGAGTTTCAGACCCCCGTTCTCAAGCGATTCCTTCCATGTGTTAACACGTCTCACCAGCCGTCCCCTGTCCGAGTCCACCAGCGCGATATCATCAGCATACATAAGTAGCCATGGTGGCTGCTCATGGTGGTCTCTGATGCTGTCTGACAATACGTCTAATATCAGGCTGAAGAGAAACGGACTCAGGACGGAGCCTTGGTGTACTCCGACGGTTATACGAAAGGGCAAAGTGTCGCCAACAGCGGTCCTAACTACAGAATCGGAATCACAGTACATGTCTCTAATGATATCAACATACGTTTCTGGCACTCCCTTGGACCTCAGGGCCCACCAAATCATCTCACGCGGAACACAGTCGAAGGCCTTCTCCATGTCCAGAAATAGGAAGTGGAGATATTTCTCCATGATGATTCTTAGGGCAAAAACGGGGTCCATAGTCCCGTGACCGGGGCGGAAACCATATTGACATCCAGAGACAGTGCACTCCTGACGGATTCGAGAGTCTACTATCCGCTCGAATAGTTTCATGGTGTGGGACATGACCTTTATACCGCGATAACTACCGCACTCTTGCACTGATCCCTTGCCCTTGAAGACCGGGGTGATAACACTCAGTCTCCATTGGCGAGGAATCCCGCCGGTGCTGAGTATGCGGTTATAAAGGTTAGTAAGGATGCCCACACCACGACCACCCATTGCCTTCCAGGCTTCGATGGGGACTCCATCGGCTCCGACAGCTTTCCGATTCTTCATGCGGCGAAGAGCATTCTCTACTTCTTCAGGCGTTACCGGTGGCACAAGTCCAAGATTCGGAGGGAGGTCCGGTGGCTGCACTTCTCTATGCTGTTTATTTAACAGCTCGTGGAAGTAAGAGCGCCATCTCTCCTTCACCGCGAGGTCCTCGCATAGTAGGTCACCCTGAGGGTCTTTAACACAGCGGCACTTGGAGATATCCTGTCTCGCTTTGACCCTAGAACGTGCCAATCTATAGATAAGCTTCTGCCCCTCAGACGATTCCAGCCTATCGTAGAGCGGCTGTAGGTGGGCTCGCCTGGCTCTGACAACAGCTTTCTTTGTTGCACGTTTTGCGGACCTGTATGCGTCGCGATCTTCAGGAGAGTTGGACGCTTGCCACTTTTAAAGAGGGCTTTCTTCACCCTAGTCTCCCTCTGGACTGCGTCGTTCCACCACCAAGTCTCCTTGTCAAATTTGCGTCCACCCTTAGACGTGCCAAGCACTGACTTCGCCGCTTCGGTTATGGCTGCCTGAATCCTGTCCCAGTGGTTCTGAACTGGTTCGCTCTCAGCCTCAGCGCACTTGTCGCCGATTGCTGAGACGAACACCTGGGATTTGTCTTCGTCAAGCCGCCACCACCTTATTTGACGCCGACAGCGCTCAAAGCTTTTGGCTTTGGGCTTCACGCAGAGATCCATGACAAGTAGACGGTGTTGTGCAGTGAGACTCTCTCCGGGTATGACCTTGCAGTTGACTACTTTGCCGATGTGGTGCCTCCTAGTGAGTAGGAAGTCGATCTGGGTAGCGTGCCGCCCACTCCTGTAGGTGATTAAATGTTCAGGCCTCTTCTGGAAAAACGTGTTCACAATAGCCAGGTCGGCAGCCGAACACAACTGGAGGATGTTCTCCCCTTCAGCGTTGCGTCTGCCGAACCCATAGCCACCATGAACACGTTCGAACTCCTCAGGCTCCTCACCCACATGACCGTTCAGATCGCCCCCCAGAACGACTCCCTGAGATGGTGGGATTCCTCGCAGCACCTCTCCAAGTCTATTCCAGAATGAAGTCTTTTCGGTGTCGCTGCAACCAGCCTGTGGAGCGTATGCGCTTATCAAGTGGGTCGTAACCCCTTCGATAAGCACCGATACGTCCATCAAGCGGTCGCTGTAGCGTTTCACCTCCAACACGTCATCCTGCAACTCCCCGGACAGCACTACCGCAACCCCGTTCTCTCCACTAGGTGCTCCTGTGTAGATCAGCTTGTAGTCATTCCCAATGGCCCGGGATCTGCTGCCTTTCCACCGAGTCTCCTGCAGGAACGCCACTGCCACCCTCCGCCTGGTGAGTACGTCGGCCAGCTCTCTCGCGCGGCCGGTAAGCGTGCCCACGTTCCACGTCGCGAAGCGGAGTTTCCGTGGGGTTGGGGCTAACGTCTTTAGCCGCGTCCGTCCCCAACGCGGTAGCCCTCGCCCACTTGCCACAGGAGTCGGGCGAAACTCCTGCGCGCCGTTTTGCGGCGGCGCCCTATTCCTGGCACTTCTCTTGATTATTGCTTCCATTTTTAAAGTGGCGTGTTTTCACTTTTACGGGAGCGACTGCCGTCCGACCACCCAACCCCGGAGGAAAGCTGGTGCCAGAGCCTCGTTCGTTGGTCAGCAGGGGTACGTACTTGCACGTGAGGTTGGCTTGGGCCCAAAGATCTTGGTAGGGCCCCATTCCCCCAGAGACTTTCACCTTTCATCACAGATGTTAAAGTACGAGTAATTATGTTAATGTCATACTCGTATGTTTGACTTGGTACGTATAATTTGTATGTTTTACTTTATAGTTTATTTGGGTGGACCAAAGTGGTCACAGAGAGGCATAACTAGCGAAGACACAGCGTATAACATAGCGTAGAGTCGTACAAGATTATAGTTGTTTGAATGAGAAGTATAATAGTAGTTGTTATGGATTGACAATAACAGAACCTTCTTTGTGACCCAAATATTTTTTTCTTTTGAAACAAACCATTTCAGTCCCATTATTCACCTAAGCACTGAACGTTATTTCACGAAACTGCTTATTTGCGCGTCATAACAATGTTATTCTTCGAAGCAAATACATTAAGTGCGTGTATAAGTTAAGACCAATACATCCGGTTATTACTTGAACGTGAAAAATGTGAGTAAACCATCACGAACAAAGCAAGGTCATCGTTATTATAACACACGCATCAGAGCATTAATCATAAGAACTCGAAAACCACACAAAAAAGTACAAACAAATGGTCTTCAAACACATTATGCAATAGACATACCATCATTCTAACTAACCCGCTTGATTGATGACTGCTACAATCATGAATACCAGACGGCCAGTACGAGAGACCTCCCAAAGTCGTAATTGTTTCTTCTTGATTGTGTATCTTTGTAGCAGCTACGTTGGACACAAGGGTCTACATACAATGGTCTCGCGAAATGGTGATAAATGGAGAAGCGGATAAACATGGCTACTTTATTACAGGGAACGTTTATGATTTATTCATGCTCCTGTCAGATTTGAAAGGGAGTTCCACTTGGGACCTCGGTAATAGCCGCTTTGTGGACTTTGTGTTGGATCTGATTAAAATTTTGTGTTGCGCTGCAAAGGGATCATGTTTTGACCTTAATCAACCTTGTTAGATTTTAATCAGGTTAATTGAATAATGCCTTAGATAATATGTTAATAGTTTTATAAAACTTTCTTCCAATAGAGCATGTCATTGATATTTCTATTTTCTTTTACTTTATTTTTATCAAACTTATATATTTATTGGTTTTTATATCGCAATAGGCGTTTTTTAAATTAAGTAAATGCAGGAGTCACAAAGTAATTTGTTATGAATGTCCATCATTCATTACACAAAAAATATTCTACGAAAATATTATCATTGTTATCTAAGCTTACAATATTTACAAAAATATAAAGACTACTTTAAAAAGCCATTACTGTGTGTAGAATACACCTGTCGTGTCTTAAAAGATAAAAGTTGATCTCTATTCATGTTCCTTTACGCAAACAAAGGTTGTAATTGGCAGTCATAAGCGGAGCCTATCATGTAGGAGGTTCGTCATTATCCGTCAAGGTTATTTTGTAAGCAAAGACGGTCAGACAATTGGACACGAAATGTGGTCCATGCGAGATGTATTAGGCAAACCAATTTCGTTTTTTTAAATAGTTAAATAATATATAGATCGTGCTATTTGGACGCTACCAAATACTGGTTCGACTCGAAACTGCAACCAATAGGAGCAAAAATCAATGGAAAATACGTATAACGGGGGAAAACGAGGATGAAGTCGCTGGTACAGCTATTGTAAAATATAACGTCTTGGTGGATATGAACACAAGATTAATCCATAGAAAAGAAAGAACAAAAACAACACTGAATTTTTTCACACTCAATTTTCAACATCATTACCATCGCTTCCGTTCTTACCTCACAGTCAAAAGCACAACTTGTACTTTGCAGCAACATATCATTAAAGCGAAATAAAGGGAGCCGACAAAGTTGACAAGTTGGTTACAATAAAAATGAGTTTGGACGTTGACAAATTGTCGAGGGGTGCCCGGGGCCGGCTTGTTAATGCCTCGCGAGATCGGACAGCGTAAACTGTGAAGTTGGCTGATAAATTTATGCATAATCTTTTTAAAGGTGTAGAGTAATCAATACTATGTCAGGCGTAACACTGATAGTTCGATATTAATGCTCATTTCCCGCGACATAGTACAAAGTTCAAAATGTGTCTGATGAGCCGTTGCATGTACGAATTTTCACATAATTTTATCGGGTATTTAAACGATTATAAGATTGCAAATGATTACTACAGGGATATTATTACACCTTTAAGGGTACTACTTTCATTATTTTCTTGAATATTACAGATAAATATAGCAATTATAAAGTAAAAATAAACAAAACATTTGAAAGAATGTATACACCGTGAAATTTTAGTGGTTGTTTTCCCGTGGCAGAACGACTTGCCTTTAGTAATACTATCGAATCATGCAAATTATTCCTCGAATTTTTTTTTTGATTTCTCTGAATAATTATTTTCCAACTCGAAAACGAGAGAAGCTATCGTTGTTTTTGAAGATGTGACGTATTCAGGTACTGCTTGCCGCATGAAATCGATGCTTAAAGCTAAAGAAGCTCTATACCCTAAGTCATAAAGCGGTTCGAACGTGTTTTCGAGTTACTGTTAAACCTTTAGTAATTACCAAAAAGAACTGCACACATCTTTTGTACTACTAAGATAGAATCATTTTACTGCGGGAAAACAACCACTAAAATTTCACGGTGTATTTAGGTTACTACAAGGTTTTAGATTCCATAGGCATAAACTTGTTGCTAAAACATATAACCAAAAATATTCAAGTCCAAACTTTCAGTGGTCACATCAAAACTGCTCTCAAATGCGGATCAAGTCCGGGGCGACGCGACGCGACGTGCGCAACGATTTAATGTCGCCTTAACGCTGCAGCTCCGACAGACGCGCGCTGACAACCGACACTTTGCGGCCTGATTAAACGCAATCGCCAGAAAAGCCGGCCGGAAAACCATTCGAACGCGACTTGATCAGTTTTACAGAGCGAGGCAAGGTGGGCGGTGGCTTTCGCTGGTGTTGGTTAGATAAATAATGACGTCAGGGCTTTGTTACTTATTTATATCCAATTAATGTACTAGAGAAACTAGGCGCTAGGTCATAGATTTAGTAATGCCTATAACACTGATGTAATTGAAAACTGATAGAGTATGATTAGGTATAGAGGTGATTGCTACGCCAGCAGTAGGTAGATACGGTCTGAAATGATGATCATGACAAAGAGCTACGTCAATTACATGTGATATTACAGTGATGATATCTTCCCTTAAAGCTACTTAAAAACATAATTTATTGAATATGTATTTTTGATAGAAGATGAAGATAATACGAGTGTTATCATTTTATAAATTAATGCCATGTTGATTCAACGGATTTAGAATTTTATCTCCTTTTTTAATATCAAACGATATTATCATATGGAACAAAATGATTTACAGGGCTATCTTATCAATATACTGTTGTTTTTTATACTTCGGCAATATAAATTGATAGGAATCATTATACTAATTATGATTTTATCTAACAAACATAATGACTTAAAACTATTGAATACAGGTACGTCAAAGTCTAATTGATTGATTTTGATTTAGGCAATGGATCCGATAACTTGACATTTTAATATTGATTGATCTTTATAATATTAGTTTGTTTGCGACGCTGTACTGCATTAAATCGGGTTATTTCCATTTGTCCCCTCTAAACCTTGTAACTAATCGTTTTTCTTAAAAATGACACTCGAAACCTCAAGTAAAGGTACTTCTCTTCTAAAGGTTTTATCGTCGCATATTCCCTCCTCTACTTGAGACAGTAGTCTCAAGTAAATGAATATGAAAACACTGCCCAATATTTACACAAATATTGGGCAGATTGACTATTTTTAGACAACATTCGTAGCTGACCTCAAAGGGGACAGCTGAGTGGAATGGAGTTGAGACAGAGTGGAAAATGGGAACAACCCGTTTTTCTAAGAAGCATGCATTTTTTACATGATCTGCAAGATAATAATATAATTAAGAACTCCATTTAACAAAGCATATGATAGAAACGTGTAATTTGAATTTTTAAAAAAAGTAGGCTTTTTGGTTGCCTTCACATAGAAGACACATCAAACATATCACCACAGAGGCAACATTACCCATGTTGATCCTCACACCAAGCCAATCAACCGACAAGTAAAACTTCAAGCAATGTTTACAGTTCGACCAAATCAATCTTGCTTAGTGTTGGTGAGTAATGTCTGTAATTAGAGTCCCCACAAAAATCTTCGGGTAATGGTTCCGAGTCATGTGGACCCCTGACTTCTGACAGCATGATGGATGCACCACTTCGTCTAATGACACGGCTTAAGAATGAAAGAAGCGCAGTCATTGTCGGCTCTACAATGGCGCCGATTAGTTTGGATAATCCTCGTTGCCTGTTTGATGATCATTCACTCTTTAAAGGTCGGGAAGTTTTTGTTTTATAATTTGTTCAGGATGATCTCACTCTACCGCTGTGTTTTCAAATTTAAATTTCATATGTACGATTATTAGACGCTTTAACGGTGAAGCAAAGCATTGCGAGGAAATCTGCACACCTACGAAGAAATTCTAAGGTTGTGTAGTCGACCAACTCGCACATGGCCAGTGTGATTGACTAAGGCCTTTTTCAAACGATGGATCAATTCAAACATTTTCAATTTCATTAGGCAATTATCGCATTTATTTTGCTGACTAATTAATAGTTTATGTTCATAATAGGTATCGTCCATTATTTGGACGAAAGTGGTTGCATAAGCAAGCACTATTTCAAAAGTTTTTTTATTTAACTGTTATCAATCGTATCATGAAAGAGCATACTTACAGTATACTTATACTAAAAGCTCCCAAAGTTCAAGCCAATCTAATAACGTGACAACTCTCCATAAAACAAGAAACCTTGAAAATTAATTCCAACCTTCCTTTCCATTTGGCAAAATTATCTCACCCACAAAGTTTATGATAGAGCCACGTTCCCGAGAGGTCCATAAACCATGCACGCACATAATTTATGTTCAACATTAAAGTTACCAACATGTTTTACTTGCCCTCAGTGCTCACAGCGGGGCACCTCATTAAGTACTCACTACCGAAGCGATAAGCTTCGAAATGATTAATGGCCTTCTGTTTGATGGATTAACACAATTTCATTTAATTTAATTCTTGTAAATTGTTACGTTATTTCGTGAGCTGTCGATCGATTTGGAGAAAGAGGTTACGGTGTTCGTAATTCGTCTTTTTGGACGGTTTGTTTCTGGATCGTTTTTGAAGCTAAGTGATGGGGCTACTTCGTTGTTTTGCAAGATTAAAACAAACAGAATACTTTAACATGCGAGCACGTGACAATATCTAATATTGTAGAAGACAGAACTTGTCCATTTGATAGTTTTAGGAACTTTTGTGAACTAGTTTGATGTGAGGAAACAAGATGTTATAGAACCCAAAGTAATAAAAATACGAAAGAGGTTCTATTTCTTCATCTTTTGACGTTTTATATTATACACACACGTAAACGTACAAACTTAGTATTACCCTGACAAAATAATAAAACACAATCACCGCCCGAAGCGGAAATTAGTTAATTATAAAGTAATTTTAAAACAATTTTAACAACATTGTAAGTACCTCGCAGTGGCTATTTAACGCGGTCTCATTACAAAGATTATCGTTTGAAAACATACAATTTTCCGCCGCACACGACAGGCGTGTTATCATGTCTGCTAATACTACAGTGACAATTTAATACCTCAATTTCGACAGATGCCCCTAGAAGTGGCCTAAACGCGGGCTGTCATTAAAACTGGTAACAAAACCAATCCACTGTAATTTCCAGTCATTACGCCGGCCTCAGTGACACGGTTCTCTATAATCAACTCTCATTATCGTCAGAAAACGTCACAATAGAAATAAACGACCACGATTGTTGGATCCTAGTGTATAATAAATGCAATAAGTTGAGGTCGTGATGAAATTAAGATTAAGCTTACTTGTCTTAACTTTTTATTGATATTGTGCTCACGAGATCCCTTATCTTATTCAGTGTCTATTTTTTAACAATCTTATTGCATTAGTAATATTTTTTTTTCAGTCGCATGCATTTTATGTTTAAAGCTTTTGCTTATCAGGAGACGTAGCTTGACTTGTTAACTTTAATAAGTTACTTAATTATAACAATTGTCTTCAGTATGATGTCAGTACTAGCAATAACATATAATGTCACATTTGTACTTGTTGTTTTTGGGCGATAAGGAATATCTAACGATGAACAGGTACCAATATTAACTCGCATTACATAACAAAAACCCGCAAACCGAAGCCCATAAATCATGTTTAATAACAAAAGGGTGAACTTACACCACGTTTACCGAATCGCATAATTCCAAGACAAGCCATCCACCAACCGCTAATTTGAAATAGTTTTGTCAGAGGTGGAATAGCGTGAAATTACCCTGGCATTACTACCTAATGATAGGGTAGAGCCGTGTGCCGTGTTATGGCGTTACGCGCACAAAGAACCGGCTAGGACACTGTTGTTCAGATAATGACCTCTTGTGAATGGCCCCAACTGTGGGCAATGGGTGTATTGACATTTGTTTTGCGGGTAACGAATAACTCAGATGGATTGTGCAAACTGTTAAAACTTTGGCTTCCCAGGAATTGTCAGCAAAACAAATCATTTTTGGAAGTAGTTGGTATTGACTGGGAAAGCTAGCTCTAGAAAGTTCAAGAGCTGTCAGTGTTTTCACTTGTAATATTCCTTCATAACGAATTGGAACTTGCAATATTTTATCAAACTAAAATAATGTTACAATGCGCCTGATTTTCGATCCAGAAAAACATTATCTGAGCCTCAAGAAATCAGCTTACCATTACAACCTCCTCATTTCTTAGAAAGATTGTATCTCATCTGACATATTGGCATAAAACATCCACAATACATCGAGATCAATTCTAAAGCTGTTTGTACCAAATCTCGAATAATGCACCGACACAATAGCCCGAAACATCAAAGTCACTCTCTCACACACAATCAAAGAAGATGAGAAATTATTCCAACTCGCGCTAGCTATCGATTCTGCTTATAATTTATGACTATTGTCGAGTGGCGAGCGGTGTCGATTATTCATATTTATGCGATAGTGTGGGCAACCAGCCACGTGAAATATTATGCAGGGGAAATTACTTTGCTAGCCTGAGGCGTCCTAATGTTTCTGCCGTCGGCCGTCCGAGAATTGTTTTGTAATGTTCATAACAGTTGGGTAATTTATGCTAATTTAACAACCACATTGCGGAGTGTTAAGTTAATAGATTCCGAATTGTTTTCCCTGTTGTGGTCTAATGAGTTAGATTGGTTGAATGCAATTTCGATTTGGGAGCTTTCGAGGGTAAATTGTTTCAATGTCTAGATATGAAGAAGTGGAATGGAACTGGACAACTTAATGTAGTGGTCATTATGTATTTTCTGAAGGAAGTATGTAAAATATGACAATTTAAGAATTTTCTGTTGCATTTTTATGGAGTGCTACTTATAATAATATCCTCGTTTCCACATCACTGTCGGAAGGATTGAAGTTAATTACCAGTAATTTTGGTTAAGTTATGAGCTGAGTACCTCAGTTGAGAACGTTTTGCGTGTCTAAATACTTATTTGCTAGTCAATGAAATTACAAGTTATTACGTCCTGTGAGGTCTGAGCTGTCAATATTGAAAGGTTAATTATCAATATTATTATCACAGAAGCCGAGTCTGGAATTTCGTTCAACTAAGTGGGTAGCAGTTACTTCCAGTGATTGACATGCTAATATCATACCTTAGACTTGCTACTTAGTTGGAGGTTATTGCCGCTTTTTGCTTACAGGAACCTCGTAGTGACTACATTACTGCAAAAACAATGTATGCAAAGAAACGTGTGTAGTTTAAGTATAAAATAAATCAAGTGACTGATAAATACAGCGGGCATTTGATAACATTGAATACACTGGTTTTTTTTCTTGGCTAAGCCAAATATTTCAAAACAATTGATTTTATTACAACTTTTCAGATTTTTTGAAGAATGGTTTTGTAGATAGCATCCAACATTTTTTAGGCACTAGGATTAAGTATTGCTAATAAGACTGCTCAGATATCATTATCATGCAATTTGCATTCTGACAGTGGTGTGCCAGGACAGTAGCACATGGCAGGAAGTGATCTCTACCGGGGTAGGTAGAGGTCTAGGAAAAAGACATGATTTTATACATGTATGTATGCATTCTAACTAATAATAATTTCATCGTACTAGTCAATCTCCTACTATCAACGATATTGATCCTTGCCACTTAAGTCCTTAACATAGTCTAAACCAAAACTACGCATCAACAATCCGAACAGCCAAAATTGCTTTCCCGTCAAGCCAACACAACTGATAGCAAGCAGCACTAGAAACAACAACTGTTTTCGGCATTGGCCGATCCGATCCGCTGACGTATCAATCATGTCTCGATAACCCGGCCGTGTGTAGGCGTCGCCCATTGTTTTGGGACCACACAGGACGCGTGTCTATTTAAACTGGGAGCATTAATCTCCCCTTTGTGCGGCGACTCATCAATTATGAGCACGTAGTAGGCATGTTTAATGGCATGTCTACACTGGAGGCCGTCTTTGACGGAGGTTTGCCCAAGTTGTGTGGAATTATGGCCACTGCATCATGTTGTAACAATAAGAAAAATGTATTCAACATTTTTAAATATTGTACGCAGATTCGTAAACTATGATCGCTTGGAATGATGAACAATTACGCAATTATTACGTAAGTTTTGTACAGTTTTTCTTTCTCATCACCATCTAGCCTTTAATTATATCCTACTGTAGGGAAAATAAACTACCCCGTAGAACGCATTTTCTTTTAAAGCCAATTAACAATATGTTTTTAAAGCACGAGTAACTAATCCCTCCCACCCCTTTCTACTACCGAAAAACACGTGCTGGTCAACGGTGCTATCCGCATACAATGCGGGCACTGGGCCAAGAGGTTTAGTTCATCTTTTCTGTCTTGTGCTCATAAGGTATCGTATGCCCTTCCAGTTCATGTTTTCCCTCCTTCAGTTGTAATCGTGGGCTATTCAGGCGGGGCGTGAAACGGCATCTAAGCAGTCCTTCAGGGTGAGGTCGATAGGCTCAATGGAGTCGATAGGCTCAATAAGGTTGCGCTTATAGACCTCACATGAAGACCTCAAGACTGCTTACCATGGTCGGGTAAAGCCATCCTAGGAATCTTTTATTTAAAAAAAAACACATATCACACTAAGTCAAGAAACTTGTAAAAGGAATAATTTGTAAATTAATTTGAATATGGGTTAAAAATCACCAATCAATAAAAGAGTGGATCGGAATAGTGCTGCACATGCCTTTAACTATCATAACAGATCTATGTACACAAGTCTTAACGTACTTACGAGTAGTTTCGTCACGTTACAACTATTATTAATAGTTTGGACTACAAGCCGACATCAAAGCATGGTTCTCCGAAGTCGGATCGATTGTTGTTTTTAATGAATTCGTTCAACCGCCTTTGATGATTCTGGGAATGTCAATCAGCGATTGATGTTGAGGAACAGGAAACAACGTTTCGGAAAACGTCCGAGAGTAAATACTTAAAATAATGATAATAACATACGGCCAAAAGAGTTAAAACTTGATGCGGAAAGAACTGCTGTTATTTTATAAAGCATGGACAGCTTCAGTCTGTCGTAAAATCAGGAGCTTTATCAGTTACATACTTCAGTACTTCTTTCAGTCCACCTTCAATCAGTCTTTTTCAAATGGGCCTAGTCCATACTCTGTTAAGAATACAAAAAGGATTTGGACGTGTGTATAATATACTCAATGAATATTGTATTTGTCAATCGTATTTTTAATGGTGGTAATATTACTCATTATTATACATATCTAAGAATATTATGTTTGTATACTACCGAATAGCAGCCAAAAAGTTTTAGGACAGAATGCCAAAAATATTACCCGATAAACCAACGAAACCGTCAAAAATAGAAATGAAATAAAGAATGAAGTCTTTGTTATCAAACCATTTGTGACCAATAACTATTCCACGCTTACAATAACGTAGAAGAATCTAGTATTTACAAAAACACAAGAACATCGCAACATCAATGAGAATCGATTCAAGGGAACCAACGCGAATAAGCCACATCCATCCAGCGCAGGATCAACCGCTCGGATTTACAATTCAATATTTCAGCGCCATTCAACGGTTGCAGTTTGCATCCGTTTTCATCAAGCTGTCTGATACAACAACGCGCTTCGTTGGAAAATGGGGTTTATCGATGAAATGCTAAGACGCAAACTCGATTGGCAAAGGAGCCTTTTGATCTGTCAATGTAAAGTCAACTTTGTGGATTTATTCTTTAGCAGAATTTATGATCATCCGTTGGCCGTGGTTCTATGAAGATACAATTAGCGATGTTGTGGACGATGAATTCAGATGAAAAAGAAGAAAGAGTTATTAAGAAATGCATAAAAAAATAAAGTAGTGATTCCGGCTGCAATTATTTCAATGGGAAACATTTCAATGTTTTATTTAAATGAAATGAAATTATAATAAAATTGCTTTTACTAAAGCTGAATATGGAAGAAGATACAACGTGAAAGTGATGTCCTCGCAGATAAGTTACGGCTGGTGCTATTGATAATTTTGAAGTCGCTGGTAACAAAAGTTAATGAGAAAAAATATCAATGCGATCATTGATTAACACACAAAGTTAATTAGGTCCTCGTTTAGTCAATTTTAGCAGATGAACTTATGATTTTCAAAATTTAAAACCGCTTATGCAAGCTTTATCACTTTTATGAGGTCAAATTTATTTAGATAAGGTACATCCGTTCAAAAGATTTGTTAGGACGTCGTACATGTCCCACTTAACTCTAGTAACAAACGGGCTCTCCGACTAATCGCCGCAATGTATCGTGCCCGAGAGCCGTTGACAATTTGATTTACAGCGTTGCGGCGTGCCGGCCTTAGGCCACTCCACCAGTGCGCCGTGTGCCTTGTTAGAAGAGATGTTTTCAGCTCGGCGGACTCTATTAAAGCGGAGACGTATATATTCTAAAAAAGCGTCGATGGCCGAGTGGTTAAGGTCGTTGCTTGCCAAGCGAGAGGTCGCCAGTTCAAACCCCGGCAGGTACCAATGTGTTTTTCAAATTTGAAATTCATATGTACCATCATTCGACGCTTTTACGGTGAAGGAAAACATCGTAAGGAAACCTACACACCTACGAAGAAATTCCTTGGTTGTGTAGTCGACCAACCAGCACATGACCAGCTTGTTTAACGCGCGGCCTTATCGCCCTAATTTAGGGTAGGCCCGTGATCCAGCAGTGGAGACATATATGACCTGATGAAGATGATGATGTGTATATTCTAGAGTCTCCACTGCGCTTCCATTGTGCCATACTAATTTTACACGTCTTGGCACGGAGATCTCAACTGAAGCTGGGCGGAGAGGAGATGTGCAACACAATCCAAAGCGAAGACGAGTCGATTAGAGAGGTTTTTAAATAAGGAGGAGAAAGAATTTTTCTAAACATCCAAACAAATCTCTCCGCTTAGCTTCAGGAGACGGCTGATTTTGTTTTCCTTACTGAAATACGATGATGGCTTGGTGCAGCCTCCATAGATCCTAGCCATGACCACCGGACTTTCGGAGAGCGGATGGCTCTCACCCTTAACCCCTTTGCCGTGTAATATTAGTATGACAAGATGGAAGCGGAGATATAAGCAGCGTGAGTTTTCACACATCTCCGCTTTGGTGGAGTCCCGGCCTTACGACTGTTCCCTTGAATAACTGTCTTGTCTGCTTTATAGACCTTGCTTGATATTAATCTGCCGTCATATTAATGTGATTGAGTTGATTGTGTAGTGTTAGGTTTCGTTTGAGGAGGTTTTTACAGTCACATCATAGATGGGAGACATGAAAATAATGTGTTTGTGTATTTAGCTAGCCGCAGTCACAATAGGGAAACTATAAGATTCATTTATATAATGATGACTGGCTCCGTGGAACAGTGGTTAGTGACTCAGGTTCAAAACCTACGGTTCCAAGAGTCGTGGGTTCGATATTTGTGTGACGAACATCGGTGTTTGTTCCGTGTCTGGGTGTATTATTAAATATATTTTAGTTTATTTGTGTATCCACTGTTGATCCTGATTTCCGTAACACAAGTGCTTAAGCTACTTACCACGGGATCAGATCAATGTATGTGATGTTGTGTAATATTTAATATTTTTTTTATTAGTCTCACTAACAACACATTCACTAATGCGCATAAACAAAAACGCAGCTTCCACAAAAGATCCACATAAACTTAAAAATGTTCGATGCGGATGTCAAAAGACTTAAATCCTTATTTAGAATTCCAATCTCATCCGATTTTCTTTCTCGCTTAACGGGTTTAACTAAGGACAGTACTCTGCCCATTTCTATACTTAAGAGATTTAAAATTCGTAATAATTATAAAGTTGTTTTTAAAATTCACGGTAGCACGTCGACTGCACCTTCTACGTCAATGATCACACGCTGCGCACACAGACACTTTAGCTACCGTTATTATGAACGAGCCTTAACCACAATACAATGACATACAGTAAGCAAAGTACATATTAAACTATATTTTCAGTATGCCTTGTGTAGTGTCAGCATCATCATTAACCCATATACGTCCACTTTGCTGGGGCACGGTCCTACCCAAATGCGGGTTGGTTGACTACACAACCTAACATTTTTTTCATAGAAGTGCAGGTTTCCACACAATGTTTTACCTTCACCATTAAACCGTCGAATGTTCGCACATATGAATTTCAAATCTAAACACATTAGCAAGTGGCGGGGTTTGAATTGGCGACCTCTCGCATGGACCTTAACCACTCGGAAATCGACGATTTTCAAAAAGACCACTCTTCCCTCAATGATTTGAAATTATGATGAAATTGGTTTTACTAAAGCTGAAAATGGTAGAAGACCCAGCAATGATGTCCTCGCAGATAAGTTACAGCTAGTGCTATTGTTGATTTGAAAGTCCCTGGTATCAAAAGATTAGGAGAAAAATTATCAATGCGTAGCTAAACTTCGTTCCAAGATCAGTTCTCTGGGTCTCCATGGACTATGAAGCAACATTAAGCCCCCCACACGCGACCGACGCGGCGCGACATAAATCGCGGCGGTAATCGCGCGCGATCTGACAGCGAGCCTGTTGAAATGAATATTCGTGATAAATCACTGTTTAGCGGCCACCGTGCGCGGAGAGACAGCGCCGGGTGAAGAGTTACGTTGGTCGGGTGGAATTTTGGAAATTTATTCGCCGATGATGAATTCATTTGCTGACATATTTTGACTGAAAAGAGATGTAAAACCAGTATCAACCATTAAGCTCCTGTTAAATAGGGAGATACTTAACTTTAAACCATTGTGTACTAGTGTAACCATATCCAATCAAAACCATAAATGTGAAATGAGAGCCAAGTTCAATATTAGGATAATTGCCTTTGTTGTTGACTTCAACGACAAAAGAAGTGAGATCTAAATGGGTGCCAAGTTCAATGGACCACCCAGAAATTTATTTATAAGTAACACTATAACATACCTATCATATCTTCTTATAACATAAGATAATGTATGGTGGTAGCCTATGAAGGTCTGTCTTGGCTAGTTTTCATATATGAATTAAAGCCGTCGCAAGTTCTAAGCCTACAAGTATTTGTCGGTTTTTATTTTATAATTCCGAAAATTTGGATTGTTGGTAGAAACTAGCGAGCGAACATAATAATACGTTGGTAGGTTTATAGAAACTAGCCAAGACAGACCTTCATAGGCTACCACCATACATTATCTTATGTTATAAGAAGATATGATAGGTATGTTATAGTGTTACTTATAAATAAATTTCTGGGTTGTCCATTGAACTTGGCACCCATTTAGATCTCACTTCTTTTGTCGTTGAAGTCAACAACAAAGGCAATTATCCTAATATTGAACTTGGCTCTCATTTCACATTTATGGTTTTGATTGGATATCATTACTTTTTGTAGAAAAGTATATATGTATCATCGTAACGCCGTGGGTCCTTTGAAAGGGACAAATTCAAAACTAAAACTAGACTACTTATGTAGGTACCTACCCTAAGTAATAAATATGAAAACCGACTATAAGTACCTACTCTTAATTGTAAATAAGTAAGTATACCTAAATATATACTTAGTACTCTGCCTTCCCCGGTATATAGGCGTGATTAGGCACTAATTAGGTATTTATGTTAAGCGTTCATACTAGAACCTAACCTAATTATTAAAAAATTGCCAGTTTTATATTTATTCCTTTGTATTCATGTAATTACCTATCTGCATACCAAATTTTAACTCTCTAGGTCATTTGGAACTGGGTTAGAATTTTGATCTGTCAGTCAGTCAATGATAAAAATGAGGATTTTTGGACATTAATATCTAAATAACTGTTTGAGATAAGCTTATGAAATTTAGAATACATATTTATCTCGCAAGTCACAATATATGAGCCAAATTTGATATGTTTATGTGAAATAGTTTTTGATTTATGAGGGGTTCAAAAGTGGTTCCAAATGGTTCGTGTAATATTACACACGGTGCGGCTCGCCAGTTCTGTTTCTTGAACCTTGGCTTGACACGCTACCACGTGTCTAGATCGTCATGGTTGCACATAAATTAGAAAACTGAATAAGTCCTGTTTCGGGGTCAGTTCAGATGACGCGTGATCATGATGCTTGCAATAGTGTTGAAATATCGGGTACTCGATAATATAAGGCAACATGTTCTCGATAGAACTTTTTGGAAAATTGGACGCGACCACTTAAAAGATAGGATTACCTATGTGGTACGACCAACCCACACTTGGCCAGCGTGGTCGACTAAGGCCTTATCGCCCTAGTTTAGGGTAGGCCCGTGCCCCAGCAGTGGGGACGTATATGGGCTGATGATGTTGATGATGACCTATGTGGTTTATAAAACGATAAAATAAGTATGCAAATTAAGACCGTCTGATTAAACATATTAGATAAGCAAAATTAGAAACAGCACACTAGATATGCGTTACACAATTATTATACAAACTAAAGTAAGTCTGTAATTTTTTTTTGGGAAGTTGACAGTCGACATCAGTCGTTGAACCTCATTAAACAAAAAACAGTCCAAACAGCATCACGTATCTGTTTTAGAATCTATACTAATTTTATGAAGCTGAAGAGTTTGTTTGTTTGCTTTTTTGAACGCACTAAACTCGGGAACAACTGGTTAAAATTTAAAAACATTATTTTTATTCTATAGACCATTTATCGAGGAAGGCTTTAGGCTTTATAACATCACATCATCATCATCATCATCAGCCCATATACGTCCCCACTGCTGGGGCACGAGCCTACCTAAACTAGGGCGAAGTTAATTAATCATCACATGCGTAAACCTACCTTATAATTAGATACAATGGAAAATGTGTAAAAAACGGGGCAAACGCGAACGAAGTCGCTGGCACAGCTAGTAATAAATAACATCATAGTATTTAAATTTTTCAATTTTAATTTCAAAATCGAAATCATCAAAAGAGGCTGCTACACACACGTTATCGCATCTACTCCACGCCTCTCTCAGTCCTCTGACTGAGGACACAATAACGATCTCCTCAGAGCTCCCGTCAGTTATTACGTGTCGTCCATTACGATTTTATTATGCTAATGCCCGTCACTCCGTACGGTTATGTGTGAAATATTGGAGGCTCTGCTGCTGTTTCAGGGTAGTTACACTGGTGACATAGGACTGACGAGCTTTTATTAAAAAAATGTGTTTTCGAAAAATAATAAGGCTTGCTTTTGTTTTACTGGGCTTGTGAGCCACTATATTGCAAATAAATATTCTATTCTATTCTAATATATATATATATGATACTGATACTAATTTCACGATTTTTAGATTTTTTTCTGTATGTGTGTATGTATGTATGTTCCTCCGTAACTCTTAAACCAATTATCCGAATTTGATGAAAGGTATAAAAACACATAGACATTTGGGACACAGGATAGGCTATTTAAATTTGAGCTATGATAAGACGTGGCCCCCATACAGACCTAATTGTAAAAATCGAAATGTACGCGATCGGAGTATATTTTTTTATTACATTCTAACCACACAGTTTTATTAATATACTATATTCGTAATATTTTCTATCGGAATATTGGAGTTGAATTGTCTCCCTGTAATTTACGTTTTTTATACTTAAAAGGTAGCGGTTAACTCTACTTTTTGATTTTTTTATTAATGTTTCTAAGAACAAACTTCTGTCTTGCTCGTAAATTTTAGCGCAAGTGCATATTAAAATTATGGCACCAAATTTGTCAAGTTATATTTTTATCATATTACCTGCATAATTCCACGAATACTAAAATACTCAAATAAATTCATAAAATTTATGAACCTGTTACGATATTGCAAAATTTATGGACAATAAATTAATTAGGTGTGCCATGTAATATCATGACACCTATTTATATATCCTTATTTATTGCTAACACACTTTCGAGTTAATCTTATGAGTATTAATGTGAATTATGGAATTTTCCAGTGACAAGAAGTGTAATATACAACGTACATATTTGTACCACATACTTTAATTCTGTCGTATTATGTATTATGATACTTAAAATATTGAAAATTATAATTATTATGAGGTAATCAGTATGTAAGTAACTTTAAATCAAACACAGAACGGAAATACAAATTTTAACAACAAGTATTTTCAGAATTCTTACCGCGTAATTATATACGAGTATATTCCAATATGAGTAACAATTTTTGATTTGGAAATTCATTCGTTCGATAAAGTTTGCCTTTTGATTTTCATGAAAATCATGAAAATCATGGCCTGGTGCCGTAGACAAAGTAACATTATCGAAACGATAACGAAGTTCGAAAAGAACAAAATGTATGGGATTGACCACGTGATTTATCGCGTCTAATGTCAATCCCAAGCCAAGTCTAAGCACCCTGGTCCTAGTGATAGAAAAAAATCTTCAATCATCATCTAGCATGATATAAGGAATTTTTAAATTTTAGATATAATTTTATTATTTTCATTCATGCTTGTTCATAGATACTATTATCTATATTTACCACTTTCAATAGCTATGACTTGTTTATTGGTTATTATTTTAATCTTTACAATCGTTCTTAATAGACATCACGCCACCCAGAGTTATTTTAAGACTAGATAATGCGATAAACACTATAAATCAATAATTTATCTTTGTCAAAGTAATTCATAAAGCATTTAGTTATATCCACCATTCATAAAATAATATATATTGCTTTATTGAATTGCGTATATTGCGTAACGTGGTTTGTACGTGAAACAAAGTTGGTTAAATGTTTAAAAAAGTTTCAATCCTACAATATTTTATAAATGCTTGAAATTGTATGTGTACATCTATGTATTATACAATACATACATCTTCATCTTTATCATCATACATACGTATGTATTAAGTTCTGCCACGGACGGAAGCACGGACTACACAACGGACTTTGTTGAGAAAGACAACCGCTGGGATAGACGAGTTCTAGAGAAGAGACCGCGTCTCGGCAAACGTAGTGTAGGACGCCCTGAGGCCAGGCGGAGTGACGATCTGCGCAGGACAGCTGGTATACCAGAGCCGCTTTAAGTTGACTGTTTTGACATATGTCAGACTGACTGCACTAGTGAGGAACAACGGTAATATTGCCGAAAATAACAGTTATTTCCACTTTATAACCAAGCAAGATCTAATTATAACAAATTTTTATTAAAAACATTTATTCACATCCAGAAGATTGAATTGAAGTTTGTCATTTAAAAAATATTTATTTTTAATATACAATACTTATTTAATCCTTCATCCTATTTTAAAAAATACCTGGTGAGTATTATCCACTACGTCACTATGAAAACGTGTCAAACGGCGTAACCTTGTAAAAGCGTAATACAGAGTGGAAATTCAACGTTTTTTATAATTCAATTATTTTAGGTAATAAAAGACAAATAATTAGATAATTAGGTGCATTTGACATTTTGAAATAACGTCTTATTTTTAAGAGTTGTTCTTTATGATTCGCTAAATATGTTCCTCTTAGCAAGCATAAATGCGAAATATAAAATAAAAAGTGTCAAATCAGTCATCTAAGAGCGGCTCCAGTATAGGAGCTGGATGCGAGTAGCCGAAGATCAACAGAAGTGGCGAGCATTTGAGGAGTCCTGTGGCAGATGCTGATCAAAATAGATTTTTACTTCACAACAATATAACTCAAATGAAATATCAGAATAACACATAGGTTACAATTTATGGATATACGTACGTATAAATTGTACATTATCAAAAATTGTACGATTGTGGAGAAGAGTTAGTTACTCCACTCGTCAGAAGTTACGAGCGGCTGCTAATTACAAATATGACATAGTTGTTGCATTATGTCTATGTACCATATCAATACAGCACTTTACTATGATATCCACGCGTATTTACAGTGCCTTCTCGTAAACTTTACAGTTTGTAAGTGGTGGGTAAACCCAAGTTATTGGTGATTGTGTTGTTACTTTACGACGGCGGGGCTTAATGACGCAATTACTCGATGCTATCTTGTGACTGCTGATTTCAACACCTATATTAACGGTTCCGACTGAATAATGGTGATTGGTATTTACTACCGACTTCGCCGCGGTATTGAATTCTTTGTTGTTTTCCAATAGTGGAATGGAAATGAAGCTTTTAAGAATGTGGAGTAACTATTGATCGGGCTTTATTGCATATGGAATCATTTAATAACTATCTTTAACAAAGGGTATCTTCATACAGAAAGTATAATAGTAGACAATGGTTTGAAATTATCTTAAATTTGAAAAAGGAGTCTATGTATTTATTTATTTAATGTCATGCTTTCAGATTACAATCATAACTAAGAAAATCGTTTCTTAGTATGGAATAATAAAAGACTACGAACCCTATGAATTTGAAACGAAACACACGTACTATATTTGTAACATAAAATGCCTTTCTAGGGTAAAAATAAAGAAACCTAACAGAATCTGTTTTGCTTCTCAACCACTTAGGATAGACAAATGTCTTCATCATCATCATCATCATCAGCCCATATACGTCCCCACTGCTGGGGCACGGGCCTACCCTAAACTAGGGCGATAAGGCCTTAGTCGACCACGCTGGCCAAGTGCGGGTTGGTCGACTACACAACCTAAGAATTTCTTCTTAGGTGTGCAGCAAATGTCTTAGCTCAGCTCATATAGCTTATAGACAAAAACTTCGATCTTAAGCTTTTGAATGTCATACAGTCAAACCTGAAATCAAAGGACCACATATGACAGCAGTACTTAAACCTTGCCCATAGTGAACCACGATATACCCCCTCCCACTAACCTGCCAATTTTCGAATCGTAAACAATCTATCGCTGCACTCTTAGCCGGCTGCAACAATCGGGCACATTGATTGCAGTGAAAGTGCGCTCGTAAAATAAATCAAAGCCAACACAATGAGTGGTTGCGAGACGAGATTACAGCTGCGTTTGACTTATTGGTGTTCAGGAGAGCTGGACGCAGGCAGGGGAGAGACAGGGGAGAGACAGGGGAACTGGGTAGAGACAGAGGAAAAGGGTAGAGACAGGGACATCGTTGATACAGGGGAACATTGTAGAGACAGGGGACTCAGAATATCCTTGTTGCCTCGCCATAATTATCACAATCTAGCCAGTATGAGCCTGTTGATATGTAAGGCTTATTGGTTGTGGCTTTGAACGGATCAAGCTATCTATTTATTGCTAGACTTAAAGACAAAAACTGGTTCAAGACTTTAAAAACGGTATGTACTGTTTCGTTTTTATAGGCTATTGACAGGTGTTTGTTTATTCTAAACATTGGCAAGTACTTTAGGTTGCCATCCTCGTTAAAAATGTCGGTAACAAACGCACATTACTTTGCTTACTCACACCGATCACAAAATCAAGTTACTATTAAATAAAGAACAACGAAAGTTGCTAACTAACATAGCACCAACATGCTAACGCGATGAAACCTGAACGTTTATAACAATAAAAACTTCAGACCGTAGAACCTTTACATTAGCAAGGCATTATACACACAACCAGTTTCGCGTGAGAAGTGGCATTTTATCATCTGGACTATCGCAGCGAAAAAGGCTAAAACCACCACCGCCGAATTGAATGGTGCTCAAAACACACCACAATGGTATCTCAAGCCCATTGGTTTCTCAAACAAAGAACATTCATCCGGCGATCCTACGCTGAGATTATCATATTTAATGCCCAGCTGTTATTTATGCTTCGGTGCAACGTAAATTGCTATAAGCCACGCCCTTAGATCTCAATATGGATGTCCTGATAGCTGGGTTGTCTGCTCCGACCGTCGTTACCAGTAATTTGACGTTATTCATAATGACTGCAATGAAATTTGAGTTGATAAGATACCTTCAAGTATTTGTAGACGAAATGCTAAACCTTTGTATTTATATTTACAGTTGCATTCGTGCATCTAGATTGTGGTAGAGCTTTAAAGAGGGAAGTAAAGAGTATTTGACTTTTAACTAGAATTGTTTATTGAAATGAATTTAACTTCAAATGCATTGTTTTGAGTTTAATGCGCTTGGGTGTAGTACTGAGCATTGTTAGTAAACAGAGATTAAATATTGTACGTTAGAAGTATTTGTAGAGGGCTGTAAAGTCGTTCATTTTAAAGTTAGAGTTTACTCATAATAGAAACTGTTTCTTTCGGAATTACATTAGTAGTGTTTTGTTTATTTCCCCGGCACAAGTTATAAATAGGTATAATTGCCTTTTTTTGTAATGAATTTTTTAGTGGATACTTACGTATGTACTTTATTACATTTTTGGTTAACTGATGTCCATAATTAATCAACTCCTTTTGTTAGGTCTTCGTATATTATGCTAAGTATAAGTCCTGTAATAAAGGACTGAGTAATATTGAAGATATCGCCAGTAAAATAACGGCTTAATAATAATTAAGTGGCGAATTCACCTTTTCAATATTAGCCAATATCCGCAGCATCGAAGTTACTTTGTAATCAATATACGTCAAATATGGTAAGTAAGTAGCTATTCAACTTAATTGCACTAATATCCACGAGGAGTGGAGTAGTAGTTTCTTATGTTTTAAAGACGTCTGAAATTACATGGCCAATTCCCGGCAAAGGCATTAATTACACCGTCCAAGCTGGCCGTTAATAACACGCTTAATCAAAGGGATAGGCGGCAAAAATCAACATTCCCGATAAGTCGGCGGCGCGCGATCAGGCAACACCGGTCTCGTCCCGATAACTTGCGTTAGTGATGTTGCGATCGAGTCTTCGAGTCCTTGCGGATTCGAAAACATACGTGTGTAACTAATTAAATTTAAGTATTTGTTTGTCATAGTGAAATAACGACTTTTTAGTAAATGGGTATGAAGCTATATCGGGTACCAATAACAAAAACACAGTTCATATTTTTTTAGTCTGTCTGTTTGTCTGGTTATTCTCGCAAATCTTTGAAACCATTGTACCAATTTCGACAGAATTTTTACTAATACATAGCTAATTGTCGTTAGTCGGACCGGTGACTGATATCCTTCCCAATCTGATCCAGAGATATAATATAAAAATTCCTACGTTTCAACGGTTCAGGTGATAGGATTGAGGAATCATCTACGTTACTGTGTTGTTCCAATCGTTGTGCCCTTTTGTTATTTCTGATGACTTCGGCGAAACGGTAATCTAATATGACTCATGAATCCTCATGACTTATATTGGATTATCTCTAATATGGTACAGAAATATCATAAAATCAATTATGATTTTGTTGGAACTTAATATTATCGGATTCGCGATTAAATCAGCAAGCAAATGCAATAAATTCAAAGCAAATGGGTGGACCTGCATTACTTTTGATATGTTATTAGGAACACTTATAGCGCTCTAAATCCGCCTAAGACCGTATTCTTGCTATGTGATTATTTTTTATGTTCGGCGTTCATAATCGACTTCACTCCATCTGATGGTGAGCGGCCTTGTGGTCCACATATTATTACTGACGGGCACAATAGACCTCATTATTTTGGCGCCGGCCGCTTTTACCCTGAAGGTCTGCACAGATGCCATTTCACGTCCCGTCTGATGAGCCCGAGTTTATAGGAGGGAAGAAACACAGGAGCTTTTTAACTCGTATATAATACTTTAGTACAAAGTTACCGAAACTCGAAACTTCACGTCACTAATGATATATGGCCACGGTCTGCCTCCTACATCGTTTCAAATTTAATTGTACACCAAGAGATATACGATTGAGATGTGCGAACAGCTTGCTTGAGGTTCCTTCTTGATTAATGCCCGAGTCAATTGTGAATATAAAACGAGTTGGGAGGTGAATGAAAAATTTCAATGGATTATGGCTATTTGCAAGCGGTGGGAATAAGTTTAATGAGTCTTCATGTAAGACGATTTTCCAATAGTACCTACTTTATGTGTCGTGAAACTCAAGATTTAGGGGATGGCTTCTTTATAATTCACTTTATTAGTTGCGGCTGATTCAGTTGATTATAAGTGTTAAGACATAACCCGTAATATTTTAATAGAGACAGTAAAATAATATCAAAAGCTGAAGAGCATAATTTTTAAATAAAATGTCTTTAGATAAATCTATTTTATACCAAGTATAAATTGACTCAAATTCCTACAATAAATAAACATAATAATGGCTAAACACTCATTAAAAGTAATCGTTGACACTTAACCACATTCTAACAATAATTCCAGCGAATACAATGCGATTCATAACGGAATTGTTTTTATCGTCGCAATAAATCTAAGACTAATACAATTTATGTTAAGTTCATTCCTCATATTGCTTTATAAGGTATTCATAACAGCGTATTAAGAATGCCGGTATCGATGATTAACATTGCAGTAACACGTGCAATCATATCGATTAAGATCTTGCCGCAAATCGATTAGCTGGCTTGTGTAACTTAGAAACATTGTAGAGTCGAAGATTAGTTGGATTGGTCACAATTTGATATACGATGATGGTTATGTTTGTGCACTGAATGCAATATTTTTTGTAGGTATGTACTAAAAGTTTGAAAGATTTTTGAGCTCAAGCTCATACTAATTGGAAAAGGAAGTATTCTAAAACCAATATAATATTTTTTATGTTTTTCTAACAAAAAATAGTCGGTGGTCGAAAAAGTAGTCAAGATCTTACGATATTACCTTACACTCTGTTACAATAGAATAGATACATCTTCAAAACATAAGATTTCCTGTATTAGGAGTTTTTAAATTTACTTTATTTCAGATACAATTATTTAAATTCATTGCTCTTATAGACAACATAGCATGCTCTAGACTACAATATAGCTATAAATCCCGGCGTTGCGTGGGTTCTATCGCCTATAGAAGTCTTTATTGGCTGAGCACGTCACTAATTGAAATATAACCTTATTCGATACAAGTCAGAGTTCAAATTCCAGTTTTCCTCCGGTTTCTCCTGCAGTTGAATCTACCATTGTTCTGAACATAACATTTTATCGTTTCGTAGTGGTATCGCGATATTTTCTTTATCGGTCCAGTTGTTCGTATGAATTGCTCGCGTAATGCGAGTTTCGGTTCGGTTTCCGGTTTGCACTTTGGCTTTGATCCTATTTAAAAGTGATTATGTCGTATTTTGTGTAAATGTTCTTATTTAGATGCTATTTAGATCTAATATAATGTTTGTTCATGGCATCGATCATTTTGTTCAGAATAGTTTGATACATACGGATATATCCTAAGTTATAAGATTCAAAATTACCCGTAACATCCCCGGTTAAAAAGTAGATAATGTACTTTCTCAAGTTCAAGAGTTGCTGTGAACTAAATTCAAATCAATCCAACAGTTTTTGTCGTAAAAGACTGACAGACAGAGTTACCTTTCCATTTATAATGTTAGTACATGTTAAAATTACTCTAATGTCACTAGAACAGACATAACGAACATACATACGTTGCAATTCAATTGTTTTCCACCGGCCCTGTCGCCACTTTTCACTCTCGTCCGATCAAGCCAGCCCCTACTAAGCGTTCGATCGACTCGCCGCGTCGTTTCGCTATCGTATCGTAATTTATCGCCGGAGGAAGGCGTAAATCACGCGCCAGCGCACGCCCTCGTAAATCCAATAATATTATCCTGCGCTGTTCGCACACAATTTAGTGAGATTCAGTGAGGTGTTGGTAAAGATCTGGTATGCAAATATCGCAGGCAACGTACTTAACACCAGACACAGTTACTAAACCAAGTTTTACTTTAGAATGAATCACTGTTTATTCAAGGTCATGAAAACTTGAGACTAAGACATTGGTCTCCAATTTCGTTTTCCTTTAATTCACTGACTTGATATCTAAAGACTATTTTTTTTCTAACAGATATACGATGATGGTTCGGAGTAGCCTAGTCATCATCACCGGACTTGCGGGGGAGCGGATGACTCTCAAGACTAAAGACTACCACTACTACTACTACCTGCTTAAGAAAAAATGGAAATGATGATTTACAACAAATGAATACATCACACAACAACATAATTGACTGAACAGCCCAGTAAGATAAACATCGTAGGTTGTAATTCTGTCACAACACCTTGTATTCTATTTGTCACAATTTACGAGAAAAACGAGGCTACGTTTTTCTTCAAACTCCCTTCTTATGTCAATAGACTTTCTTCACTGGTATTCAACGGGTGTGCTTTGGGCTCGGCGATAATTTCGGCATCCCCGCCACCGGAGGTTTGCACTGAGATTGCGCTGTTTTATGAGATAGATTAAGAGTTATCTATTAACCGTTCGCTAGAAAGATCATCGTCAATGTCCAACAAGTATCAGTTACAGCAATGAAATATTCAGTATCTTTGTTAAAGGTTGTTCATTTGTTCAAATCAACGTTTAGTAGGCCCGTGCCCCAGCACTGGAGATGTAAATTGGCTGATGATGAATCAACGTTAAGATTGATCCATGGACACAGTAATGCCAGTTGATGAAATAGAATGAATAATACTATAATAGAATATTTACTATTTAACTTCTGACAAACAGTTAAGCTGAATTATCAGATGGCAGATTAACGATGTTTGTGCAATGACGGTATTTGCATGTCTGTATCTATATTTAAATTTATAATCTAGAATAGCCCGGTCAATCTTTACAATTGCGATTGGATTATTTTTACATAATTTTAGTTTTATTTAACATACTAAGCACGAATGTCACATACATTTTCGTCATGTTTCAAACCAAAACACAATCGAATTAACGAAAACAATAAACCCAGCGATCTTTCCAGAACCATCACCGCTGCATTCGAAGCTAACAAGTCAAGAACAATAAACAACATATCAAAATCGTAAAAACAAACTATCCCACCTAAACCACACTCCACGCGATACTTCCCTGTCCGCAGCAATAGAGCCATATTGATACGATATCCAGCGAACTCAAGGGCCGTTAGAGATAGTGAATGGTCGTGCACATGCAGTGAAGAGGGAATTCCGCCTGAATGGGACAGATAAGGATTGTATCGATGTGACGACGCTGGTTATGGCCACGATGCTAATTTAACTATCAATTTTGATTGTGGACGGTTTTGAATGTGTGAAGATGATGGTGCAAGCAGGGTTGATTATGTATAAATGTGTATAAAGAAAAGGGAGGAGGTTTATATTCAAGTGCTTGCATATTTATACAAACAAGTGCAAGGACTATGTTTGCACTTGCTGTACAATAGGTAATTCATATTAAAATTCAGGTAAAAAAAAATTCAACTGCCTCATCACCCATTCGGTATAAAATTAGCGGTAAAAAAATTATTGATGAGCGTTTTCATTGAAAAAACGGTGTATTTACCAAGAAATAGACACAGCTGTACCAAAATTATGTTTAAAAAAGATAATACCCATAATTTAAGCAAATTTGAAGCCGCAACACAATAAGGAACTGCTAAACAAATTGTTAAAAAAAGCTTCAACCGCGAGGCCAAACCGCAAATACTTTTGCACACAAAAGGAACAAACATTGTAGTTGAACAATAAAAAAGATACATGTTCATAGCAAACAAAAAGGCACCAGAACTTGCAGCATAAAGGGGTAAATTATTACGCTTTCAGCGGCACATTTAAGCGGAGCATATTTCAAAAGTTTCGGCGTATTAAGCAACATTTATTTTGGCAGTCACTTGGCCATTACGCGTCTAGAACGAGCGGGTCTAGAAGTTATGAAAAACAGCTCCCCTACTCTTGGTTCGCGTTTCGATGCCATCTGTTTTGTTCTTGATAAACACACTTCTTTTATTGGGAGTGTGTGCCATCCGCTTCCCAGCTTCCGGTGATGATGACAAGGCTACTCCAAGTCATCAACACACAAAGTCAAAAAAACACATTACTTTTTCATACACTTGTTCTTCTACAACATTGTAATCACTTTTAAGCAATATGTTTGTAATATGTAAATCTATAATATAAAAATGAATCGCGAAATGTGTTGGTAAGCGCATAACTCAACAACGCCTGAACCAACTTAGCCAATTCTTTTCTCAAAATGTTCGTTGCAGACCAAGGATGGTTCTTACGGCGAGAAAAAATCGAATAATTGCCGGGAAAACCCTAAAAACAGCCCTATTCTTTTTCACATTTTTTGACAGGACGAAGTCTGTCGGGTCAGCTAGTTAAAGCTAGAATAAAAATAAACTTTTAAGCAAAAATTAAATCTTTTGGTGTAATTTTGAAACATGTAAGTAGGTAAAATAATAACGAATAATCAGCCCGCTTCGTGTACCATATTTCACATCAAAAAGAGGCTGTCTTTTTTCGGATATTTATCCAAAATAACTATTGAACTTTGTGTAAGAGTAGAATTATTTCCTACTACATTTTGGTGTTAATGCAAAATGTTAAATTCTTATTATTTTTAGACATTTATTAGTTATATTTTGAAGAAGTTAAAGACTAAGGAACCCATAGTAAAGAAGTCTCCAACAGACATGGCAAGCTGCGCCTCGGCTGTCTAGTTACATCTAGCCCCGTTTTAGGCTCGGCGCCAACGTTTTATTATTTAAAGTGGAGCCACTTTATACGCTGTGAACATTTTCTTTGGAAATATGGCCCTTCATATATGGTGCAAAAGTTATACGGATTCGCTGTTTGTCGTATCTTGTCGGTCCTTGGATTTTATTTGTTCCACTCAAGAAGACAAACTACGTTGCATGTTTTGAGGAGTTTAGAATGGAGTTGAAGAACCATGTCCACACACATGCCAAGATTTGTTGTATGATTTTAAACTTTCGCGTTCCATTACACTAAATATTAGTCTTAATGGGTCTACTCGCGATATTAGTGGTAGTAAATACAAGCTACTTACTGCCCGACGTTTCGACTGGGTTACACCAATCATGGTCGCGAGCTACTCCTAATATTGCCTACCCGCGATATTAGGAGTAGCTCTCATAAAGACTAATATTTGGAGTTGAGGAAATAATTCTTGACATGATGCAGGTAGTAGGTAAAAATGCTTCACATCGTAATCGTTGAATATATAAATAGATTTAAGTTGAATCTTGTTGATGTCTTAATTAGAATGTCTAATTAAACCATCAGCATCAGATTTACAACCAAATCATAAACATCACTTACGCAATTCAAGCCTTCAAGAAATAAAGACTTTAAAGCCGCCAATCAGATTAGTTGCCTCAATAAACAAATTAATTATTCCTTGAATAATTTCCTTCGCTTGCTATTTCAAGTTATTAATTAACCGTGCGTTAGTCTTTACCGACCATATTCCCCTCATCTGATGAGCGGGCCAGGCCGTATAAATTATAGTTATCTGGCGGTTAACCTCCGATATTTGGGGTCGCGCCACTCGCAATGATTTACGTTGCAGAAGATTATTTATTATCGCCGCTGGTTACTGCTTCAGAGGTTTCGTCTTTGCTTGAGATTTTTAGCTTGGTGTGGTGAGGAAATTGTTTGTATAATGAAGTATTTATGGCCTTGACTGTGAAGTTATAAATGTAACGTGATGCACAGAGTTTTAGATGATAATGTAAATGACTGATGACAAATCATATTTAATCTGAATCAATCTTTTATCATAAGACCGAAAAAAATGTTCAAAACTGAGGACTTCGATTCCGAAAATTGTCTAAATTCGCAAAACAAAGAAAAATTACGAAGTAATACGAAACGCCCATCAAAATCGAAACGTGATCAACAACTTGTTTTAACACGTTTCCTCTTTCGAGTCAACGACTGGGCGTCGATTGTCGTCAAGACAGAAGAGGCTCTTACATTCTCCGCCCACTGTCCCGATCAACTAATGAGAGTCTTCCAGATGTTATAAATAATTGGAGAAGCCTTTAAACTCTGATTGAGATGTGATTGACTGAGGTGGGGGGCTATAATTACTGTTGCAAGTGTTTTAGGCAATGGTCCTCCAATTAACTTTGAGGAGGTGGAAATCGAATTTAGGAACGGTTTTTACATTATAATTTTACATTCAGAATACCTACAAATTTGGCTTTTTCATTAAAAACTGTTGGTAATTTAAATTTGAGCCCAAATTATATATTAAAGCCAAAAAAAGATTCCAGAGATTTATCGACGGTCCCTACGTATAATCACGCAAGTGGCACTTGAGGGATTTGCATGTTTTATTGCAAAACCTCGAAATCAACATAGACTTTCATTTAGTTAACACAGAATGTTGAAAATGTGCCTAAAACATCCTTATATCGATGCACGACAAATTACTTAACTACACTACCACCGACGTAAAAATACTTAAATGGTAGTTAGGGTGTATTACTTCGGAACATCGCCGCTATACCCGCCCCGCTGCCTCCGCAACTGCCAGTTAAGCGCTTTTGCGCCCGAGACGGCCTAGGCTTATATTTTTCCGCCTTAAGATTGTTTTTAAATGATATTTCGTAAAATTGCTTGTATTTTTATGAAATCAAACAAACTTTGAACATTCCAAAGCCTTTATCACGATGTGGTAGTTACGTTATTTTACGTAGGAAATTTAAAAATCATTATGACTTATGTGGTAGTTGTGTAGTTTTACACCGGAGAGCCAAAATCGATGTTTATACTATCTACCAGATGGAATGTTTTTCGATGGAAAGTATTATTTTAGTCTTGCTAGTAACTACCAATTATGTTATTTTACGTCGGAAACAGATTTAGTGACTGGGTGTGATTAAAGTGTTTGGGGTATATATTTTGTTTAATAAATTGCTGTGCTCAGCAAAAACATATTAATTGTTTGATAACCATTAATTTTGATACTTATAGCTTTACTTGACCCGGTTGTTTTATAATGAATTTTATTTTCTGACATTGAAGATGATTTAACCGACTGTAAGGCCATATTTTGTGTAGGAAAACTAATTTCGCAAATTGATTAAGGTTTTAAAAGCTTTCTAATTTGGGATAGTTATAGTTAAGTAACCAGTACCACAACCATGAAAATTCTTCATTTAACAGCTCAACTGAATAAAAATTTGTTCAGTTGCGCTGTTGGTCATCAAATATTTAGTTGTATTAGGTAACAGTTTGATTGTGGTGATATATATAACTGCATACGTCATTTGCGACAGACCTCAGATTAAATTACTCGACCCTCCTCCGGGCAACTTCAAAAAGGAGACAACCCAAGCACTGTTATTCTCAACTAGGTCCTGATGACATCACGTCAAGATTGTTAGTAGACGTAGCCAATTTTATCGTACTACATTCAATAAAATAAATATTAACCAAACACAAGAGTAAACGAGTTTCTGGAGTGTAGACCGCGTCTCGGCAAACACAGTGTGGGACGCCGTCAGGCCAGGTGAAGTGACGATTTGCCCAGGACGGCTGGTGGGAGTTGGATGCGAGTGGCCGAAAATAGGCGGGAGAGGCGAGCATTTGGGGAAGCTTATGGTTAACAGAAGACTAAATTATAGGCTGATGACGACTAAGAACCCCACACCCTTCTAACTCCTACAGTCAATGCTGTAAGCTAAAGACGTCTACGTCTTGAGTAGGCGGTGCCAATAAGAGTCCCACATATTAATAATGTGCTGAACATACATCCAGAGAGACATTTAGAGGACAGAGACATATTTGCATCGAAATGTCTCTCCCAGGCATTCTTACAATGCCTTCTGAAAAAGCAAGATTAAGCAGATTTTTAAAAATTGCGTCAAAATGGCATTTTTTCAAGAAAAGGCTTCTTATCGAATTCAATTTGTACATATTTTGGAACATAACTGGACAATTTCACTCCTCACAACCTTAGAAGTAGTTCATTAGAGTGATAATGGCACGTAGTTCATCCAATCGAAACTTTATTCGACAACAGCGGCTGGGAGGAAAATGGTTTTGAAATAATTGGTTTTGGACTCTGTGGTTGCTGATCTCAATGTTGGTCATGCAACTGCACACAAAGTCCTAACATTTATTGTAGTACACAGTTCTATTTTCTATTCTCGGTTAATCAGCATTCATATACCACCCTTATAGACCAGACCATACCATAGACCACCGCCTTATCATGTTTTCCAATGCATGCTCGGCTCGTGTCTCAGCCAACTCCCTGACTCCAGGCCGAGAAATTATTAACACAATAACGCTCAAGATTTCTCAAAATTTGGCCTAATCCGATACCAGGACCCGATAACTCTCGGTCCTTACTCGGCGCTTGCTACTAATACACCAACGTGGCAGTCGAGGAGGTACTGTCTCAACTTTTGGTTAACTTATTTATTCTTAAGAACAAAATTGGCAAGATAGCATATTCTAATATGCTTCTTAAATCATCTAGACTTAACAGACGAGGGTCATATACCGTTAACAATGGTTTTATATTTTAAATATATATCTGGGTTCTCTATTTCATCTCATAAAATTTTTATCCATAATTTTACATCTCATAATGTTTTATGTCCGAATCATCATTTGCCCGAATGATCATTATCCCTAACTACATTTATCATAATATCACTTGCCCTAAAATCGAAATCCCTAAATATTATTTACCCTAAAATCTTTTGCCATAAATATCACAATCTATAAAGTTTAAAAGACATAAAAGGCTTTTCCATAAACGTCATAAGTCCGAAAGTACTAAAGGTCCTAAAATGTTTTGCTATAAATATTAAAATCCATAATATGTGAAATGCACAATGCTATTCTATAATTTGTTACATATCCTAAATATTCATTTGGCAAACGGGACATTTAACAACAGTACCATCTTACAAAAAATGACTTATTATGTGTTATTTGTGTATCCACTGTTACATAGAAATTAAACAGTAGTAAATATTTTCTGGCGCTTCGCCGGCCGCTGCCGCGGCATCGCTCGCTTCGCTCGCTCGGCTCGCGCGTTTTATGGTCACCAGTTCTAACCTAACCTAACCAAAATTCTAACCTTACCTAACCAAATTTATCAAAATAATGATTTTCCAAATATTGTGTTTTAATTTGACCCGTACCATATCTATTATCAGATCGATTAATAAAAGAAACATTTGTCAAATAAAACATTTTATCAAACTTTTTAGACCAATAGTAGTTTGGTATGATAACTCAGTTGTTAAATATTCATTTTGCAAAATAATTATTTGTAAAATGAAAATTTAACTGTTGATCATTTGGTCAAAAAGTAAGTAATTTATAAAATGATGATTTGACGAAACCATTTTTTGGCCAAACATTTTTTGAATAAAACAAAATTATAAATAATCATTCATAATTCGGACTAATAATATTATGATAAAGCTCCATTCGTAGTAACGAACATTATACTATGTAACACTTCGAGCATTTAACTTTATAGCAAGTAATTTTAGGAGATTTGATTATTATAGAACTCGATATTATGACAAAAAATGATTAGAATTAAAGACAATTAGGGATTATGAAATTTCGTACATTCGAACATTATGGATTTTGATGATTATAGCAAACGTGTTAGGGATTTTGATTTTCGGACAAACGATTTTCGGATAAGAAACAGACTCCCATATTTTTGCCATTAAGGCGTTTTTTATTATTTCTATACATCGTGAAATTTTACTGGTTGTTTTCCCGTAGAAGAACGATTTGACTTTAGTAGTACCTACTATCGAATCATGCGAGTTATTTCTTGAAAAAGTTATTTTTTCAAATTTTCTAAAAATATTTTTTTATTTCCGAAGCGTGAGAAGATTTCGTACTTTTAAGAGGTGTGACGTAATCAGGTACTGATTGCCAGGCCCCTCTTTCCCACTAGGCACTATGGGCACGTGCCTAGGGCCCCGCGATCGAATGGGGCTCCATAGTTCCTGCCAGATTACCAAATGACCGGTATTTAGGTTTTACCGGAAAACATTCATTTTGAAATATCTAATGATATAACTATATAGTGTTTTCTCAAGGTCATAGTGGTCATAGTGGCTAATGTGCCCAGGGCCTCAAATAGTTTGAAGACGGCCCTGCTGATTGCCGCTTTAAAATTATGATTAAAGCTAAAAAGATCTACCCCTAAGTAATAAAGCGGTTCGAGCGTGATTTCTAGTTTCGTTAAACCGGTATTTATTGATTAAAATTTAAAAATAAAAAATGAAAATAAGAAAAAAATAAAAATATAGTATAACCTATTTTACTACTAAGATAGAATCAGTTTACTGCGGCAAAACAACAACTAAAATTTCACGGTGTGTATAGCTAAAAACCCAGAATCCCGTATGTGTATATTATATTCGGCGTAAAACTACCTAGTGGGCAGTTACAGTTATGGTCGATGTCTAAAATCCCCTGTAAACAATAGGAAGTACCAGTTACGTCGTTTGTAGTGTGAGAGTAATTCCAACGTAAAAGTTGGTAAGTGATAAATAGTATATAAATAACAATCCTATTAAACTTATTTTTAGCTTTTTACGCAAAAGAGCTCTTACTTATTCAGTGTTCCAAATTTCATAGCTGTAGGAATATTAGAACACGAGTAACACATGTTTGAAACTTCAAAGCGCTCTCCTGTAAAATTTAGGTTTTGTAGATACGGTATTATACGTTGGGACCGTCGTGATGATGTCTGATGTCTATGCTGTTTTTGGTAACACATAAACTAGTTTATTTTTATCTATTAGAAATTTTTATCTTGTAAGCTATTGTCATGTCAAATGTCAATTGTACATGGTCAAAGCGCACAGCCCAACCAAACATCTAACTTCACAATTATGTGACTTGAAGTCACAATAATCTAAAATTTAATTTGACTGACTCGCTGGAACATTGATTAGTGACCCTGGCTAACGGTTTCAAGAGTCGTGGGTTCGATTCCCACTCGGGAGAAATGTTTGTGTGATGAACATCGGTATTTGTTCCGTGTCTGGGTGTGAATCTAGTATTTAAGTATGTATTTATAAATATCTATGTATCAGTCTCTGATACCCATAGCACAAGCTCTGCTAAAATTTTTGGGTCGGAAGACCGCGTGTCAAATGAAATTGTGTTGTATAACCAAAATTGGATAACAATTGACTGCCGTCCATCAATTCAAAATACGCGCCCAATAAAAGCCCAAAGTACATAGCTGAGTACATAATCGAAATAATCGTGAAAGCTCCTAGACTGAGCCATTAGCAGGCCCTCGACAAAGGCGTAGAGCTATTGAAGAGACGCTCCTAACGATGGGCGGATGGGCGCGGCGGCCAGCGGGGTGTTAAAGAGGAGGTAGAGTTGGTATTGTTGTTCCATGGACCACGAAAATATGTATTTATTTATTAAGGACAACAAATCTTACTCTAAACAAATACAATGGACACATGACATAGAACAAGAGCTAAGTGCAGATTCAATTGCCACGATTTGCAATGTGAGATAGATCTGTATTTTATTAATGTGGCAGACTGGTGAAAATTGTTATTTTTAGAAACATTATATAATTTATATTTTGAACTTATGTAAACTATTTGAATGTATATCAATTTATCAATCAATTTCTTTGGTTAAATAAAAAACAAAAGCAGGCAAATGAACACATTTACTGACAGACATCAATTATTTTTATTTATTCTAATAACGAAACCATATCCTATACCTTATAAGCTTTCTAACGTAACTATTTCATAACTTTGACTGCCTACATCTATAGCAAAGAAAAAAAGGAAATCACCATCACAAAATAGTACCAACAAAATAGGCGTTAGGCGTCACAATGCTTATTCTGCTCCTGACATCCCGTCGACAAAGAAAGTCAAGTCGCGCCCTTAACAAGGCACCCCGCAGAGTCGACTAGGCGTACCGCCCCGCCCATCCGGCTCGAAGGACCAAAACTCGAATAAATTATAAACCCATACAACTCGAAAACATATTGTGCTCACGTATTGATGTTTTCAATGCAAATTCTGTTTGTTGTTTTGTTTGATTGTTGTTAATGGTTGATGTGGATTTTTATGAATATGCATTGGGTTAGAAAACATTTTTCTTTTTCTCTTGGATAGGTGATGACCTGTAAGCATATTATACTGACGTTATGACTGGCACTTTCAACAAATAAATATTTATAAGCTGCGCTGGAATATTCACAGAATGGGTCACGTACGCAAATAAAATACAAATAGTCTTGCTAAGCAATAAATTTAGGGAATGTCCTAGTTTCAGACCAGATGATTGGTATGCATTGTGCTGGCAAATTTATTGGCCCATTTTAATAGTAAATAGTGGTAACAAAAAAAAATTATCAATGAAAGCACTCAAAATGTACATCTTACAATTGATTGTACAAGTATCTGTTCTGAATCCGACTTCAGGAAAAGAAGTTGACGGCTAAGTCTGAAAGTTTGTCAGTCCACAAATGACAGAGCCGGTCATAGTTATCATGAATGTCAAATATCACACAGGTTACTATTCAAAGACAGAGGTCAAAAGCGACCGTGGTCTTACCACATTTTTGCCGACATTCCCACTAATCATTTATCCAGCATCTATCGGGGCATGCGACGAAACGGCTCCACAAATACGGTTGCGAAATCCTTGAACACTACATGACTGACGCTTTCCACAACTTTCAACCTTACTGCTTCACTTTTAAAGACTATGTAAAACACTACCCAGCTATCGGAGGTTGTACAATATTGCTACCAGATCGGTTTGAACTCACGACTGTGATATTTATGAGGCAAGCCTGCCGATACAGGGTATTATTTATGTCTCTGTTTCCTATTTTTGCTGTTCGGCTGTGCTCTTTTTTAATAGTTTAGATATGGGACGGCTGGTTTATACGTTTACTTTATGGTTGTGAAGGAGGAGATTTATACTGTTGCGAATGTGCGGTGGTCGTTGCTTCTAAGCAAGCATTGAGGATTTATGGCTAAGTTCTTATTTAGCTATTTTACTGGCTTGGTTTGACATTTTATTTCAAGCTTTTTAAAATAATAGACGATTAGTACCTTGATTACAGATCTTATTCAACTTTTGTATCTCTATCGTAGTTCAAAGCCTCAATTTCTATCTTGTTTTGTTAATACTGGCTGGTTAGATAAATATATATTTTTCATATGTTGTGTTCAGAAATAATACATTTTGCTAAAAATTCAAGCGGTTCTGTTGAAGATTAGCAAAATATCAAACAAAGCGCTGATTTACAGTTACAACAGAAAGTATAATTTAAACAGCCTACCGTTAACACTATCTCTGCAACAGCTAAGTGTCAAATCACGTATCCTTATCTGCAGCAAGCAAAAAAGTACTGACAATAACTGAAGTCATAATTACTTGTCAATTTAGTGACAGCTTGCGAAACGAAGTGACATTCCATGTCAATGGACCGTAACAATGGAATAGTGACAGAAGGCATTATGGCCGTGTTATTGTGGTGTCAATCTGCCGACGACAAGGTGAGGCTGAGGCAACTGAACGTAATAAACTAAGTGGAGAATGAGTGATTGATAGAAATTATTTTATGCAATTCGTGGTTATTGTTAGTTTATTAGGTTGAAATGAGTTTCTAGTGCAATTATTGTATTTATTCTTAATTTAGATTACATTGCTATTAATGGCTTTTGTAATTAATTGGAGTTGTAAGAAAGTAAATGGCATTTACTAAATGTATGTTTATGCACCATATTCAAAGTCAAATGATATACCAATTAGGTATATCACAAATGTATCAAGCAAAATCGTCAATCTTCGCTTAATGTCGCCAAGTCTCGGCTGCTAATAAAACTACCATATTGTATACTTCAAGGCTACATACAAGGCCACAATGAAGGCTTACCCTGTAATATGTATTTTATTTTAAAACCTCGTGGTACTGGCTTTAAAATTCGCAAAGTACATATCCATCTAGCGATAGTAACAAGTAGTAAACGCCACTAACTCGCTTTAAAAAGTAAACTTGGCGAACTTATCAAGGTTGAGGTTCGTAGAGGAACCGCCCTCTACTCAATATCAGCGCTAATATATTCCTGGGCAAGAAGGTGCGTGACGTCACACCGCGATCGCGCCATTATGCGTTTGCGCGCTAGGCGAGGGATGTAGTGAGAGGGATAGACCTATTTTGTGACAAGAAATATTGAGTCATCATCATTATCAGCCCATATACGTCCCCACTGCAGAGGCACAGGCCTACCTTAAACTATGGCGATAAAGTCTTAGTCAACCACGCTGGCCGAGTGCGGGTTGGTCGACTACCCAACCTTTGAATTTCTTCGCAGATGTCCTCACGATGTTTTTCTTCAACGTCAAAGCGTCGATGAATCGTACATACGAATTTCAAATTTGAAAACATTGTGATCCGTGGCGGCGTTTGAACTGGCGACCACTCGCATGGCAAGCAACGACCTTAACCACTCGGCCATCGATGCCTTTTTTGACTGGCTCGGTGGAGCAGTGGTTAGTGACCCATTGTCACTATCTACGGTTCGTCGTGAGTTAAATTCCCGCCCGGAACAAATATTTGTGTGACGAACATCGGTGTTTGTTCCGTGTCTGAGTGTGTTATTAAATATATTTAAGTATCAATATTTGTGAATTCACTTTTGATTTTGATATCAGTAACAAAAGTGCTTAAGCTACTTACCACGAGCTCAAATCAAAGTATGTGAGGTTGTGTAATATTTTTTTATTAATTATTTATTTTATTGGCCAGTATGTAGGCGGCTTAAGATAGTATTTTCGAGCCCAGTGTGCCCCCCTCCTGGTTGCGGCGGCCGCAACGCCTCTTCCATGTCCGCATCAGATAGCGCCGATTTATGCGACCGCCTTAATTGTGCGCCGCAATCGGACGATTTCAATTTGTTATTGCCGACCCTTAATTTTGTGTGCAATAAAAATGGCGGCCAAATGGTGGGTCCTCTTGTTTCCGCGAAGTGTTTGTTGGTAACTTCATTAGGGCGTGTTGGGCGGTTGACCGGTAATATAATATAGCAACATGTTAGTCATATAATACATGCGTCATAAATTGTAGGTACTTTGTTATTAAATATCAGACAAATCCAAGAACTATTGTATTTAGTCACATCTGTGAAAAAGCAGGGATTACACTTATTTCCACAACATTTTACAGTTAAAAATTGTAAAAACCATTGAAGTATTCTTATTAGTTTTTAAAACTTAAGGGTTACAGCAGACTGACCGAAAATTGTGCATAATTCTTTCTTAGATCTTTGATTATAATTATTTCCAATTTTTCATTTTGAATTATCATAATTTCACCCTTTCATTATATTCCCTGGTTATCACGGAGTCTTGATCGCAACATAATACTGAGATGTAAAAGAGACATTCCCAAATAAACAACCACCACTGTGCCAAAAGGAACATAATGCGAAGATGTTTTCTCCATGGCGACGATGCATCATAAACCATTCAAAACTCCATTGGCGGTGATAAAGCGTTGTTAAGTGATAAATTGGGCGATCAAAGAGTTAATGCGATTCCAACTCGTATTTCACCGGAGCAACGACAAATGGGCTGTTTTTATTCGTGTACGAATATATTTTTTGAGTTTGCGCAGTCATGTGATGGTTTGTTGTTATCTTTTGTTTTGCGTTGGAAAAAGTCAGCTTTACGTTATTTGTTAAAGATTTTTCAATCGTGAATTCACGAGTGATTATTGGAATGTATCTGTGACACAAGAGCACTTCCTAAGATAATAGGTGTAAGCTTGAGTCTGAAATCTTACTGCATCGTGAAGGTGGTGAACAGCTCAAAATAACAATTTCTTGATCCTAGAATCAGTGACTAAAGTTTCAATAATTGAAAAAAAAATATTATATCGTTTAGATTTTATTAAAAAAAAAACATTGAAATAAAAAATAAAAAATCTTTAAGATGTTATATTTTACTTCATCTCATTACTTTAATAGCATTGTGTCCCAAAGACCTTAAGTGCTCAAGCATTTTCGGCGAGTGAGTTATCGGCGTCGATTAGCAATTTGTTTATTTTCGTTGTATCCATTTACACGAATTATGCAATTCTTGGAAAATCTGTAAGTTAAATTTTTTATTATTTTGAAATAAAGGTTTCTGATATCTTATATTTGAAACATGAGTATTAATTTGATTCTTAACAGGCAAACCTAAAAGGTGTTTTGAATGGTGAGCCTTAGATATGTTTAAGTACGGTTGGCAAAAGAAATGTTTTTATTGACATTCGTTCTTTTCGTAACTGACATACGATGATGGCCTGTCGTAGGCTTGTCATCATCACCGGATTTGCGGGGGGTAGATGGCTCTCAACAAATTTTCTTCTTTAAGAAAAAATACGATGAAATTTTAATCATGTAAACAGTGCATTAATGGGAAATAAACCTTGGTGTTCCTTTTTGTACGCAACCTGAGGGTGATAGAACACTGGCTTGGCTCCCTTACTACCACCAATAAGATACATAGCTTTCATCAATATTATATGATCTCTCAGACCCACCATTTCAGACCAATAAAATACGAATGACGACATCAAACCTCCACCAAATCTTCGGAAACACCTTATAACTACCTAAGCAATATGTACAGCTTTGGCCCAGAACAGTCGGCACACATTTTATGGACCAATAAAGTACGATGCAAGCCGCCACCTATCGTTGCGCCATCGCAACAAATTGCACCTGATGTATTGCTGGCCATTACTGGAGGGAGCACGCGTTTTGAGGTGGTGGGACTGTCCTCATTTGCTTCTTCACCTTAAAAAAATCGATGTTTACTTGTTAAACACAAGGTTCTAGAGTTCTAGCAGACAAATAAGGCTACGTTTAAAGTATTCCATACGTAGTTACATCAATAGCGTTACCCGTGGCTAACGGGTAAACGTGACGGAAAAATTCACATTAGTGACTAAACACCTGGGTAGCTCAGTGGTTAGAGCAGCAGACGCGATATCTGAAGGTGGTTCAAGTCCCCGTTCAAGCGGCTGAGGTCAGTCATGAATGCCATTTTTTTTTAATTTTAATATAACCTTAGACTAACTGTTTATCCTAGAAATCTCTTACCCAAGAGGTGCCTTTCCAAAATTTTCCACATTTACTAAATAATTCTAATTCCACCTAATCAATGTTGGCTGATCTCAAATGAAGTCAGCCAACTGAACACAACATTCCCAATGATCTCTGTTTGTTCAGTCTCAAAATTTGTTGAGACGGTAATCCAACATTATTTTTTTTATAATAGGCTAATAAGATGACCGCACTCCACCTAAGGTAAGCGGTAGTGAGATCCACATATGACGTCGACAGGCACAATAGACCATATTGAGCCTGTCGCTCTCACCCTAAAGACCTGCTTAAATGCCGTTTCACGCTCCGCCTGAAGAGCCCGGGATCTTAGAAGGGAGGGAAAACTTGGGCTGAAAGGGCATTCCGTGTCTTAATGACACAATATTTATTATTAGTTTAGAAATACAACGAACAACTGAGTATGAACATCACGATTACTAGATATCTTTTCTAGTCCGACTTTCTCCGAAATAGTGTCCACCTCAGCGCGCCGGCCCGTCCGAACCACCAGCTAGATTTTATCGCTCCTTCGAACCATTAAACCGACCATAATGAAGTTTCCCGCGGATAATGCACTGGGGCATTACGCAATGATTTACAAGGGAGGCAATAAAAAGAATTTAAGGGATGACCTCGCTATAAAAATACTCAGGCTAGGGAGAGTCGTAAAGAAGAGAGATGCGAGCACAGTCCTTCGGAACTGCCGCCGTTTTATATGGATGTATTTTTATTATTTCATATTTCGTTTGGTTCCGCTTTATGGTATGATTTGGAGGAGTATTGCGGGCACGTGTGAGTATGAGTGATCGTTTACGTTTGAAGCCGTGTCGTTGAACATCGGCGTAAAAAGCGTCGATGGCCGAGTGGTTAAGGTCGTTGCTTGCGAGAGGTGGCCAGTTCAAACCCTGCCAGGCACCAATGTGTTTTTCAATTTTGAAATTCATATGTGCCATCATTCGACGCTTTAACGGTGAAGGAAAACATTGTGAGGAAACCAGCATACCTAAGAAATTTTTCTACAATGTGTGAAGCCATGTCAGAGGCCTACGGGCAGTTTAAAAACTGACACCAGGTTGTTCATCAACCATACGATAAGAAGAAGAAGAACGTCGGTGGGAGTGTCAATACAAGAATTGTAACAGTACAAGAGATACGATGAGATTTAATATTAACTGCTTCGTCGTTCTATTGGTAACAAGGATTGTTCTATTGGTAATCGCCGCTCAAGGGCTGAATGATACCAGGTACGAGTCCCGGGCCTAGCCAAATAGTGTCAATTTGTCTGTTAAGTAATTACTTTCTAAGGAAGTTGGTGGAAACAAGCCCATCCCTCGGAAAGCACAATTAACCGGTGGTCCTGCATCTGATCTTTCATCATGGCAGCACACAACCTTGTGCACCATAATATGTCACATCGGACAAATTATTTTAATATTATACGCAAAATAAAATATCATAGCTACTTTTGACTGACACGGTGGAACAGTGGTTAGTGATCCAGGTTCACTAACTACGGTTCCAAGAGTCGTGGGTTCGATTCCCACTACTATTATTCCTTATACATTAATATCCAACTACGAGTAAGGGTCATCAAGCTACAGAGATATGCATCACCTTTTACAGCATCGAGTAAACCGCAATCCACGATTAACATCTCAGCAGTAAAGATTCTACCCTACTTATTAAGGCGTTATCGGAAATATAAATTGATTATTTATCCCCACAAGATGTGGGTTCGATTCCGGGTTCGGTTATTTATCGCCTATTATGAACAGGTGTTTGTGAAGCAACGACACGAACAGTTTAAATTACTATTGCATTGTAAGATTTATAGTCGCACCGTAAATTATTGTTTAGCAATCAAGCTTTATCAATGTATCAGAGCTGGGTTATTGAAGTAATCCAATAGAGACTGTTGAAGAATTGACAAGCTGAAGCAATGATATTTATATACCAAGTTAATTAACCCAATAGGTTTCTCACGTGAAATATCCAAATACCAAACCAACACATAAATATTAGAGCTATTTGTCCAGTTTTTAAGCTTTTCTAATTTAATTGAATTTGGTTTCTAAGATTTCGATTTAAAATCTGCTTAATTGATTAAGTAATTCTGAAGTATGTGAGCTGTTTCAACTTCAGGCTGAATTTGTAAATGTTACGTTAAGTTGATGTTGTCCTCTATTAAACTAAATAAAATCGAAATGTCTGTTTGTAATATTAAAATAATGACTTTTTACTAAATGGATGGATGGAGTGGATGAATCTTTATCGGGTACCAATAACAAAAACACAACTAAAACACTGTTGTCTGTCTGACTGTTTGTTTCTCCAGAAAGGCTGGACTAATTTCGACGGGACTTTCACTAATACAAAGCCAATTTCACAAGATACATTATAGGCTACTTAAATTTCCACATTTCCACGCGGACATAGTCGTGGGCGACCGCTAGTTTCACATAATAATCATTTAATACATAATACAGCTATCAGTTGCAAGCGATCGAAGTAAACAAAAACGTTAACACTTTATTTCACCTTCACAAAACCATTAGCGGGACAGCTGAATCACGATTTTAATATATTTCCACAAACAATACATTAAAAAGTTACCATTCAAAACGGAATGGTTCACAAAAACCTATGACTGATTATTTCTTCAATACGAGTCATTGTACAGAACAGTAGGAAGCGGTTCGACAAAAAAACTAAATTGTATATTGAGTAAAGTAATTACTTATTGAAAAACTTTATCATTACGCTTAATATCCAACTCTGGATGGGCATAATATCCTGAGTAATAGGTTCGATTCCCGCGGGGTGTGCGAGTCGGGGGTCCCCGTGTTACGGGCATAGATCAAATATATCCAGAAAGTAAAAACCATTTAGTTTATACACAAGACTCTATGGTTAAAGAGTCTGTGGTAAGCAGAAATAAAATTGTTTATTACCGTCACATTACATACAATTTGAAACTAAGTTTCACCCAATATGCTAATTCATCTATATCCTTTATTATAGCATAATGTCCTTCTTATTCTCAAGACAACCTATTTCTGTATCTTTAAATGGATTTATTGTAGTAATAATTATTCCATAAATCAGAAATTCAGATGCCACGGTCTTACATAAATAGAAACATCTTTATAGCCTGTCAAACGTAGGCTCTTCTAATCTGTTCCTGAATAATACCAAAAACTTATACCAGCATTCCTATGCATACGAATATCGACTACAAAAAACGTTAATATTGGTATTTGGTATTAGGAAGGAATAGATCGCTCTTCCTTCGGTCTTCGACGTAGCCTCGTAAGATCGGGCTCTACATTTGAAACTACTGGCCCCGTAGACAAAGTAACAATATCAAAACGATAACGAAGTTCTAAAAAGAATAAAATGTATGGGATTGACATAAGACGCGATAAATCATATGGTCAATCATACATTTTGTTGTTTCCGAACTTCGTTATCGTTTCGATATTGTTACTTTGTCTAAGCCCCCTGATGCTCGATAGATGTTCGGTCCTCGTATCCAAGTCCACTCTGTATTATCTCTTACTCTTTGACACCAGCATGCTCTCCAGGGGACCAAAATAATCCGACCGCGTAGTGAAATTGAGAAAAATCAGCCCGGACCGATTGTGCCGTGAGCTGTCGAGTCACTCAGGCGAAATGGCTGTTTTATGAGCCCGGACATCTGTGGGGTGGGCCTTACAACTGTAATAGAATACGGATTATCGGTGACGTCATGTGGATCGGTTTAATCAATCAAATTGAGATTATAAAAAAAAAAGAATCGATGTTCACTGGTGAAGTTTGATACTTGTGTTATGGCGGTGGAAGTGAACACTTTGATGATTCCTGATTTGTTCAATTTGGGGCGTATGCAATGCAGATTTTCTCCTGCGACTCCATCCATCTAAATTCATTTAAGGCGCAAAATACTACTCCCTTAAAGTGAAGACTGTTAAAAAGTATACGGTATCCTTTCTCAGTCTATAGACTATTAAAATTTTGTGTACAAATGTTTTTGATCGGCTTATTGTAATATTTTTCACCTAAGATGATGACCCTGTGACACTTCATTGTGTTCTGAATCACGCATTTTACGTTTGACAAACGAAAATAATTTTATTGCACACTTTTTTTATTCTATTGCGGCGTCATTAGGAAAAATATTAAAATAAATATTTTCATACATACTTTTAAATTAAGTGAAGTGAAGTGTCACAGGGATCATCTTAGCTGAAAAAGACTATAGTTTAGCGTTATCCAGATAAAATTAATGAAATGCCAGAACTACATAAAATCACGATAGACAATTTTTGTGATATTATAGAATCCGTAAGACCAACATACAAACTCATGCATGTACGCATAGAAGTCCATCCATCTCTATCAAATCGCAGACTCCTAAAATCATAACTAACACCGTCCCACAGCTATTAGTCGTCGCCAAATCAATGGGCCTTTGTGCGCCGGAATTTGTTGCCGTCGTAATTTACAAACTGAATTGTGGTCGGTAGCACATAATCTGCGGGGGACTGTGGTTTATGATGATAATTTCTCTGCCCTACGATAGAATCGTATTTCGTAACACGTGACATCGAAAATCATCATCATATTGTTTGGTATCATACATACATACATACATACATAAAATCACGCCTTTTTCCCAAAGGGGTAGGCAGAGATCACTTCCAGCGATCCACTTTTCACCTCTGTGGGAAACGTGACGTGACGGGTTGTGAACCACGTCGCCGCCATTCTGCCTTGTGCATTGTTTTAACAAGGTCATTGCGTTCCCACGAGTAGCAAGGATATATGACGGGGAAGGAAAAGGGGAGGAAGGATACTATCGCCTCGGATGATTTGGACTGAGTCGATAGTAGCTCGAGGAGCCGGGGTCGCTTACCCGTATACCGTTCACCAACCACCGGACAGATAGTTGTGACTGGTATCCCCTGACTTACCTGTTTGGTATCCTAAGAGCAAAATGTATCTTTTAACCAACTTCAAAAAGGAGGAGTTCATCAATTCATCAATTCAGTCAGGGGATACCAGTCACAACTATCTGTCCGGTGGTTGGTGAACGGTATACGGGTAAGCGACCCCGGCTCCTCGAGCTACTATCGACTCAGTCCAAATCATCCGAGGCGATAGTATCCTTCCTCCCCTTTTCCTTCCCCCGTCATATATCCTTGCTATTCGTGGGAACGCAATGATCTTGTTAAAACAATGCACAAGGCAGAATGGCGGCGACGACGTGGTCCACAAACCATCACGTCACGTTTCCCACAGAGGTGAAAAGTGGATCGCTGGAAGTCATCTCTGCCTACCCTTCTGGGAAAAAGGCGTGATTGTATGTATGTATCAAATTCATCTAAATGTTGCTTTTTTTAGACTGTCAGTACAAGGTATACATTGAATAATGTCAGTTGGCTAGGCAATGAAATAGTTTACTTTTGTATTATAGTGTCTATCAATTTATTTGTAATTTTTTAATACTTAAATATTTTTTCTTTCAGATTTTTTTCTTAATTTTAAAAATAATATTTAGATAGGTTGACGTATTATGTTGTTTTATATATATTTTCATTCTATTACACAAACGTTGGCATCTACTTATACCTAGAATCTTTGTACTTACTTTACTACAGCAAGTACAAAAAAATACAATTCCAATCCGACATCTTAATACGCCTTCAATCGCCAGAGGCGAACCAAAACGTAGTAGCTTAGAAGTATACCAAAGTTGGTTATTACACCCGAATCCAAATTGATATTTCTCAAAAGTCTGACAAAAACTACGTGACCACATCACCACAGGATTTCTCGTAATGATGCCAAGTAATCAAGTAGAACAGCCTACGGCGGTTATTCTCGAATTTTGTGGTCTAATAGAAAAGCAATCTGTTAATTCGAGGGGCGGTGCAGTAAAGGGTTGCCGCAATGCCGTTTTGATTGACTGTCGATAGATTTTCCGTGTGATAAACTAATATGTAGTACCTATAATTCTGATGCTGATTGTCTACAAATTACTCTGCTGAATTAATAAGCTAGTTTTCGAATTAAATAAACAAACAAAAGAGAAACCAACAAACATTCACACATGAATTCCTACAGCCAAACACACTTGTGCTAAAGTAGTATTTCTTTTGGTTTATTTAATTTCTGTGTATTAATTATTTGTTTCCCAAAATACAAGCTTAGCTTTAGCAACCCTGGAAACAAAGAGATCTCTTTTTAAAATGTACATAAACTATGTTAGATTTTAAGTTTCTTTAAGGTATAATAAACACATTTTTTTTTTATTCATAACACAACCTACTGCAATGAGTGTTAACGCGTATGAGAAATTCACTTGATGAAAAAACGTAGGCATGATGACGTTGACCATCATTAAATTTCAAACTGAAACAAAATAGGTTGCTTGTGTATTAGTTCACTATCATAAATTAGTCAGCAAATTCACTTTGCAAGAAACATTGCCTAAATATTTTTATAGGCGCTTAATATTTTAAGCCGCTTTTAGGTTACAGCGATCCGTGAAAATTTGGAAATTGATATAGCTTTAATTAACGTTGAATAATTGACTCTTATATATTCCTCTGGTAATACCACCTATCTACTATTTACTATTATTGTCCATAATCCTACCTATCTCTGAAATTTTACAAGTTTAGGTGATGTAGGCCTCCTTAACAAATAACCTTCCAAGCCGCACCGGACAAAACAATGGTCCGTCTTGAATTTTTAAGAAGATGACGACCCCAGGTCGTCATCAACTACCAAGCTTTTATTTGTTGTTTACGTACATTACCACCCAATGAGCTAGACAACTAAAAAATTCAAATCATTCCTTTATATATTTTATAATCAAAAAATATTGTACTCGTTTTTTTTTATTTTGTTTCATAAATTATGAAGATAGGGTACAATCTTTGCCCAACTGTGACGTCACAAGCCCCCACTCCGGAAGTTTAATTAACTATAATTTCGTCCTTTTTTAATTAATTTAAAAACCAAATTATAGGTGTCTCATATTTTTGTATAAACTAACTTACGGACTAAATAGAATAATAAAATTTTGACCTTTGAGTCGTCAAGCCTATTATATATTAAGCCTAGGCATCGACAGGGCACTATCACACCCCTAATCGCTGGCCGTCGAAACGCCAGCGGGTGTCATATCACAATGCCGGGGCCAGATTACTAATCGTACGCTGAGACCCCTCTAGGTCCTTTGTGATTCTGGTTACATCATCAGTGCGGCAGAGATTACACGCAGAAGGGTATAAAGTTAGGAGCGAGAGACATATTGAAAAGTACCTATAATCTGTACTAATATAAAGCTGAAGCTGAGTTTGTTTGATTGTTGGAACGCGCTAATCTCAGAAAAAAATATGTTTTTGCTGCATAGAACCTTTCTTGGGTAAGGCTTTAGGCTATATAACATCACGCTGCGACCAATTGGAGCAAATAAATAATGGGAAATGAAAAATAACTGTGGAAAACGCGGACGAAGTCGTAATAAAATAAGAATGAATAAATATTACGCAACATCACATACATTGCTCTGATAAGTAGTTCACTTGACTGCACTTGTGGTAAATAAACAATACCTACTTCATCATCATCAGCCCATATACGTCCCCACTGCTGGGGCACGGGCCTACTCTAGACAAGCGCGATAAGGCCCTAGTTGACCACGCTGGCCAAGTGCGGGCAGGTTTACTCGCGATGTTTTCCTTCACCGTTAAAGCATCAAATGATGGTACATATGAATTTCAAATTTAAAAAACACATTGTACCTGGCGTGGTTTGAACTGGCGACCTCTCGCAAGGCAAGCAACGACCTTAACCACTCGGCCATCGACGCTTTTTTACCTACTTACTTACACACAAACCCGGAGAAAAATGGATCGATAATCGAAATATCACACAAAAATGTTTGTACCGAGTAGGAGCCGAACCTAGGACCCTTAGCATATGAGACAGGGGCACTATCTAATGCACCATAGAGCCAGTCGATATTCATCATCAGCCGTCCCCAACTGCTTGTGTATTTTATTGCATCTAGTTATTTATACAAAGTATTGGTATTTAGAATAACAATTATAATGTCTTAATACTGGTACAGTGATTTAGACCATAATGAAAATACCTAGTTTAGGATAGGTTTGTGCCTCTCGGTGGGAAAATATTATGGTCTTGCTTATGATTCATATTAGGGAAAAGCTTGAATGTACCAAGTGTGCATGAAGAGGTTGATGGATGTGGATGAAGCGAAAGTGGTGTGCCAGGACGGTAGCATATGGAAGGAAGTGATATCTGCCTACCCCTCTGGAAAAAGTCGTGATTTTATGAATGTTTATTCTCGTATCGTTACCTACTCTTTGCCCCGATATTATTTTCCGACACTATTTCAAAAACTAGCAGCTCAACCAGCGGGCGGTGCGTTCCGGGGGGTATATTAATTATGGACCACAACGAAGGGGTTTAGATTGCCACCCTTTCATATCGGCTGGTAACAACGTAAGTATGCAAAATGGCCTGCTAATAGCTAAAAGAGCCGAGAGACTGCAATCAATAAATAAATAAGTAAAGCGGGCGACCGATTTCGGCCAATTCGATCTCAATTAAGATCAGTCAAGTGCGCAGGACATATTTTAGTGCACAAGTATGCGCGCAAACACAAGTGCACTCTCTGTTCCCTTACTCTCATAGTTCGGTGAGACTGCAATTCGACATGACCGATGAGAGATCGGACGCAGGCAGGACCACCGCCTTAACGTGCTTTCCGAGACACGGGCGTGCATTCGCCAATTCCCTAACTCCGGGCTGAGTAATTTATTTACAGAAAATCTCACACAAATTTTGCCCGACTCCGGACTTGAACGGGGGGCCTCTGGATTCTTACGCAACGCTGGCTACCAATAGACCAACGAGGCAGTCAAACCATCCGCCATCTATACAAACGAACTTACCGATAAAGGTCACTACATCCGCTATTTAGACGTAAAGTTAACAGTTAAATACCTACAATAGGTAACAAAAAGACATTAAGTTAAAACTGATTACCTTAAATCCTTACTAATCCTTACTTAATATTATAAATGCAAAAGTCTCTGTCTGTCTGTTACGCTTTCACGCATTTAGTACTGAACCGATTTAAACGAAATTTGGTATAGATATAGTCCAGAGCCTAGGAAAGGATATTAATAGGCTACTTTTTAATCGACTGCACTATAAAGAAGTAATGTTTTACCCGTTAAACGCCGATTCTACCGAGAAGACTCCGGCAAGAAACTTGGTAGTCACTCTTTTAAACGAATCATGTTATACATTGTAAATGAGCCAAGTCATACAGTCTGGCTGTGCCATAGCAAAAGTAACATATACTATAATTATATACCACTGTTAAAAATAACGATAATTAAAATCAAAAGAAAGAGAGCCAAGATAACAGTTTCCAGAATACCATAACAAATCCAACCTACCAAATCATGCTTATTACTATGTCGCAGTAATATAATTTAACACAAATTTATATAAACATATAAAAGATTAAACAAGTTTCCTTGTAAATACAGAAAAAAAATTACTCATAAGTAGGTACTTATTGCACTGAAAGCTGTGTAAAATTATAAAACTGCCATCTATGATATTTTAGTAGAACTAATTCACAGTGTCACAAGCAGAGCTCGAGTTTGCGAATGTTCTATGTTTCGAGTAGTTGTTTCAGAGTCAGACAACTAGATGGCGCTACTATTGTTTATTGCTTCAGTAGCTCTTCGTAGCGCTAAAGGCCAAAATTAAATTGCTGAAGATTTGCTTTGCTTAAAATAATGCAGTTGTAGTTCTAAATTATGGCACTAGAGCAAATAAGGTAAAATTTAATAATGTTAAACATTTTTGTACCAGTTTAAAATGTCCAAATATCAGTCAGTTATTTCTTTGTTAAATTGTCTTATAACTTCTTTACGCATCATTATGCCTGACGGCTGGGTATCATTACGCCGCCGGCTAGTCCCATTTCATAATTATTTGTTAGTGGTGATGACAGTATAGATAATTTAATTTTTATTTTGAAATGTTGTTTACTGGGTTAAATAGACAATGTATTTTTTTAAATTATTACCTTTCCAAATGGTAAACAAACAGTTATGCGCTTAGCCTTACTCGGACACGTTGACTGTACGTATTACCGTTTACATAAAATTATTGTAGACAGTTGTTATAGAAATTCGTGAAATGAAACAATCAAATTCATCAATGAAACGAACAATCAAAACAATGTTATTGCTACATAAGAAACTACGAATATACATCTCTATCTTGTTTCTTTCTTTTAACTTTATTTCTGTACTGAACTTCAACGCGGGACACTTAATGTAAAGTTCTGGGCTTAGGTATAAATACTTTTTAAACGGTTTTATTAGCTCACCCCGTTTGTTTTATTATCATATTCTTTCTTGGGTCAAATTTTTCATTGTTCCTGCCGACTTTTTGACATTTCGATTTTTTTTAAGTCTTCTGCTTCTTCGGCTTCGGCTTCTGTCTATTTATTATTTTGAAGCTTATAATATTATATTTTAAGTCTGTATCAGCTCATATTACTTTATTTGACTGGGGTTTTAGAAAACTTTTAACATCCTCCTTAAAATGTTCGTTCGTGTTCGTATAATTTTGTTTTTTGTCAAAAATGATTGAAGGTCAGAAGGAGATTTGGTAATTTATTATGCACGGATTCATACTACTTATTATGAATTTACATACCTAACTAATTATCTTGAAGATATTAAAGAAAGGTCAGTACTTCAAAATATAAAAAAAAATGTAGTTACAAAATAAATATTTTGATTTTTTTTTATTTTTAAATATTCTTAGGCGAAATACTGATCTAAACCCGAATATATTAAAATATAAAAAATATAGCCACTTTCCCACTGTTTCTTTTGTATCTTTAGAAGTAAGCACCTGATTTTATTGCGTTTTATTTTGTAAACATTCATCATAATGTATAATTATACATATATTTAGGAAAGAAAAGCTGATAATTTTATTGCACATGTGCAAAGCCAGGGCAGGTGGCTATTTATCAATAAAATATAATGAATCTATTTTAGGTGTAATCATCGCTATAAACAAAGATTACAATCTTATCTCAAGGTAGACAAGGTGACGTTCTAATGATGATTTAGACTAGGATCCTGTAACCACCAGGGGGCTGTATAAGTTTTTTATAGACATAATTACGTAGGCGATATCGAGTCTGTCACTTTTAAACTCATGGTAGCGCTACTGTTGGCGAGCTACCTGACTGGAAGGGTGCTGTTTGGAAATAGGACAGGGGGCTTAGACAAAGTAACGATATCAAAACGATAACGAAGTTCGAAGAGAATAAAATGCATGGGATTGACATTAGACGCGATAAATCACGTGGTCAATCTAATGTCAATCCGATACATTTTATTCCTTTCGAACAAGTAAGTTTGTCTAAGCCGATGAGCTGATCATTCTTGCCATTGAGTCTGGTGTTCCACAGGGGTCTGTCTTGGAACCCGCCCTCCTGTGGAACATCGAATTTAATTGTATGCTGAGGGGAGCTCGCATTTCTATTTTTTCCGGAAACACATACTATAAAACTTTTATGTTAGTGTCCCAAATAATTATTTATATTTTTAAAATTTAACTAATAATGGTTCAGGCAAATCACTACATAGTATAAAACATAGTCGCCTTTTCTGTTTCTATATCCCTATGTGCGCTTAAATCTTTAAAACTACGCAACAGATTCTTATGCGGTTTTTTCCAATAGATAGAGTGATTCAAGACGAAGGTTTTTATGTAAAATCTACCCGAAGTGAAGCGAGGGCGGGTCACTAGTATTATATAATTATGATAATAATAAGTTAAGATCGATCATTGTATTTAAAAGCTGTTAAAATCAAACCGTTCGCTCTACTAGTGTTTTGTATGTGTTATGTAGTATTCATTAATATGTTATATATTTTGCTGTATGTGTATTGAAATGGTAGTGAATTAGTCCAGTCAACATCACTCAATAAACCTCGGACCACGTTTCAACTGACGCTCAAGCCTCTCGTCATTTAACATATAGGCTTGACTCCTTTGAACATGATATCGACAATTTAAGCAGTGCTTGCCACCAAAGATCGATGACGCGACAATGGAATGAGAAACATGATAGTTAAACACGTGGTATGGGGATTAAACGTAATAATCTTATCGTTTGACTTTTAACATTCAAACAATAAGAGCCCTTTCTAGCAATAGGTACAATAGATTGACTTTCGATTTTGATTATTATTTACGTGACAAGTAGCACGATGGGTGAAAACTATTTTATGTATCTCCTCTTCTGACTTTTACTATATTTCTATTGAAGAAACAAAAACCCGACTCACAAAAAAATATAAAATAATATACGAATATTTATAATTATTTGGGTAACTTAAAAGATCAAGACGAATTGCGAACCTCCTGCTTTTTTGAAAACGATTAAAGAGTTATCTAACTCTACTCTTAAAAATCTAGCTTCATCAAGTTATGCTTAGCTGTAACTTACTATTTGATCTGTTTTGTAGTTCGAATATTCTCATCTTTTTATAGTCTACCTCACCTAACGGTGAAGCAGCTATATTCTCTCCCTGACCCTTTTCAACCGCCTGAATAGCCTTCGAATAAAGGAGTGAGAAAACTCATGAGCTGGAGGAGTTGTGGTATGCCCACGACTTAATGGCATGGGGCAGAGTAGAGGACCTATAGCTCATGATCAGGGCCACCCGTGTCTGCAATGGTTCGCAGCAAAAAAGGGGGAGAAAGGGACTAGTTAAAACAATTCTTCGGAGCATTCCCGATCATTCACATCTACTAATATTAATGCGTGTTTGTGATTTTTTGTCACAAAAACTACCGAAAAATATATACAGGGTGTAACAGGAGGGGTGGATCATCGTAAGTCAATCGATGGGGGACTTCAATACCTATCGATATAACCCCCATGTATCTTCAGCGATTTTCAATAGTTCCAAAGTTATTGAGCTTTTTGTGAAATTTTCGTAATAAGCCGGAATTCAGTATAAAAGTCTTCAATGTAGCTTAACTACTGGACCTGCTTGCGTGATTTTTTCTAGAAATAGTTCAATAGTGGGTCTTTATAATTACGATACCGATTTGAGTCATAACCCTATCATATTGGAGTAAAAAAATAATTCTTCACAAAAGTTTTACGAATCAAATTGTGTCTACCAACTTTCAAAGCCTCCAGTGAAAAAAAGTGCCTGTGTTATTTTCTAGAACTTATTCTAAAAACTACCTACATTTATGGATAGTATACCCTGAAAATTTCATACCGCTACTGCCAGAGCATTCAAAAACATACAAAGACACACAAACTTTACCTATATAATATAGGTTATGTTATGTATATGTAAACCTTCTTAAATTTTAATTATCTTTTGCTTAATTTTTAAATTTGCTTCGTATGAGAATGGTCGATAATATAGATAATCAATATAATCTCAGTCTTATTTTCTTTATAAGTCTTCTTATCAAATATTTAGCAAGCTTATGCTATTAGTAAAATCGATTATTATTTAGTTGTGGGTGTATGTCGCTCTAAGACGGCTGGATATACTTCTACAGTAAAGTAAGTACAAATAATATATTATTTTATATCCAAAAGAACCGTATCGTTAAAACACATTTAATTTCGATTATTAATTTATTTCACTGTGTAAGTAATTTTTTTAGTCTAAAAAAATATCACCCGTCAATTATTTACACATCAATATGTTGTTTGATTTATGGGGCCCTTATAATACAATGATTTTATTTTTTTTACTTTGATGTTTTGTGATTTCCTTATTTAATCAATGTAACAAGCCAGATTACTACTAAGTGTGAGACATCGTCGCATCTGATAAAATAATGTTATAAGTTTAGATACTCATAAATCTTTTACAGTAGCTTGAAACTTCCTTTAACCATAAATTTAAATAACTATCGTATAATTATAATAACAATGATAGAGAACACATTTAAATCAAGCTTCGAGCTACAGATAAGCCTGCAAATGATAAAGCGATAAAATAATCCAATAATCATCGTTCAAATTTCAGAATGACTGTAGAAGCAAGAAAAAGAGCGTCAAATGGCGTGCAACAAAATGATAAATCAACACCTGCAGTCACAGACGCCACAGAACAGAAACCAAAATACTGGGACCCCCTCCAAGAGGGGGTGAAGTGGATAGAACGATACTCCGAGCCTTTGGAGAAGTTCTTCGAGAAGTTGCCAGAATTCCTCAGCACCATTGTTGCTACATTAGCCGTGTTCACATTCGGAGCGACGCTGAGAGGTAAGCAGTTGTCATGTCAGCAGTTGTAATGTCAGCAATTGTCATGACATCAGTTCTCATGTCAGCAGTTGTCATGTCAGCAATTGTTGTGTCAGCAGTTGTCATGTCAGCAGTTGACATGTCAGTTGTCATGACATCAGTTGTCATTTCAGCAGTTGACATGTCAGCATTTGTCGTGTCAGCAGTTGTCATGTCAGCTTTTGTCATCTAACAAACGAAAATAGCGGTTTTGTTTATACAGTCAACAAATACTTACACCTTAATAGTAATATTTTTAAAACTAATAACACAAGAAAAAGAGCATAAAAAACAAACTGTTTTCGTTATGGAGTAGATTACTATAGCTACATAGTCTGGAGTGTTGACACTACATACTTTCACTGTACAAACTAGCTTTTTTATACTGAATACTCTCTTATGGTAAAAAATCACGGAGCGGTTATCTTCTGTGCTCATGGCGATTGTGGTGTGCGGTAAATATCCCGGAAATATTATTATCCAGTAAAATATTTCCGGGATATTAACCATGTTGTTATAGATTAACGAGATCCGGATATTTCGACACTGTTGCAAGCGTCATGACAGCGGGTTGTAATCATGATCATGGTGTTTTTTTTAGATCCATTCATTGTCACACCTAAACTATTGTACCGAAACAATTCATAAGTAACGTTCAGTCATCTTATCTGACCAATAATATGCACCCGAATCAAACTTAACCTATCGTAACCCAAACTTTAGATAACGTAAATATTTAAATAAATAAATATTATGAATAAATACCGCACTATATCACATACATATGTACATTGTTTTGATACCATAGTAAGTCGGTAGCTTAAGCACTTGTGTTACAGATATCATAAACAAGAGTGGGATACAAAAATATACTTAAATTTTATTTTAAATAAATTTTTAATATATTTTTATTACATACATACATAAAATGACACCTTTTTCCCAGAGGGGTAGGCAGAGATCACTTCTTGCCATGTGCTAAGATCCTGGCACACCACTTTCGCTTCTTTCACATCCATCCATATATTATATTAAGCTATTGCATAGCTTTTATCGCGGGCTTTGAGCGCGGCGACCGAACCAAGAAATTCCGTAACGAAAAAAACCTCACAATCGTCTAACGTCGTTTCAGTTCGGTAGACTTCGGCACGGTGTTTGTGTGCGTGCGGTTAGACGTATTGTACGACTCTACGAAACTCGCACGAATCGAGACGAGCTGCTCCGAAATCGGACGATGCTATGCAATAGCTATAACGCGGCAGTCCCCGAGTGCCACACGTCTTTTTTTTATTATATTTAATATATTTTTAAGTATATTTGTGTGATAAACATCGGTGTTTCTTCGGTGTCTGAGTTTGTTGTATTTATTTATAATATGTGACTACCAGCTTACACAATTACTAAAGTTCATCACAATTGTGCTAAGTGGGAAACCAATCCATGACTCTTGACACAAGGCAAGGTCAGTCTACCACAAAACTATACTAAACTAAACCCCAACCCATAAACCAAGTAACAAAGTAAGCAGAAAGTAAACGGACGTCCTCGAGGAGCAACTTTGGATATTTTAATCCGCTGAAGTTGAAATTAGTAAGTAAAAAACTTCGCGGCGATAGTGACGCAAGTTCAATATTGAAAATGTAAATGACTTTTGCGGTTTGCATTTTATTGGAGGTTTGCTGCACCAGTAATTAGATGTGAAATGAAGTGATCGCGATGGATATAATAGAACTACAGCGACTCTTGATTCGTTTTATTAAGATTTTACGAGATTAATTTCAATTAAGCGTGATAACTGTTTGTACTTACATACATTATAATATAAAATCACGCCTTTGTCCCAGAGGGGTAGGCAGAGATCACTTCCTGCCGTGTGCTGCTGTCCTGGCACACCACTTTTGCTTCATTCACATCCATCAATCTCTTCATGCATCAACAATCGATTACCGGTACTTTTGTACGTTAGTAATTTTTTTATCTAGCCTATAGTGTCCCACTGCTGGGCAAAGGCCTCCCCAACTCTCTCCATTTCTGCCGATCTTTGGTTAGAGATGGCCAGTTTAGGTCATGAGCGTCGAGATCATCCCGCCATCTCTTTTTAGGTCTTCCTTGGCCGACGACCGTTCGGTTGCCATTCGGTGACACGTTTTGCCCATCTCCCGGCGTCCATGCATTCGACCAACGTGACCGTTTAATAAATAAATAAATATAAATAATAGGAATCTTAAAAGTTGATAATAATCGGGCGTCAATATTAATTTGTATCTACATATTACTACATATATTTAAAATGTTTTATACATTTACAGAACAACAATTCAAAAATAAGGGCATTAAGTATTCGCTACTATTTTTTTCCCGTTTAGACCCATGAGTTATTATTTTACGCGAAATTCTAAAAGTCTTAAAATGCCCATTAATTCCTGATGCGTAAGTAATATTAACAATACTTAATACGCCTGTTAAGAAAAAAATATAGCTGAAGCTGTTTATTTACGTTATTTACATTAAAGTAGGTAGAAAAGAATAATCAAAGAATTCGCATTAAAATCGACGTGTAAAAATCAAACCTCAACAACTTACCTACTTAATAATTTATTGTTTGATAAAGTGTAAAACGACCTTTGAAGGCCTTTGATTCCATATCACTGGTACTGATAACCTACACCTAGGGTTGTCAACTATAATTAACTTTATTTCGGGTCTCCGTACTATGCTGTTGTAGTAGTAATTACATACATACATACGTACTATAAAATCACGCCTTTTTCCCAGAGGGGTAGGCAGAGATCACTTCCAGGGATCCACTTTTTCACCTCTGTGGAAACGTGACGTGTACGGGTTGTGAACCACGTCGCCGCCATTCTGCCTTGTGCATTGTTTTAACAAGATCATGCGTTCCCACGAGTAGCAAGGATATATGACGGGGCAAGGAAAAGGGGAGGAAGGATACTATCGCCTCGGATGATTTGGACTGAGTCGATAGTAGCTCGAGGAGCCGGGGTCGCTTACCCGTATACCGTTCAACAACCACCGGACAGATAGTTGTGACTGGTATCCCTGACTGAGTAGTAATTAGTATGCAAATATAGGTAGGTACTATATTTACAATACCAAATCTAAAATATCCTAATATGAAAGCTCTTACTTATGAGTTGCACAAACTATAGTTATAGCAAAAATAAATAAATAACAAACATTATTATAAGTTAAATATTGTTATTTTTTAAGCTATTGCATAGCTTTTATCGCGGACTTTGAGCGCGGCAACCGAACCAAGAAATTCCGTAACGAAAAAAACCTCACAATCGTCTAACGTCGTTTCAGTTAGGGAGACTTCGGCAAGGTGTTTGTGTGCGTGCGGTTAGACGTATTGTACGACTCTACGAAACTCGCACGAATCGAGACGAGCTGCTCCGAAATCGGACGATGCTATGCAATAGCTATACCGCGGCAGTCCCCGAGTGCCACACGTCTTTTTTTTTATAACAAACTATAATTTTTGAGGTTTATTTGTAGTTTGTTTCCAAAAATACACCACATACTACACACACACACACATACACATAGTTATTATGGTATCAATCCTGACACCCCTATTTATACCTGAAAACACCTTGACAACGACATTTATCACCCACGTATTAGCATAATCGTTTAACAATGTTACGTTCACTGACGTTACGCGATCGATCAATTAATCGCTTATCGAATGAATCCAACTATTTTAATCACAATTACAGATAACCGGATTAACATACTGCATTAGATAACGTTTTTAGTTTACACGGAAGTCGAAATCTAGCATATAAGGTAAAAAATCATGTTAATTTAACTGAAATCCAACTGAATTTTAAATCAAACAAAATCCAAAAGTCATTGATTAGGGTACGTATTATTGCGTTGATCTTGTAGACAAAATTTTTTTTAGCATATCATCAATATACAGACAATAATTCGTATGTATAGATTATTTAATTTTAATACTGGTCCCGTAGACCCCCCCTCTTAAATCCCTCTATCTAAAAAGACCGCATCAAATCCGTTGTGTAGTTTGAAAGATTTAAGCATAATAGGAACAGACAGACACGGGAAGGGACTTTGCTTTATACTATGTAGTGATTGAAGAAAAAGCAGTCAAATTTTTATCAGCAAAGAAAGGCATTGTAAAGGAAATTGTAATAAATGGCCTAAGATACCACTTATTCAATAAATCGGTGATTCATATTGGGCGATATCAACGAATAGGTATAGGTACCATCCATTAGCATCTGTCATTCGATTTCCGGCATATTGTCATGCGGTGTAAGCTATTTTGCATAACACTGCGCAACGGGCCGAAATGACGAAAAACAATTGAAATCACTCATTTGTTGAATCTCAGTTCAGTGCAGACAACATAATGTACCTACATGATACTGATAAAGTAATGTGATGTAAGATTGATCATAAATATTATTGTTGCACAAAAGTAATTAAGATATTTTTTGTGAGATTCATTATAATTAAAGTTTTCATAATTGGATCGATTTCACTGAAATGTAATGAAATAATTTATTCTGCAAGTACATTTTCATGAAATTCATTTGCATGTCAAATCACAGGTTAATTAATTACAAATAAGTAATAATAATATGTACAAGTTACATAATTCTTGGATGTCCAAGCGAGCAGCTCATCATGTCCATTGATTCTTGTCATTTAAATAGTCTTCTACTTTATAGTACCAATTTTTCATAAGACACGATTCAATAAAGACTTTTAAATTTATACAACGGCAATTCAAAAATATCTTGCGGAATCTTATTAAACAATATTATGCTGGAGTTTGTTTGGAGAATTTTATGTTCTACCAGCATTTAATTTTAATTCAAGACAAAATTAAGTTGTTTTAAACACGAATATCCCAGGGTTCTTAGGTCGGCAATTGAAGAAACAGAAGGATTATTTTTCTAACTGACATACCATGATGGCTTGGAGTAATCTCGTCAGCATCACCGGACTTGTTGGAAAGCGGATAGCTCTCACCCCTAAAGAAGGAAAATGTGTGTAGAATGTGCATGCATAGATATTTTTTATGTATGTGGGTGTGTTATTTATCTAAAATATTCAAGTATATTTATTTACTAAAAGCGAAGTTGGTTATAAAGTAGCCAATATTCCGATCTAAATGTTAATTGGTAAACATTGGCACAACATCAGATTTAGAGACAGCGAATCAAATCACCGATCGCACAACAAACAGACAGAGATCAAATTAAATTAATATTTGTATTAAAGATTTGTGTAAAGATTTATTAATATTTGTGTAAAGATTCACATCATCATCATTAGCCCATATACGCCCACTGCTGGGACTCAGGCCTATCCCAAACTAGGGCGATCAGGCCTTGAGTCAAACACGCTGGCCTTGTTGGTCAGTGCAGTGCAACAGTGCGGGTTGGTCGACATAACCTTTAAATGTCTTCATAAGTGTGCACTGTGCAGGTTTCCTTACGATGAATTTCGAATATTAAAATTATATTAGTGACCCGCCTTCGCTTCAAGTATATATTTAAACATGTAATTCTGGTGTACGTACGTGTGTATGTCATTAAACTCCTCCTGAACGGCTTGACCGTTTTAAATGATTTTTTCTGTATTTTTTTTATTTTATTTTATTTTGTATGCATTTGAGTGGCGCCCTGGATGGTTTAGATCCACAAATCAGTCCGGCAGATGGCGCTGATTGCTTGAAAAAGATTTATGGATAATATACCCGAAGGCGGGTCACTAGTTTTACATAAAAACCTTCCTCTTGAATTCCTCTATCTATTAAAAAAAACTTTAAAATCCGTTGCGAAGTTTTAAAGATTCAAGCATACATAGAGACAGACGCGTCAAGCGAGTTTGATTTTTACTATGTAGTGATGATTATGTTAAGCAAACTCAATCTCAAAATATTCATAACTTTTCCACTTCAAATTCAAAATTCTTTCTTACAGGAGAATGGGTGGTAATATTAGTCACAGCGTTAAAGCAGATCACAGGCCACACGCAGGCCGAGCAAAATGTCACCGCAGCGGACCTGTACCAGCTCGTAACGCTGCAGAACCTTAAGATGGAGAACTTCAGCGTGATCTTCATCAGTGCCCACATCATCAGCTTGAGCATGTACTTCCTCATTGGTGGATTCTTACATGTGAGTAGACAATGAACTCGTTTTCAAATAGCGTCGATGGCCGAGTGGTTAAGGTCGTTGCTTGCCATGCGAGAGGTTGCCAGTTCAATCCCACGTACCACTGTGTATTTCGAATTTGAAATTCATATATAAGATTTTCCGACGCTTTGACGGTGAAGGAAAACATCGTGAGGAAACCTGCACACCTATGAAATAATTCTTAGATTATGTAGTGAACCAACCCGCACTTGGTCAGCGTGGTTGACTAAGGCCCTATCACTCTGGTTTAGGGTAGTCCCGTGCCCCAGGAGTGGGACGTATATGGGCTGATGATGAGAAAGTTACATACATACATACATACATAAAATGACGCCTTTTTCCCAGAGGGGTAGGCAGAGATCACTTCCAGCGATCCACTTTTCACTTCTGTGGGAAACGTGAGGGGTTGTAGATCACGTCGCCGCAATTCTGCCTTGTCCATTGTTTTAACAAGGTCATTGCGGTCCCACGAGTAGCAAGGATATATGTCGGGGAAGGAAAAGGGGAGGATGAGAATCTTCTTTTAAGTAAATATGTGGGACATCTCCACAGAAGGCCATCAGCCGGAAAGATGTTTATATTCTATTTATAAAGTTTATTCCTTCTTAGTGATAGCATTATCATTCGCAGGAGCAAAATTTTCTTTGCTATTGAATACTAACTGACCCGATAGACTTCGTCCCGTCAAAAAAATGTGAAAAAGAAAAGGGCTGTTTTTAGGGTTTTCCCGGCAATTATTCGATTTTTTCTTGCCGTAAGAACCATCATTGGACTTAAACGAACATTTAAAAAAAAGAATTGGCCAAATTGGTCCAGACGTTGTTGAGTTATGCGCTTACCAACACATTTTGCGATTCATTTTTATATTATAGATTATAGATAGATAATGTAATATTGTTTGAATGTTATTTGTTCTATCAGAACATCAACGACTAAAAATAATTGCCCCAGTCTTAACCTGTATAATAAATAAGTTACATGACGTTTTCCGTCAGGTATAAAAATACCTTGCAAATATATATTTTTTTACTTAAAGCTTACAAAATATTGTAATAATTGGCTTTATTTAACACATGCTTTGTTCAAATCACCTTTCACAAAGTTGTATTAAATCCACGAAAACCTTTTAAGCGTTCTGTAAAACTGAATTCGAACATAACAATACGAACCAAAATCGTCTGCAAAGTTTTGAACTGAGTTGTAGGCATTTACAATTAATAAAAGTATAGTGTATTGATTGTCTATGAAATAAAAAAAAATTGTGAAATAATCAAATCCTGCTATCAGTGATTGATAAAGAAATATAGCTTCCAATGAGAATATTACAATTACTTATTTGGCTACAAACGGATTTTCTGTGGTATGATCTTTGAAATTTTGATGTCCCTACTTGTATTAAAAGCAGAATATATTTTCGCTTTAACTAATCTGTACAATATTTACCTCTCTTATACTTCTCATGTAGATGTGAATTAATCAAAAATAAAATATTAATATTCATATATTTAATAGTCGTCGATATATTTCAATCAAAAGCAATCTCCTTCCTGAATAGTGCCACAGGTGTTCATTTTAATAATCGGATTTGTTAAATCTGTGATAAAAATCTTTTTTTTGCCTTTATGAGTTTGTTATTGTTTATTTTCAGTGGTATTTCTACATGAAAAGAAGACATTTAGCCCATGAATGGAAGCTCCAACCAACTAAGTGGTTAAGTCCTGAACTGGAAAGGCATGAGATCATGGTTGGCACCCTCTCTCTCTTAATCACGGGTAAGCATATTTTTTAAGTCTATGAGTAGGAATACCTATCGATGAATCATAAGAAAATTATAAAATTGATAAATAAGTTTTTTTATCAAAATGACCTTTGCTTTTATCGGAGAGCCCCAGGAAATGCACAGCTGGCCATGCAATCTATATAAGAATCGCTAGCTAATCTAGAGCCATAGATCAAAGTCACAAGTGTACTATTTGTCCACAAATCGCGCGCGCCGACCGGCGCATGAGACGGCAGGCGCAGAACAGTGGCAGTACCATGAGTTAGCTATCGAAAACATACGAACGTTAAAAACCTATCGAATTGTTTTTTTTGTACGACCGATTTTAGTTCTTAGCGCGCCTATAGGCGCTGTACAAGTTTTTCATAGACATATTTACATAGGCAATATCGAATCTGTCACTTTTAAACTCATGGTAACGTTACAGAACGAAACCGACCCGGCGACTTATATGACACTAGCGCTCAACTTATGTGCCTCTCAGATGTAATTAAATTTATCTATAAGAATACAGTCCACTCATTTACTTCCCCCTCTTTTACAATGGTCCTTCGAGCCGGATAGTTGAAGAACAGTACATATGACTGTAAACAAACAATTTTATTATATCTCAATAAAACCTTTTAAATATGCATGGTAATGAATATGCAAAAAAATCCTATTTTGTGGTTCGTCACACTTGGAACAAAGAAATGTATTATAAAAATTATGTGTTATATTATAAAACATAATATACTCCAATAGGTACGACTAATCCGCGTGTGTCCTAAATTACCACATACTTATTATTATTCTTTCTTTACCTTCATTGTATCTATATCTCTTTGCAGGTTCTTTCTCTGCCTTCCTCGCCACATACATCTTCAACGGGAACCCATCGACTGTCTACTTCCAGTTCGGTGAATATGGCTATTTGTGGTTGCTGCTCCAGTTTCCTGTCATATTCATTTATGTTGTAAGTATATTTGAAAATAATACTGTTCTAGTTTTATGAAATAAATAGTTTTTATTGTGAAATAATTAACAATGCCAGTTCGTCACTGGTTTATTTATAAATTATACCTAACCGTTTAAAAATATATAAATAGTTTTGTTTATGTAATAACAAACAACGCAAATAAATGTCCTTAATATTAGTAAACATTTATTGAACGTAGCCTGTATGTGTACCTTAAAATGTGTAGTCTATGATTTGAACGTTCTTCAAACCAACATACACTTTGTTACAGTTGTTGTCTGATTAACACTAAACTTTTATAACCTAACTAACTGTTAACCCTCTAATGGGCACAGCATATTGCAATGTTTCATTGGTTTTGGACCTTATTTCAGATGAGAAAGTTCAATGTAGATGACATTGGATTGTGCCCTTTTAAAGGGTTAAATAACTGCTCAAGCTCCTTTTCCCTTAAGTGTAGCATCATTATCGGCTAAAATTTGACATTATACCCTTCAATCTTCCAGGACTACACCACCTACATCATCCACCGGATGTACCACACCCCGTTCCTGTACAAGCACTTCCACAAGCTCCACCACAAGTACAAGCAGCCGACCGCCTTCTCCGTCACCGCCATCCACCCGTTCGAGATCATGCACATCCAACTCACCATGTGCCTGCCTCTCTTCGTCTGCCCTGTGCATTGGTGTAAGTGTTAAACCATACTAGATTCTTACCTCTGGTGAGAGCCATTCACTCCCTTGGAACTCCAGTGATGGTGACTAGGCTACACATCGTATGGCTTGCCATAATCGTAGTTAGTTAGGAAATAATAAAGATCATTCTTAAAATGCTTTAGTTGAAAACGACATACACACAGATATCAAATAAAAAAATTAAAGTGGAAAAAAAAAACAAAATAAATAGATTTTTTGTTGAAAATATTAAGACTGTCGCGAAGGTCTATTAGTGATTAAGATTTCTTATCAATTATAGATATTACCTTACTTTTTGTTACAAAACTATAAGTGAGGGAAGAGTGAGTGCAATGGAGCACACACATGGGCACTATACATAGTTAGATAGTCTTCTCTAAGACTGCCAAAATCAAAATAGATAGATAGATAACTGTACAAAAACGACACTAAATTTCAGTCATAGTAGAAGAGTTAGCCCGCCCAGCTGCCTCACAATACCTTAAATTATTAACTAAGAGTAGAATAGTTTTAAAACAAGAACTTATTTCGAATATAATTCAACGGCTTTACCTATATCCACCGATCAATCCCTTACTAAACCTTACATCTTTTTCCAGTGCCATTCTACAGTGTAGCCATTTACAACTACTACCACGGCATCATCGACCACTCGGGCATCGACTTCAAGTCGCAGTGGTGGCAGCCGTGGCAGCCCGACGCCAAGTTCCATGATGAACACCACGAGTTGTTCCACTGCAACTTCGGCTTCAACATGTCGCTTTGGGATAAGGTAAAAAAGAAAGAAAGAAAACATTTAAAAAACACTCATTTATCAATCGGTGCTGTAGCGGCCGCTACGTCGTTTTTTTGGGTTTACGGTGAGAGTATATGCAATAGAGTCTATTTTGCCTGTTGACCTCAAATGCGGTCCTTACGATCACTTTATCTGCCCGTCTAATTCCGACTACCTGTAGGACCTATAGTCAGTCAACTATAGTTGTCTTAGTAGTCAACTATAGTTATCTTATTAGTCAACTATAGTTTTCTTAGTAGTCAACTATAGCTGTCTTAGTAGTCAACTATAGCTGTCTTAGTAGTCAACTATAGCTGTCTTAGTAGTCAACTATAGCTGTCTTAGTAGTCAACTATAGCTGTCTTAGTAGTCAACTATAGCTGTCTTAGTAGTCAACTATAGCTGTCTTAGTAGTCAACTATAGCTGTCTTAGTAGTCAACTATAGCTGTCTTAGTAGTCAACTATAGCTTATTAGTCAACTATAGCTGTCTTAGTAGTCAACTATAGTTGACTAACTAAGTCGTCAAAATACAAATTCACTTTAATTTCAAAAGTTTGTCATTGCTCTATAAATAACTAGCTGTGCCAGCGACTGCGTCCGCGTTTGCCGCAGTTTTTTTAGATTGTTTCTTTTCTTCTATTGGTCGCAAAGTGATTCTATAACCTGCCTAAAGCCTTCCTCGATAAATGGTCTATTCAACGTTAAATATATTTTTTTAATTCGAACCAGTAGTTCCTGTGATTAGCGCGTTCATTAAAACAAACTCTTCAGGGTTTTAATATGAGTATAGATTAAAAGTAGGCTACTACAATCCACAACAAATGGCAGTGGACTTCAACGGATTTAATTTTTATTTCAGATCCACGGAACCACGAAGAAACCAAAGCTGGTTTATACTGAGGAAACCTTCCACGGAGAGGCGCCCTCACTCGACAGTGTAGAAGGGAAAGCCCTTCTGGAGAATGATCCCGACCTACAAGTGACGTATAAAATAAAGCCAACTAATGACGCTAAAAACGCATTGAACTCTAAATCTTGATTCTGCGATTGCCATGTTGCGTTAAGTTGCGCTTTTAGAAGGCAACTCCATTTAACCTGACTGAAATCATAAAGAAAATCATTCTCAAAATGTACTTAAAAATATATTGCTAACTGTATAATTTAACATAGAGTGAATTGAGCAAATTTAAAATAAATAATTTCTATTTTTGTATAGCAAAACCTAATTCTGATCACATTCCGAAATATTTGTTATAATTGATGCTTTGGTTTCGACTATTTATCATCATTTTCAATATTATGGATTAGATTACTCCAATTATAATGTGATATTGTTAAATAGTTATAAGCTACATTCTGTATTTTAAGGGTCGATATTAAAAATATATTGTTATGGTGTTACAAGAAAATCATATTTTGATGCTTTTTTTTTTACTTTCAGAAATTAACTAAAAATATCTAGGTCATTCTCACATGGTTACCTAACCCCAACCTAAGCAGTGCTTGAAGGTATTATATAGGTGTCAGAGAATACAAGCATAGATATTTTTTTTAAATACATACCTAAATACATAATCACACCCAGACACGGAACAAACACCAATGTTCATCACATAAAATAAATATTTGTTCCGAGTGGGAAATAGATACCACGACTCTTGGAACCGCCAGCTAGGGTCACAAACCACTTTTCCACCGTGCCAGTCAAACTACTGTACAGATATTTTGTACAAAAAACCATCTAAAGTATATGTAATAATAGGGACACTGTGTAATTAGGTAAAATCTATGTCTGTCAAAGTATTTTGAACAAAATTGAAGAAACTTTTCGGGTTAAAGTGTTCTGATTGCCAAGATGAACCTTAAAAACAAGATTTTAAAAGGTGTTTCTCCAGAGTCCGACACAAAACCATCATCAATTACAAAATAATAGGTTGTTCAAATAAAAAAGAAATCTACAGCTTTGTAAATATTTTTCCGGATATAAAGGGGACTGGTACCTTCTTCGCTCAGATTGAAACAATGCCTCCGACATAATAAGATCCGCGCTATTCACGGCCGCTAAGGTTTTTTTTTTCTGACAAGGGATGTAGGCGTTTATTCAATTACTGGATCGCACGAAATATGTACGTGAAAACAGGGTCATGTTGGTTATAGACAATTTATGCTTAGAAAAAACAGATTAATCCATGTATGAGTTGGCTTTGCGACCGTGATTGGTGTCATACAGGTCCCAGTCGAAACGTTTAATTGGAATGGAACGCGAGAGTCTTAAATCATGATTTAACCGTAGGCGAGAGAGCCATCCGCTCCCCCGCCGCTCCGGTGACGATGATGAGGCTACTCCAAGTCATCATCGTATGTCAGTTAGGAAAAACAATACCCATCAATCAGCATACACCGTGAAATTTTAGTGGTTGTTTTCCCGCAGTAAAATGATTCTATCTTAGTAGTACAAAAGATGTGTGCAGTTCTTTTTTGGTAAAATCAATAAATGCCGGTTTTACGAAAGGTTTAACCGTAACTCGAAAACACGTTCGAACCGCTTTATGACTTAGGGTGTAGAGCTTCTTTAGCTTTAAGCATCGATTTCATGCGGCAAGCACTACCTGAATACGTCACCTCTTCATAAACAACGATAGCATCTCTCGTTTTCGAGTTGGAAAATAATTATTCTGAAAAATCGAAAAAAAAAAATGTTTTTTTTCGAGGAATAATTTGCATGATTCGATAGTATTACTAAAGGCAAGTCGTTCTGCCACGGGAAAACAACCACTAAAATTTCACGGTGTATGTATGAGTATAAAAAAGAGTTATTTTATTTGTATATGTGATGTTCATTACTAATGACATTTTCAAAACGATACCCCTGAGGTGTTGTTACGAAGTAGACCTTGTTAATCGGTCTCCAGTAACCACAGACAATAATGCAGTATAATTTTTTTTGAAATTTAAAAAATTGTTGTAAAGATTTTCCAATGTAAATTTAAAATTTTTAAGTGTTAAAGCTTGCACTAGCTGTATTTTTAGAAAAACGAGGAATCGCGTCCAGACGTGGGCGTAATTTCCCATTATTGAGATCAAGACATAAATACAATGTTGTTACTCTAGTTTCTTAGTTTAACGTTAACATGTACCTAATAGGTTTTTACATACCGTGATTTTGTTCCACATTTATTGACTTTTAATAAGACTCTATACACATAAATAAATAAGGCATCCGACCGATTTCGGCCAAGGCGGCCGATCTCAAAGCCAAGTGCGCAGGACATATTATAGTGCACAAGTATAAGCGGAAACACAAGTGCACTCTCTATTCCCTTACTCTCATAATTCGGTGAGTCGGCAATCCAACATGACCGATGCGAGATCGGGTGCAGGACCACCGGCTTATACATATTACACGTATATTTGGTATAAAATACCAAGTTTTAGAAACACAAACGAACATTTAATATTCTCTGCTCACCATACTCGTGTATGTAAGAGCACGAGTATATTTTATCCAAAAACTTACTGAGTAAAACCCTTTCATACCTTGTGATGTTTCCCTTTGAAGAATCCGCGTAAATGTGAAAGTTTATTTCCTTTCCTTCCCGAGATTTTCTTTTAAATCCTGAGGTGATATTTGGTACAAGTATATGTATGGACTCGAGGCCTTTGATCTTTTGTTTTGTTATGGATATGTTATTTTAAGATGGGAACTGCGACGTCGTTTCTGAAGGCTTTCAGCTTTTTGTGGGTTAAGATGTTTTGGGGACTTTTGTGTGACTGAAACTGAAATACCGATTGAAATTATACGACGTTATGTTCGTTTGGAGATCTGTCGCTCTAAAGAACTTACTTATAGTTTAAAGCGAACTATTAGTTATATTTTGAAAACAGTAGATAATCCTTTCTCCTTACTAATATTATAAATCCGAAAGTATGTAACTCTGTCTGTCTGTCTGGTGAAATTTGGTACTGATATAGTCCAGAGCTTAGAAAAGTTTATAGGCTACTTTTTAATCGACTGCGCTATAAGGAAGTAATGTTTTACCCGTTAAACGTCTCTACGCGGACGAAGTCGCGGGCGGAAAGCTAGTAACGGAAATAAAATCTTATTTATCGTTCGTTTTCAAACACTGAAATTGTTCAATAAAACATCCACAGTAATCGATTAAGTTTGATTTATGAATATTTATTTCACTGCCACTGTCAAAATCATAACTCAATCTAACAACTTACTGAAAGTAACGAAGTGCATGAATTCTCCCTTATCTCATACTCAAAATTTAATCAAAGGCTTCCTTAATCCACTTTACACGATCCGAACAAATGTTCCGCCTCTTCCGAACTCATTAACCTTTCCGAACTTGCTGGCTCGAAACTTTAATTATATGAAACAGCCCAAAGAAAGATTTGACATGAAAACTTGAAGACTCCCAACTTTCATCCTCAAAATTCATTGTCAACTGCCGCCACTATAATCTAATTTCAAATTCCACACTCAAAAAGATTTATAGCGTCGTTACTTAGGATTCAATATCGAGTATGCTCAAGAATAATACCCCGCTAAAGGAAATTCTGCCTTTTCACAAAAACCATTTATCACTAGGAGAGACCGAAAAAATTACCTTGCCCTTGGACGCCGGCAATTTGATTTATACCACGCACGCGGTTAGTAATTAAACGTCCGTCCTAACATTTGGGATGGATGATGACGGCTCCATAAAGTTTTCACGAAACAATATTCGAAAACATGAAAACAACAGCAAATCTTTATAACGATTACGGCCTGAGGGCCTACCATGAGTTGGCTATCGAAAACTTACGTACGTTAAAAACCTATCGAGTTGTTTTTTTCATACGGCCGATTTTAGTTCTTCGCGTAACCACCAGCTGCGCTGTACAAGTTTTTCGTAGACATATTTACGTAGGCGATATCGAGCGTGTAAGTTTTAAACTCATGGTAGCCCTACAGGTAATGAAATTGAGGCCTTATCCGTTATTTTAACAAATCAACGACGATAAACAATGAACGTTTTGATTATATTATAATACATATTATATTAAAACGTCTTTTTTTAAATTAATAGCATTATAAAAAACAACCAAAAATAGTCTTTTTTTTATTTTATCGTGTACAGTATTCTCTTTGTAGACTATATTGGAAAAGTTACTCTTCCATTATAGAGTAAGATCCCAGTGCCGCCAGACCTACGTCATTTAAGAAAAGCTAAAATTTCCATGCCTTATAGTCTATTATGTACTTAGGAGAGTACGCGTACTCTCTAGCTCGAAAGCGGGGCCCTTTCAGAGTTAGCGCGAACTAATGGTGTTTCAAAACGGTACCCACCTTCGTTAAAGTAGAATGGCTTATATTTAAGTATATCTTTGACAATATTATCAAAAATTGATAATCCTTATTGCCAGACCGTTTCTGTGGGTTTTTATTAAGATTAGGATTCGGCCCTATTAAAGAGAAATTGTAAATAAGGAGCACCATTAGATAATAGCTCTTCATTTTTGAGCCAATTCATTAGTCTCCGTTTCGCGTATTTACTTCGGGTTAGCGGAATATTATCCAGGTACCGTCGGCGCCAATATCGCTACTGCTCATTAGCAAAAAAGTACTTTTTCTTGATAATATAAAATTTATTTTTAATTACAGATGATTGATTAATGTTTCGCAAAACTTTCGTAAAGCTATTATGCTTCAAGTTGTTAGTTGTAGTAACAGATTAGCGCATTATTAATAAGATCCCTTTTTTTCATACATATTAAAGTCATAAAAAAATACAATAATATGTATCAATATAAATAAGTTAATCAGACGCTTTTAACAAAATAATATCTCCTTTGTGCAATTTTACGAAAACTCTTTTGTTTCTGATTGTACTTTCAGCCGTTTCATTTCAATTAGGTAATTGGAATTCATTAAAATGAATGAATAAAGGACTTTACTGCTGTCGTTATAATAACGAGTTTTAAGATATCGTTATATTTACAATATTACCTAGTTTAAATGTACATTTTTTTTTTCTAACTGACATACGATAACTAAATATTATAAGAACGCTAGACATGATTATATTTATATTAGTATTTACTATTCAGACTGTAGCTGCCTCGTTGGTCCATTGGTAGCAAGCGTTGCGTTAGGACCGAGAGGTCCCCGGTTCGAGTCCGGGGTCGGGCAAAATTTGTATGAGTTTTTCTGCAATGAAATTACTCAGCCTGGAGTTAGGAAGTTAGCGGTTGAACGCCCGTGCCTCGGAAAGCACGTTAAGCCGGTGGTCCTGCGCCCGATCTCTCATCGGTCATGTCGGATTGCCGTCTCACCGAATTATGAGAGTAAAGGAATAGAGAGTGCATTTGTGTTTGCGCGCACACTTGTGCACTATAATATGTCCTGCGCACTTGGCTGATCTCAATTGAGATCGGCTGCAATGGCTGAATTCTGTCGGACACCTTATTATTATTTCCTATTCACTTACAAGTCCGTGAAGAATCAAATACAGAAATAATAATTTATTGCCATCTGGCAATGTAACCTTAAAAAGCTAATCTACCCAAATTGCTTCGTGAACCGAGGTTTTCGTATATTTTCACTAGCATCCCGACATTAGGCATCAAGGTTTTTTTTAATAATCGCCACTAGGCTACGAACGCACTTCAATAGGAAGAAATGGAAATGAGTTCATCGATGTCATTTAATTATTTATCACGTAACACGCGAATAAATGCTTAAATTTGCAAAAAAAAATAAACAACGCAAGAAGAAGGACACTTTCCCAAACAAACAAAGGTTTATTTTGGTACAAAATAAAACAGTCTTTAAAAACAAGCACATTTACGAAAAAAAAAATCTTCACCGAGATAATCTGAAGGTTCTTCAAACATTTTTTCTCAGATCTCAAGACTTTAAGATGTTATTTGTATTCCAGATTCTTTTCAGTATTTTGCGAGGAAGCATTTTATAGCAAAATAATCTGAACTTGTTCGCGACAGCAAACAGCGAAAAATAGAAACGATTTAATCTATTGTTGTTGCTTGGAACACAATTTCGCGTATTTAGGTGTTCAATTCTGACTCAGAAACTTGAGGGTACTTACGATAGTACAACCTATAGAATTATACGGTGGCAAACCGGCTTGAGTAATCGGCGATAAGCGTTTTACCGTAAACTATACTATTCTTATAGTTACGACACCGTGCCAAGTCTAAGTGCTTGGAAGTTCAAATGCTGTATTTATGTTCGGCCATGCTGGTACTGTTTTACTAGTGTATGGGAATGAAAAATTAGAAGTGGAAGTAGTATTTGTGTAAGTAATGTTAAAAGGCATCTCGGCAATCGTAGTGTAGGACGCCCTCAGGCCAGGTGGAGTGACGATCTGCGCAGGACGGCTGGTAGGAGCGGGATGCAAGAAGCTGAAGATTGACAAAAGTGACGAGCATTTGGGGAAGCCTATGTCCATAATTTTCAATCCACTCCTAGCGCTGAGTGTTAGCGCTAGCCATGAGTTTAAAAGTGATCGCCTTTGTAAATATGTCTATGAAAATATACAGCGCCCCTTACGGTAACGCTAAGAACTAAAATCGGTAGAAAAAAACAATTCGACAGGTTTTTAACTTACGTAAGTTTTCGATAACTAACTCATGGTAGCGCTACTGGACAGGGTCTTAAGCATTACATCATCTACCGTGTCGCGCGAGCCGTCACACGAAGTTATAACGTCACATTCCTGCACACCTGCAGATGGTTTCCCATGACTTGCGTCGCGGCGAACACAAAGAGGCATGAAGCAGGCCAAACGGGCGTCGAAAAGCCTGCTGCATAATGCATTGTGACTGCGCCGACCTTTGAGTCGCGCCGGATTATATGCCAGGTTTATTTCGAAAATTTTCCGCCATTTTCAGATTTCCACAGGCTTTGAACGCCGCCTGGGCTCTCGTTAAAATTGCTTTAGACTTTTTCACGTGCTCTTAGTGCGTTTTGTCTGGATTATTGTTTCCCGAAGTGTTGGTGAATGCAAATACTTGTACAGTGTGAAGTTCCTGCGTTTTCACTGTTTTGATATTGTATCCCAAAATCCCTGAAAATCTTTAAAAATACAACATTTGATAATAATATAAATTTTATTTACCTAAAAACCCACCCAAATTCAATCTAATTAAAAGTATAAGATAGACAAATCATCGTCATCATCAGTCATCATATAATATATCCCCATTACTTGGGCATGGGCCTACCCCAAATGTAGGGCGATCAGGTTTCCTCACGATGTTTTTCTTCACCGTTAAAGCGTCGGACAATCGTACGTATGCATTTCAAATTAGAAAACACAGTGGTGCGTGGCGGAGTTTGAACTGGCGACCTCTCGCATGGCAAGCAAGACCTTAACCACTATTTATTATTAACAATACTCAGATACGAATCCGATGATCGTTACACAAATCTATTCCGAGTGCGAACATTATACTTCGTATTCTACACAATTGAAGCATCTGCATACACAAATACTCCATATCCTATTCAATTTAAGTGTCTTTGACATTTTCCACACACTGTCATACACGGTCTTCTATCCTCAAACTAAGCAAAGCTGATATACAAACATATATATTAAAAAATACATACTTAAAGACCCAGATACGGAACAAACACCGACGTGCATCCCACAAACATTTGTCTCGTCTGGGAGTCGAACCCACGACTCTTAGAACCGCCAGGCAGGGTCACTAACCACTGTTCCACCGAGCCATTCAAAACCACTGCATGCATAATCAAATCAAATCTCTTTACAAACGCGGTTAATAATAGCGGTAATAATGACACGATAACTCAATCTGAAACTTAAAAAAAAAGAAACAAAACGGCACCTAAAAGAATCTTTTAATAATTTTTGTGTTCCAAACCGCCACTTTCTATATTGAAATGTAGCTGAGAAGCGGAGCACGGAACAAGTATTTTTCTTTGCACATTACCGGCTACTCTTTCGCATACTATTTCCATTTGGAAAATAAAAACTCGACGTAACTTTATCAGTCCCGTTTGTGTTTTAGAAGTGGAACAAAAAAGTGGTTAAGCATGACTGGGGTCAATATGTTTAAGAGTTCTTTACAAAAAATATCTGGGACATTTCCACAAACGGTCATCTGACCCCAAAACTAAGCAGAGCCTGTACTATGAGCGTCAGAGACTGCCATACATTTATACATACATAATCACACCCAGACACGGAACAAACACTGATGATCATCACACAATTTTTTGTCCCGAGTGGAAATTGAACCCACGACTCTTGGAACCGCCAGCCAGGGTCACTAACGACTGTTCCACCGAGCCAGTCGGATTCTTGGTAGTGTTGCTATGGCAGGGACCATGAGGTGTGTAACGCAATGAGATACATAATTTAGTCGATTTGGAACTGGCTTTTCGTCAGTTGCTGAGAAGTATTATATACCACAGAGAGAATTTGCTCTTTCGGTCAAGTGTACTCTCAGAACTTGTTCACTCACTGACAAAATTATAATGCAGATTAGCATATAACTGTATTATAAATATCTGTTCCAAATAAACGGTTATTGTATTCTATTCTATAAAGAAAATGTCTGAGGATTTTTCGTATTTTTTTGTTTAGATTTTTGAAATTGTTTCAGGTATAGAACGAATTTCAGTTTTCTGTCTGATCAGTGCATTAAATTAATAAAGAGAGTGGTAAACTGACTGGTACCTAAGACTCACATTTTTTATTAGCTAAGAAGATGACCTCACTCCACCTGATGGTAAGCGGTATTCAGATCCCGATATGAGATCGACAGGCACAATAGAACATATACAGCCTGTCACACTCACCCTGGCCGAGCCCCCAGCGCCTGCATTGATGTGGATGGCAGCACTGTCCAGCACGTGTCGTTTGGGAGTGGAAAGGGGAGGGAGGGACTAGTTAAAATAGTTCTCCAGAGTACCGTTATAAAGACGGTAGAGAACACCTAGACCAGCAATGTCTCTACGTAATTATTGACGCTCAATTATTATTAAGCTTCCAGTATATTAAAACCGTTAACTAAAATGCTTTTTACCCGCGGATCTTCAAAAGCTTTGCACAAACGCGACGCTCTCGCACCGCATTCGAGAATTTAAAATTCACACTCTTAGTGAATAGTTTAAAAATAAGCCCCATTTTCTGACAACTCGTATTGGATTAGTTGCACATACAAGCTGGATATCTAAATTTTAATTAAAAGTTTTTAAAGTTGTGAAAAAGTCAAGGTTTCATACCAATGCAATCTCAAGATGTATATACAGCCATTTACAACCATATTTTCAATCAATCGTAGGAAAAAGAGACTGACAGGACTTTCCTTAGACCTATTTTTTTTTTTTTTTTTTTTTTTTTTGCTGGCAACACTGGCCAAAGTAGACGTCAAATGTCTCAGCTGATTTAAATTTATTGAAATAAATTGTTTTAAATAGAAAATAATTAGTAAATTCGACGTAAATATACTTATTGTACGTTAATTTATAAGTGACAGTGTTCGCAACGATATAGTGCAAGTTTTACTTAATCATCGTCTAAGTTCAAAATTTAACGGCGATCCAGTGGCCAAACAGCGGACTTCTACACACTTAAACCGGGGGAGTACTTGTTTTTTATTCCATTTGACCTGTTATACACAACATTTAATAACAGACCTACACACTACAGACAAGTGATATTGTGTTTTTCGCCCATACGCGAGATTCGCCTAATATCAAGACACCGGCATTGTTGTACCTCTCTTTACTTGACGAAAGTCAATAAAAGTTGAGATTAACCAACTCCCTGCCTTACACATACACCTACTACACGACCTCAATACAACTAGTCTCGAAATTAAGACCATAAGTCATAAAGTAACTTGCCTTAAGCATACCTTTTGTGTAATTTAATCTTTAATACAGGTTAGGTACACATTTTATAACTTACTTCTTAAGCTTAGTTTATAACTTATTTAAATCTAACAATTTCAGGAAAGATAACATACAGAGGAAACTAAAATGATGACCCGAAAGGCCACTACTCAAGATTTGGAGTTGAAATTAAGACGGGCTCTTAAAGAAATTGAACAACTAAAAAAAGAAAACCAGCAACTTCTTCGGGAGCGGGAAGACAATGAGGAGGAATCTTTAAAGATTCTCAACTGTAACAAACAGCTCAAGAGTGAACTCTCAAAACTGCATGAGCAATTGGTGGATGTAGCGGATCACCGGGACCAGCTCCTTGGCACGGTCAGGAACTTTGACCAGTGCAGTGATGAGTATGAGCGGACCCTGGAGCGCATCCACGACCTCGAGGTGGATCTCCGTGATGCCAACAGGACCATACAGCAGTATGAAGAGGACATCCGGAGTCAAGAGATGACTCATACACAGAGCCTATATGAAGAGTTGGTTGGGTCTCCGGCAGCCCACACAGTCTGTAACCCTCCTGATGCAGATTGTTCAGGTTTAGTGATTAGTGTGCCTAGATTAAGTAGTAGGAATAAATTAAAGAAATATATTAAAATTAATAACTTTATTAAAAAAACTGACAAATTAATTAAACGTCAGAAATGTTTTAAAAAAAATGTGGTCTTGAGGAAACAACGGGCAGATTTGGTAGATAGCCTAGAATTATATAGTAAAAAATTAGATGAATGTAGATGTAAGTATGACATTGACACAGCAGAGTTGAATGCAAATATTTCACGGTTGCACAACAATCTTGAAAGTTTGACTGACAAATATAAGTCTGCTCAGGCACAAATCCATGAGCACATATTAGCAGCAAATGTGCTCATTCAACAAAATAGTTGTGTATTGGAGTTGGGTCCATCTGACCAGTCAATTATTTGTAAGGAAAATGGAAAAGAAGACAGTGTCATAACCACATGCACATCTGTCTCTAATAATACTAAAACAAAACAAAGAGACAGTGTATTACTTTTCTCAGACCAATTAGGGGTTGGTTATGGTACATTATTAAGTAATCAATTAATTAATTATAGTGTCATAAACCATTGTTACCCTCATAGTTCATTGAACAAAATTACTAAACATATTGAGAATTCCAATTATAATGATAACTCCATAATTATACTTATGATAGGTAATGGCCAAAAGCTATGTAAAAAGATATACTGTTCGCTTTTTCTAAACTTCTGGCACTAAATGTTAAAAAGGTGATTATGTGTGCTATTCCATTCTCAAAATGTTACACATATGAACAAAATAACAGTATTCACATATTGAATACACAAATGTATAATTTATCATATAGTCATAGCGACAAATTTGTGTTTTTTGACACAAACAAATTTATAGATAATAAGTTTTTATTGACTGGTAAAACCTTTTATTTGCCTACAAAAATTAAAAAACAGCTAACAGCATTGTTAGCATATAATATAAATAATTTCTTTATTAAGACTTTGGAATTTGTTCCAAATAATTTAAATTTAATTATAAGACAATAGAGGACGTCTCTAGCCATTCCATGACAAAGGAAAAACCTACCAATCTTATTATTATTCACCAAAATATACAGGGTCTATCCGGCAAAGAATTAGAATTAGAATTGTTTTTAAATGAAAAGAATGTCCATGTGTTATGTCTCACTGAACATTGGTTGAGACAACATGAATTAATTATTAGTATTAATGATTATATACTAAGTAGTTATTTTACTAGAAGATCTCTAATAAGAGGGGGTCACTCATTTTATTAAAAAATCCCTTAAATATAAAGAGCGTCGAGACATTGTCTCATTGTCCATGGAAAGGACAATTGAGCTGTCTTGTGTTGAAATAGAACAATATATTATAATTTGTGTATATAGGCCACCATTAGCTAATTATTTCCTATTTGAGGCCCCTATGGAGGAAGCTTTAAGGAAAGCATGTGCCAGCAATAAACAGGTGATTGTATGTGGGGACTTTAATATAAATATCCTAGAAAATTCGTTGAACTCCTTAAGGTTCATAAATCTTTTTAAATCGTTTAATTTATCTCACATTTTTAATGAACCAACTCGCATCACTCCTACCTCGGCCACATGTATAGATAATATTTTTTGTAACTGTTCTGTAGAAAATAAATCTATAGTTAATTTTATTAACTCTGACCACTGTGGTCAAATGGCAGCTTTTGAGCATCATTGGACTCCAATGCCATCTATCATAACATGCAGACCAATAACTACAAGTCGAATAGAAAAGTTTAAAAATAATATTAGCTATAAAGTTTCTGTAATGGACTTTCAAGCAAACCTTAACAGTAATGAGTTATATAAGAAATTGTTTAATGTTGTAGAAAAAGAGTTTAACGGAATATTTACCAAAAAAGAAATTAAAATTAATAACTCTAAAATAAAATTTAGTAATTGGGCTACAACAGGGATATATACAAGTAGACGGAGACTTTTTGAACTGTATGATCTCAAAGCCAACTCTAAAGACCCGGCCCTTACAGATTATATTAGAAACTATTCTAAAATTTTTAAAAAATCGTGTGCAGTAGCTAAATCGCTCTATCTGAAAAATAAAATACACAATGCTACTAACAAAAGCAAGGCCATCTGGCAAATCATTAATAAAGAGACTTGTAAAAACAATACTCAAAATCACAAGATTTCTCTTAAAGTAGATGATGTAATATTAGATTCTGATGCTGATATAGCTAATGCATTTCAATCATATTTCTCAAATATAGCTGTTACAACGACAAGTAGTTTGTCTTCTAGTCCGATTCTTGCTCAATCGCTTTTAAAGACTCATGTAAGTGAATGCGCGTCTTCCTTCAAGTTTGACTACATCAATGCGCAAGTAGTTGTGAAAACCTTTAAAGAACTTAACTTAAAAAGTCAGAGGACTTATGGGGACTCTCAGTGGACATACTAAAAAATATAATATACACAGTTGCTCCACTTTTAGCAAAAACATTCAACAAATGTGTTAATGAAGGCTGTTTTCCTGATTTGATGAAGTTAAGCAAAATCATTCCTTTGTTTAAATCAGGTGATGATAGTGACCCATCTAATTTCAGACCTATATCCTTACTACCAGCATTTAGTAAAATTTTTGAAAAAGTTGTATTTAGTCAACTGCTAAGCCATTTTAATTTAAACAATTTATTACATAGCAGTCAATATGGATTCTCTAAAGGGAAATCCACAACAGATGCTGGAGTAGCTCTTATTAAACATATTTTTGATACATGGGAAAATAAGCAGGATGCCATAGGCATTTTCTGCGACCTATCCAAGGCGTTTGATTGTGTTAACCATCAAACCCTGCTACTTAAATTACGCCATTATGGCATCTCGGGTAACGCACTTAGTCTAATTCAATCATACCTGACAGGCAGGACCCAAAAAGTTAATGTAAATGGGACTAGTTCTTCTGGCGCCCCATTAGTTATGGGAGTGCCACAGGGCTCGATATTGGGGCCTCTATTATTTATCATTTATATTAACGATCTCCCTTTCTTTACCAAAGACACATGTGAGATAGTTTTGTTTGCAGATGATACATCACTTCTATTTAAGATGGACAGACAGCAAGAAAATGTTGACGCCGTAAACAAGGCTCTCTCACGAGTTCTGCACTGGTTTACTACTAAGAATCTAATGTTGAATGCCAAAAAACTAAATGTGTCAAGTTTTCAATGCCCAATGTAAGACAAGTCAGCACCATTATCAAAATGAACAATGAACCCATTGAAGTCCTAAACTCAACGGTGTTCCTTGGAATCACTCTAGATTCTAAATTGCAATGGGGACCCCATATTGGTACCCTGGCAGGAAGACTTAGCTCTGCGGCATATGCTGTTAGAAAAATTCGACAATTAACTGATGTTGAAACGGCAAGATTAGTTTATTTCAGTTACTTTCACAGCTTTTTGTCCTATGGTTTTGCTTTTATGGGGATCAGCTGCTGATATCTATAGTATATTTGTATTGCAAAAAAGAGCAGTAAGAGCCATATATAATCTCAAACGACGTGATTCTCTCAGAGATCGGTTCAAAGAGTATAATATTCTCACAGTGGCCTCCCAATACATTCTTGACTGCTTAATGTATGTGTATAAAAATATACAATACATTCCTAAATCACCAATTCAATACAAGAAATAAACATAAACTTGCTATTTCACATTTTAGACTAAGTAAAGTTAATAGCTCCTTTGTTGGACTAGGTGTAAAAATGTTCAATAAATTACCTGATTGTGTTACTAAACTACCTATACAGCAATTCAAATCATGTATTAAGAATGTTCTTCTTAAAAAAGGCTACTATAAAGTAGAAGATTACCTCAATGATAAAAATATGCATGGACTAATAGTTTAAATTAAATTTTTGACATTAATTATGATTTGTTTTTTCTTATGAATTAAATTTTTGACATTAAATATGATGACATTATAAAGATGTCAAATTAGTTGTTACTAATTTTGACATTTATCATGAACTTTTTGTTCCTATTATTATTATATTAGTCTAATTTTTAATAAGGCAATGGCTGTAATTAATAAAATTCTACCTATGTAAGCTTTGTCATGCAGACTGGATTTGTTATGGTATTCTGAACATTGTTATCTTTGCTCTGTTGCTTTTTATTTTAATTACCGTTATTTTTTAAGGTAGTAAATATTGAACTGGTACTTTTTGCTATGGCACACCCAGACTGTATGACTTGGCTCATTTACATTTTGTAACATGATTGTCGTTAAAAAGAGCAACTATCGAGTTTCTTGCCGGAGTCTTCTCGGTAGAATCGGCGTTCCGAACCGGTGGTAGAATCTTATTATTAGTAATGTGACGATTTATAAGTGCATGTAATTGCCTATATGAATAAAGACATTTTGATTTTGATTTTGATTTTTATCACGAAATCTGAAAAGAATGTATGTCTGCCAGCATAAATAAAAGGAAAATATTAAATTGTAGAATTAAATATGGTACATAAGAAATAGTTACAGCAGGCACTAAATATCAGTCTTTATGGGTCTATACGCGTTATTAGGAGTAGCAAATTACAAAGCTACTTCCTGCCCGACGTTTCGACTAAATTACAGCAGGGCCACGCATTCAACTCACATTTAACCGGCAAGTTAAGAAACATACTACTTAATAAATCCAAAGTTTTTTAAAAAAATACCTTTTACTTTCATTTCTCCCTCCCTGTCAAACCCAGGCTATATAATTAAAAAAAATAATTAATTTTATTTGCTTGGCGTATTGTGATAACATAATTATATTGTTTCATATTTCTTTTGCATCATTAATAAGCTGCGGAAAATTGAGTTGAAGAAAATATTAAAATTTCAGTTAATTAACGTCTGAAACATTCTAACACAATATTATTTGAAGCACACATTCTCTTCGCTTAATTAGTTTTTCAATGGGTAATTTAGAACTCATACACAGCATTAAAGTATGTACGATAAGACTTTAGGAGAAAAAATTAATTAAATTTTGATTTGTGGTAATAGAAATTTTATTTAAACATTAGTAAAATACGACATCTGTGGACACAGAGTTCGTTCTATGGTGGTCAGAGACTGACATAGTACAAAATTGTATATTTATAAATAAATACTCAATCACACCCAGACACGAAACAAACACCCATGTTCAGCATACAAATGTTTGTCCCGAGTGGGAATCGAACCCGCAACTCTTGAAACCGTAGCCAGAGTCACTTACCATTGTTCCAGCGAGCCAGCCTGTAAATACTACTTTACACCAATCAGGCTACATAAATTATAAAAAAAATTGGAAAACACAACAAATTTGGGAGTACTAATAGCTACACGAAATACATTTGATAATAATAGGTGTACTTCCGTTGAACAAAGAAAAAAACGGACAATACTAGGAACCAACTTTTTACATCTATAGCAATACTCAGTTTCCACAGATACGGAAACTGAAACTTGATTATTCCAAAGCGGCACATTTGCCGTCTTAGTTAAAGTTTCATTTAATAAAGTTCCTCGGTCTTGTTAAGATTTTAAAGTAGCCCGGCCTCAGTTCTAGACCACAGACTACTGCACTGTATTCGGAAATGGCGAGTCGTTTCGGTTTAAAGAGAGCTGAAATCTTACCCTTTCGTTTTCAGCCTTTAAAATATCGGATTTAACAAGTACGCTTTCGTCGGTAGAGTAGAGTGGAAGAAGTATCTTGTAGAGAATTTTCCTCTGTAACTTTACTAAGGTAGTTACATACGTTGATTGATGTAGTTTGTAGACTTGGGACAGTTCAAACAAAGGATTGAACTTGTTGGAAGAAATAACATGAATCAGGAACCCAAAATCCCAGTGGGAAACGTGTGAAACGTACAATATTTTTTTCTTTTTCATAATTCATCATCATCATAATCACCAGCCTATAAACGTCCCCTCTGCTGGGGCACGGGCCTAACCTAATATAGGCGATAGGGCCTAGTCAACCACGCTGGCCAAGTCTGCGGATTGGTTGTGCAGTACCTAAGTATTTCTTCGTAGGTCACGATGTTTTCCTTCACCTTCAAGTTTTCATAATAAACCAAGTATTTTATATGACATCTATAGCAGCTCTTTTTTAATGCTGCTTGCATATAAAGGCCTGCTTCCTTGCCTCTCAAGGAATTCAGGTCCAATAGGCCACTAACAGCCTACGCTCAATTCACGACAAATCGTCGGGGCGATGCCCCCCTCGCCCGTAAATTACATGCCAATTTTATTCACTTCCCATTGTGTCCCTTTTTTATTTCCCCGCCCTCTGATCAGTCAGGGCTGTAGACTATAAAAACGTTTAAAGGATTGTGGACATTGAGATTTATGTCCGACCGCCGGTGTCTGATTTTTGGATGCCGTTCATTTTGGGGACACGATTGTTCCGAGTTTGTTTTTGGAATTGTGTTGGGTTATTAAATCAACAGTGAATACCTTGAAACCCGCATGGCTTATTTTATAATAGGCTAACGCTAGACCTCACTCCACCAGATGGTAAGCGGTAGTGAGATTCACATATGAGGTCGACAGGCACAATAGACCATATTGAGCCCGTCGCACTCACCCTGGAGGCCTGCTTAAATGCTGTTACATGTCTCGCCTGGTAGAGTCCCAGATCAAAGGAGGGAGGGAAAACATGAAGAATACTTTGATTTATTTGAAACAAAACGAAGTCGAGGTTAATACTATTCTAAAACGACATATTTAGAGTTCTGACGTTTAGAGCTCTTTACAGGGCGTTCACGGAAAGATAGTACCTATATAAAGTGTTTTATTTTTGGAACTCACAAGAACACTGTTACTCGACTCGCAGTTGACGAAGAAAAGTGTTCGCTTGGTTTATGACTCGTATTGCCAACATTTGTGAGTTTCTTGTCAATTCATGCTTATTGTAAATGGGATTAAACCTTACGGAGCTTGGTGTAATTAACAAACATTCAACTGGATAAAAAAAAACAAAACATAAAAATCGAAAAAAAATATACGAAAATAATTTAACTTAATTACTTTTCCCTTTTAAAAACCAAATCAAAAGCCCTCGAAACCCATCACTCCGAAATAGATTCCGAAAATTTAACAAACAACTCGCCGCAACAAAGCTGAACTTGTTCACAATTGGGACTCGAACCTTTATCCTTCACAACAAATGCTCAGATGAACATTCGGTTGGTTTATTTAAAATTGAAATAAGCCACGAATCGGCCGGGATCCTTTTGTCGGCTTCAACGAACGCTGTAGAGGTTTCTGTGTTAACATCTCGCTGGAATATTTTACCCGATCATTGAATATTTATATCGTTATTTACTGCCCAATTGGTATTTTAGTAGTGGCCATTACAAATAGATATGAGTAGGGTTAAAAGAGATATTATTTCTGTTAATAATAATTTCATCTCCATGCCTCGAAATTCATAAAAGATGTTGATTTTTTGGTGAAAATTTGAAGGACGTTTTTAAGAACATGCAAATTAATACGCTATCACGAGTATCATGCTAGTTGCATGGACATTCTGGTTAAAAAACTTTATTTTCTCAAAAGAATTAAATATTAAATTCCATAACAATTTTTATAAACTAACATTTTATTAATTAAAGTATTATGAAATGATATACGAAAAAATACGTTTGCTTTGGATGGTGATAAACAATAAAGTGGCCTTAAAAATTTGCAGAATGTTAATTAAGTGATATATTGTATGAATATATCAAAACTTTAAAATTTGAATTTCTGTGGGTAAAGACATTAAATTTGCCATCAGCACCCTTTTATCAGATTTTTAAACGGATGCCTGAAGATAATAATATGTCCATCTTCTTCCTGAAAAAAAAAGCTTTCAGATTTATCGTTTCATTTTCTTATGTTCTTGGTAAATTTCAAACAGTGGCAACACTAAAACAGTCCATGTTGATGGCTTTCCGACCAATAATGTGGACGTGACCTTCCGTATTGGCCTCTTGGGACGAATTTCGCGCAGTTTCGCCTCATGTCCGTGTGTTTGAGTCGGAATGAGGTTCTTTTATGTTTAAAATAGGTTCTGTGAGTAGAGGTCGAGTTTCAATCCTCATGGATTGATGTACATTTTGTAGTGTAAAAATTTGCTGTTCAAAGAAAGTGCGGTAGCAGGTTTTTGAAAAGAGATCGAACATGTGAGTCATCAACTTACGTCATGTACAAAATAAGGTCAAAAGATAACAATGATAATGCCTTTATTGATACTTTTAGTTTGAAATAACATTATGTTAGCCGAATTTATATAAGTCTAAATGAATTACTTTCAATGGTTAATATTGATAAAACATTATTAAAAGGACTTAAGAAGTTGGATCAAAGGTGGCTAGAATAATATTTGAAGATGCCTGTAAAATTTAACTTAAAATAACAACACTTTATCTTAATAGATACCTAAGTGGTTTGCGCGATTAAAACTATTTCGGTAAACATAATCCAACTTGGCTACAAGTAGATTACAACCAAAATACAAGACCAATATATTCGTATTTTGATACGATTTGTCACAAAACTTTCCGTGTTAGAAGCGACACTGATAAAATGTCGCCGGGAACATTTCCTACAGAGCATCAGTGTTGGTTCTCTCATACTAGAATTCCATTCGACGAAGTTAGAAATTCGTAAATAGTTGTTACGTAAAGTATAAGGCGTCCGATCGATTTTATACACGGACACATTGTCATTATAGTGCAAAAGTGTGCGCGCAAACACAAGTGCACGTGCTATTCCTGTCTATTCTATTAATTTTGCCCGGCCCCGGACTCGAACCGGGGTCCTCTTGGTCTTTACGCAGCGCTTGCTACCAATAGACCAACGAGGCAGTTAATGAAACGAAAACCATTTACGTAATGAAACCGAAAAAATAATTGAAGTGGTTGTGATCTGTCGACTCTCATGCAATAATAATATTAATTGGGTTTTATTTCCTGTTCTTAGTACTAAAATCGCTATGATTTCATTTAACTTTCGATCTAAAATATGTTTTTAATATAGCTAAGGTCTTTCCCCTTGCGTAAATAGTGCAGTTACAAATAAATATATTGAAATTAAACAAGTGACTTCAACATGTTCGTTATTTTAATCATAAAGAAAATAAAGGACGGTGTAACAAACATTTTAAGGTGTAACAATTGTTGTAATTTACTATTCTTTAGGATACTAAAATAATGAATTGACTTCCTTGCTTTCTAATATTGTCATGACAACTTTTATGCTAATTCAAACAATCTGTTATTATACTTCCGGTGAAATAAGGCCCACACCAACTCTAAACAGATGAAGAAAGATGCTCGCCCGTCCTAGATTCTCCGGCGTTTCATTTTGTTTTTGTTGTATTTCTAGATTTCTTGCCGTAAGGCTAATTTAGGGCAAGAATTTTTTACTTTATCCAAGTCAGAGCGTTTCTTTGTTTCAACTTGTTTCGCTCGGGCAGAGCTAAAGAGGGTGAATTCATTTCAATTTCCGCTTTGAAAGTAAACACGGAGCCAAAATAAAGAATCTCTTATTAAAGTATAATCATTTTGTACATTTCTATTATTTATTAGAGTATGTATTTATGTATAAACAACGGGTTCCTTCTTCAACAACGGGTTTTTAAGGTGGAGCGTGCAATGGCATCCATGCAGGTCTTCAGTGTGAGAGAGACACTTAGTAAAAGGTTCTATTGTGCGTGTCGACATTGTTACATGGACCATATGGCAGCTTACAACAAGGTGGAGTAATTCTGAACGCCGGATATAAAATTAAAAAATGTTTAGCTTATCATTAATCGTTAGCTTCTGTCAGTAGGTTTTCTCGAAAGCGATTCTTAAGTGCAACACCTCCAGCACTTTTTCCTTCTTCAATAGGTTTTAACTCAAGAGTTCCTACCAAGATGGCTCTCGGATACGTTCCCATGTTCCATCCGCTCTCGCCAGGTTCAACGCTAGCCGTAAATAAGTCCCGATCCCGGGATAGCCGCTATAAATACTGGCGATACGCGGCGAAGAGCAGACAATCTACATGCGAGCTTACTATTTGTCCCGGACACGCTTAGCGGGACGCGTTTATCCCGGGACGGTAAGTTATACGAAGATTGTGGGATGTTTGCTTGTGTAATTGAAGTTTTTTGTAGCTTTTACATGTTATTATTGTTACAAGTTTAGTATAAAATACGTTAATTTAACAAAACTACTAGCTTTATCAATTTTTTATTTAACTAAAGAACTCAAGCCAGTTTCTTCGAGATGTAGGTAACAATAGCAAGGTTGACAAAGTCTGACACAATCTTATTGCCAGGGAAAATTGAACTTGTTCTTTCATGACGTTCAAACGAATCTCAACCGTAGGGTGGTAGACCACATTTTTGGCTGACTGTACCTAATAGCGTACTGTATTTTTTAGGCATACCATTAAGAAAACCTACTTATAGAGTTATATTATGTAAACTGTAAAGCATACAATAATTATCTACAAAACGTTATCGACAAAAAAAAATCTACAAAACAGTATTTTTTTAAAATTCTTTATAAAGGTATACGTGTACCTATATTGTTAATCGAGTGTCATGTCGGGTGCAATTGATGTTAACTACGAAGTATAAGACAAAGTAGCTTCCCGCTTCTTTCTGTCCTTCGAAGCGGAGCTAGGACGAGTCCCAATTCGTTAATAAAATCTAAATTTCGTAAGAACCAAAACCAAACGAGCTCGAGTCATCTCATATCAAATACCCGACCAATCTAAATCTTAGCGCAAGACGGTACAATTATCTCCAACTATATTTACCTTAACTTAAGATCAAAATGTAGGAATAACAATGTATGAACGCACGACAGCTTTGTTATGAAAGGCAACAGAGCTCGATGCTAGTGGGCGGATGTCGTGTCTGTCTCGAGCCCTCGGGCGGATTTACCACTGCTTGTTGCTTTAGAAACACTGTAACTCTGATGTTATTACAATAACCGAGTTCAGTCGTGTTAATTCAACTTGACTACTATACATTTTACAACCACATTGATTGAAAATTAAAGCTGTTAACATCTTTACTACATAGTATAAAGCAAAAACTTCACAACGTATTTATGTAGTTTTTTAATAGATAGGCGTTTATTAGATCTTAACAAAAACATAAGCACGTCACACATACAAATTATTATTAATTAAAATATCCATAGGAAAGTTGCAGCTAAATTGACTAAATTAATAACTGCGCAGACACTGATAATTTACATTTGACTGGCTCGGTGGAACAGTGGTTTGTGACCCTGGCTGGCGGTTCCAAGAGTCGTGGGCTCGATTCCCACCCGGGACAAATATTTGTGTTATGACCATCGGTGGTTGTTCCGTGTCTCGGTGTGAATATGATAAATGAAAAAATATTTATTTACAATCACAACATTTTCTTTAAATACAAGTGATTGAGACCGCCTTTTAAGTATTCGCCTTTTATGTACGCAGACACTTGTATCAGGAGGTCCCGCACTTCCTATGACTAGATTTACACTTTAGGTGTGATTGAGAAATTAGTACCTAGGTAAAACAAAAGTAAAAATTAATAATAATTAAAAATTAAGCCTAAATTTAGTTTAATTAATCAATAGTTTTGAATTAATTTCATTTAATACAATGCATTTCATTTATAATTAATTCCACTCAGCTTATTTTTACTAATAAAAAATTATATCAAATAAATAGTTTAACAATAATTAGAAATTAACATGAATATGTATTTTAAATATCTATGTATGTATATCAGTCTCTGACGCCCACAGTACAAGCTCTGCTTAGTTTGGGATCAGGTGACCGTGTGTGGAAATGTTCCAGATATTCCGATATTTTTTTAATACCAGTAAAATAATAGTTTGCATGTTGCTTACGTCCATCACAATCACGAACAAAATATTAGTTTGTGACAAAAAAAAGTTAACTGTACTATCAGAAAATATTCGAAATACTAACGGTCTAAATCAGTAACATCGCTTAATGAGGGCCTACCATGAGTTGGCTATCGAAAACTTACTTACGTTAAAAACCTATCGAGTTGTTTTTTTCATACGGCCGATTTTAGTTCTTCGCGTAACCACCAGCGGCGCTGTACAAGTTTTTCATAGACATATTTACGTAGGCGATATCGAGTGCGTAAGTTTTAAACTCATGGTAGCCCTGTTCGCAAGTCATCAACCTGTGCATCCTTACTGCAATAGATCAGAGGCAGTTCGCAGAGTGCCGACAGACGTGACACCTAAACTGGCTAGAGCATCGGGACTTTTTAGTTATTCATGCACAATCACTACAAGTATAAAGCAAAGTCGTATTCCGCGTCTGTTTGTCCCTATGTAAGCTTAAATCTTTAATACTACACAACGGATTTTGATGCGGCTTTTTTCATAGATTTAAGAGGAAGGTTTTTGTGTATTATATACCCAAAGCGAAGCAAGGGCGGGTCATAAGTTTGAATATAACTGTCTGACTGGCTCGGTGGAACAGTGGTTAGCGATTCAGGTTGACTACCTACGGTTCAAGTTTCATGGGTTAGATTCCCTGGGACAAATATTTGTGTGATGAACATCGGTGTCTTTGTTCCGGGTCTGGGTGTATTATTAAATATAATTAAAGTATTTATTAATTCAAGAGTAGTAGGTATTTATAAAGCATGTCACACATAATAAAATAATGACTCAGATATTATAATAACAAATCAAAAAAAACCTTAAAGATACGAACTTAGTCAAAATTTAAAACTAAAACAACATTACTAGAAGAAATAAAAAAAATTAAATTACTTTATTATTATTATTAATTAAAGTATATTTTTTATCACTACAGTTGTTTCTGATGTTCGTAACACAAGTGATAAAGCTACTTACCATGAGACCACATCAACATTATGATGTCGAGATTTTTGTTTTAGTCGGAAAATATGTCACTATTTCCAAAGTAGCGATACAGCCTCAAATGGTGCAGCATCTCTGCAATTGATCATATGCAGGTGCTCACAGACGTGACGCCTTCACGCTACATACAGATAGGAAATAAACATTCCTAGCATCAGAACATTAGACTGGCTCGGTGGAACAGTGGCTAGTGACTCAGGTTCATAACCTACGGTTCCAAGAGTCGTGGGTTAGATTCCCTGGGACAAATATTTGTGTGATGAACATCGGTGTCTTTGTTCCGGGTCTGGGTGTGTTATTAAATATATTTAAGTTTATTTGTGTATCCACTGTTGATGCTAATATCCGTAACACAAGTGCTTAAGCTACTTACCACGGGATCAGATCAATGTATGTGATGTTGTGCAATATTTTATTTATTTATTAGTTATTCATGCATCATTTAAACATACGCTTCTCTAACTTTTCAGTTGTTTTAGTAACTAAAGAAATAAGTTAGTACGTCACACTACGAACGATTATTATCTGTCTAGTAAAGTTGTTAACAGTCCGATCAATCTATTTGCGCGTACATTGCTCATTCAACTTAATCATGTTAAGTAAGATTTTAAGCTATTGCATAGCTTTTATCGCGGGCTTTGAGCGCGGCGACCGAACCAAGAAATTCCGTAACGAAAAAAACCTCACAATCGACTAACGTCGTTTCAGTTGGTAGACTTCGGCACGGTGTTTGTGTGCGTGCGGTTAGACGTATTGTACGACTCTACGAAACTCGCACGAATCGAGACGAGCTGCTCCGAAATCAGACGATGCTATGCAATATACCGCGGCAGTCCCCGAGTGCCACACGTCTTTATTTTTTTGTATAATTGGCTAACAGGATGATCTCACTTCACCTGATCGTAAGCGGTAGTGAGAGGCCTGCCGTCTTCAAATGTTGATCTGCTTAAATGCCCCTGTTGGACTGCTTAAATGCCGTTTCACGCGCCGCCTGAAGAGCCCGAGATCATAGGAGGGTGGGAAAACATGACCTGTAAGGGCATTCCATGCCTTAATGACACGTGGCAGAAAAGAGAAACTAAACCTCTTGGTCCGAGCCACCAGCGCCTGCATTGTATGTGGATGGCAGCGCTGTCCAGCACGTGTCGCCCTGGGTTCGTAAAAAATGTATTTCGTAGAGTTCAGGCAGCAACGTTAGTTTTTCAGGAAACGTTTGAATAGGCGAGACGACTAAAAAAATATAATTAGCCCGTTATTTAGATTATTTAAAAATATTGTACACGTTTTTTTTTATTTTGTTTCACAAACAAGAAATTATGAAGATATAGTGCTTAGAAGTTTCGTATGACGTCACGTTTAGGTACAATTTTTGCGTAACTGTGAAATCACAAGCCCCCACTCCAGAAGTTTGATAAGCTATAATTTTGTCATTTTTCAATCAATTGAAAAACATAAAAATACGTGTCCCATATTTTTGTATAAACTAACTTACGGACTAAATAGAATAATAAGATTTTGACCCAGTCGTCACGCCTATTAATAGGACTGTAATCTGACTTTAATGTGTCATAAAGCTCACTGTTTACAAAGTTGCTACACAGCATCAATTGGTGCATTATCTCTGCTATTGATCAGAGGCAGGTGCTCACAGACGTGACGCCTTCACGCTACCTATACATAGGAAATAAACATTCGTAGCGTCGGAACATTAGTTTTTCATGCACCATTTGAGGATAAGCGTTTAATACTATTTACAGCGATCGCCAAGTAATGCCCGAGCTTTGGTTCTGAATATTTTCACTTGCTATGGCAAGTTTCCAGGCGTAACGGATTATTGATGAGCGAAATATGAAATATTAATAATTAAATAGTATTTCTCTCATTGGAGGTCCAATTATTTCTCATTTATGCAGTTTAATTGGTTTCATATTTGTGTAAATATATTTTTTACCGTTGATAAAAGTTAAATTAATAAAATCTTAAATACAATTAATGTTTTTCTGGTGAATAATTTGTAATTGTCCTAGTTCAGGCACACATATTGTTACCCGGAACTTTAAATGTAATGTAGTTTTAAGATCTAATTTTGTGCACTAAGTTTTCTAATAAAGATTTATTTATTTATTTAATTGCTTATGCAACTTAGCTTAGAATCAGAGAAATGTTTGTAATGCACAGTGATATAAACATTATTGGTCGGTAGGCCCCACAAATCTGTAAGGGCCTTATTTACACTTTTTTAAAGGTTTTTTCATACCTAAATACCAATGACACATACTTAAACTATGTGTAGGTATTTCTAAAACATAACATTTTTTGTTAAAACCTTGCATATTGTTCAATGGATTGCGAGCCATTCCGAGCAGACCCTCCCAGATTCCTATAAATCAGTGTTAATGGTATCGAGTTCAGACTGCCGTAACGGAATGGAGATGTAATAAACAAAGATCATTACGGGAACATTATTTTATTAATGTAACGTAAGGAGTGACGGAACGGGAATATCGTTTCCGGTCTTCGAAATGAGGAAACTGGGATAAAGCTCTGTCTGACGTTGGAGCTTCGCAGCTTTTCTGTATGCATATCATATTTTGGGAACTAAAAGAATTTCTTATTTATTAAACTTTTATGTTAATTAAAGAAATAACCTAGGGATATTGAGAAAATATCTTAACGATGTGTATCCGTTAAATACCACTTTGAGTATTACGTATTAAAATTATTTTTATACGATTAATAGGCTAACAAGATGACCTTACTCTATCTGTTAAGCGTTACCCGGTATCCACATATGAGGTCGACAGTCACAATAGACATTTTACATACATACATAAAATCACGCCTTCTTAACAGAGGGGTAGGCAGATATCACTTCCTGACATGTGCTACGGTCCTGACACACCACTTTCGCTTCATCCACATCCATTAACCACTTCATGCATGCTCGTCGATTACGGGTACTTTTCATTTGACCTCTCTTTAAGATTAGTCATTTTACTATATCAAATCCAGTGTGCCGGTGTGTGTGTGTCGATGGTACAGTGGTTAGTGATCCAGTTCCACCACCTACGGTTCCAAGAGTCATGGGTTCGATTCCCACTCGGGACAAATATTTGTGTGACGAACATCGGTGTTTGTTGCGTGTCTGGGTGTGTTATTACATATATTTATATTTATTTATTTGAATTTATTTATTTATTTCTCTCCATACAAAAGGTCTTAAATCTAGCATCTAAACCTAAGATTCTATTAATATGGACCCTATTGGGCACGGCAACATAAAAGAGGGGAGGACGCACTTCACATAGAATATTTGCCCTGTGTGCGATGAGGCTGAACGTCTGAAATTCTCAACTTAAAAGCTAGACGAACATTATTCGCATCGCCAGCAAAATGTTTCACACCAGTCACGCTCTTAACAGAAACAAATCGCCCGTTTGGATTGCCATTTATATCGGCCATTCTTCACTACTATCTGCCTCTCGCTCGCACACAATACTCACCCCTCGCCTCATTTGCCCGGTTAATCGAGAGGAAGGCACGATATGAAACGATTATGTACTTTTACATACTATCTCATCATTACACACAGACCAAAAAACACAATATACCAAAACAGTGAAAAGTGTCAGATGTTGAAAATTGAAGTACGCAGCTTTTTTAGACTGTGACGAAAATGAACGCTTGGTATTCAAGTCGGTACGTTCCGCTGGAAGTGTTCATTTAGCTAGAAATTTCGAGTTTCGACAAAATCCCGCATTAAATTCAAGTCCCATATGTTCATGATGTGCGCTAATAGGACGGAGGCATGTTTGCACATTTTTCAGCTGAAACATGGAGCCGGGTTGTGTGAAAAGTGCTTTTTAGTACTTTCATTAACATAGTAGAGTTTTTAGAGAATATTATTTAGGTGAAATAATTATTTAAATTCAAATGAGAAACAATGTTTATATTACTTGCATAAGACTCTTTCAAATAAATATAAGCAATACCTACATCTCAAATCATATTACCTACTACCTACGGTTCCAAGAGTTTCGATTCCCACCTGGGACAAATATCGGTGTTTATTCCGTGTCTGGGTGTGTTGTTAAATATATTAAACTATTTATGTATCCACTGTTGATTCTGACATCTGTAACACAAGTGCTTAAGCTAGTTACCAGGGGGTAAGATCAATGTGTGTGATTTGATGTGTTTATATATTTATATCAAATTTAAAGCAGAATAAAAATAACTAGCATTATTTGTCTTTCTTTTGTCGCTTAAAGCAATAATTTAGGGTAAAAGAAAAAAACAACTGTCATCTTTAGTCTCGCCCGTGACCACGAGCGCTTTAAAGAGCTAGAAACGTCGGGTATCTAAATAACACGTTTAGAATAACAATACACGCGAGTTTAATCCGTTAAAATTATATTTCAAATGTGCAGTCATCATCATTCTCCTGCCCTTGTCCCATGTTAAGAGGGGCCGGCGCAACATGTATACTTCTTCCACTCGGGCCTGTCATTCCTAAGCTCTCTACTCCTTTCACTCCCACACCATCTCTCACGCGATCCATCCATGTCTTCTATGGCCTTCCTCTCCTTGCGATAAAAGACAATACTATAATGTATAATTTTAAACTGTCATGGTTACACACATTAGAAAACTGTAACTGTCCGGGATATTTACCATGTTGTTTTGTTGTTGTAAAACAAAACGACATGGTTACACTATAATGATTGACTAAACACACGATCCAGTATGTGTCCCGTCATAAAAAGTAGGCCATCTTCAAGATCTCGCAATAAAATAACGCGCCAACTATTAATAATCAAGAAATACGGCCTCAGTTTCCGCTGAACATCTCGAGCGATAAACTTGTTTGTCATTTCAACAAATGGGACCTTGAGTTGGGCGAAGGCAATAAATACATGTTGTGCGTTATTTTATGCCTAGCCGACCACCCTGCGCGACCGTGCCAAACACTGCAGCTAGCTTCCAATTGGGACTGGACTTGGTGAAAGGTATAAGATCAGGCGAGTTCGGTTTTATGGACAGTGTTTTTTTGGTTAATGGTCAAAATGTGTATGCTAGTATGCCGTCAGAAACGTCACGGTTTTGTCCCACACCTACAGCGGTTGCGGGCCCACAGATGCGAATACAACAGCTTAGGTAGCATGCATTGATTTGTACATAAAGAAAAAAATCAAAACTTACTAAACGGTTTTTTCCCGCAGCGTGTTGTTGAATTGCGGGAAAGAAACCGCGCGGGCCATTTTTCCCTTACTAACATACAATGATGGCTTGGAGCCTCGTCATCATTACCGGACATGCGGGGGAGCGGATGGCTATGTTAGTATGTGTGTAGTCATGGTATGTTAGCCTACACGTTAATTGGCGTCAATATGTCAAAAAATCCAGTGATGAACATAAATAAATACAAATATAGAGGTGTTTTCAAATTAGAAATTAGTATAATATGCACACGTTTATTCGACGCTCATACGGTGAAGAAAAACATCGTGAGGAAACCTGAAAATTCTATGGTTGTGAAAAGTAGATCAACCTGCACTTGGCCCGCGTGGTTGACTTGACGTCCCCACTTAGGGGCACGAGTCTACCCTAAACTAGGGCGATCAAACCTTAATCAACCACGCTGGCAAACTGCGAGTTGGTAGACTACACAACCTTACGATGTTTTCCTTCACCGTCAGAGCGTCAAAAAACCGTACATGTATATAAATTTCATATTTGAAAAACACAGTGGTACGAAGCGGGGCTCGAACTGGCGATCTCTCGCATGGCAAGCAAAGCCTTTAACCACTCGGCCATCGACGCTCTCCGTAGTGATGTTCCTAATCTTTCCATTCCGCTGTCGCCTATCCCGCGATCCCGTATGCACGCCCTCTCGCCACATCTTACTGTTCTTTTTCTCCAACAAGCCAGAGCTGGCCTCAGTGGCTCCATCCCGTGCCAGAACGGATGGAAATGGGGCGATACGCCCGTTTGGCTGCTCTATACATAATTTAAATTCGAGAATATTACTTAGTGACGTGATGCGGAATTATTTAGCGTTGGAGAATGGAATAAGGTCTTACGCTTTTATCATTTTGTGAATTTGGTTATTTTTAATGTTTGTGTAAAGGGCACTGAAACTTGTTAAAAACTGCATGAAAAATGCCTTGACACTTGGTGTGTGTAAAAACGATTCTAAAAATACTTCTTTTGAATTCACTCATGCTTTTTTATAATCAGGTTAAAAGATCAATAGCATCTTTTACCGTTAAACCCAAAAAATAATAACCTTTTCGTCATTTTCACAACTAAATGATTTATAAATATTCATGAACCATTATTACACTCAACTAGAGAAAAAAAAATGCCAAAGATTAGCGTCTTCTTTACCATTAGTTCATACTTCTATGCTAAAAAAATAGAATTGATAAAGAAAAACATCGTTATCTAATTCCTTTGTAAAGCGATAACAAACTTTACTAATACTCTTACTCTTATCGTGAACGCCGCGGCAGTGACTGTATTGAACGTAGTGTACATTATTGTAAGCATGTTCTTGGTTTCTTTGATTATTGTTCATGTTGCGGTGTATTTGTTGATTCTTCTATACTGCAAACTGACCGTCGGCATAAACAAATGTAGTAAACATTTAGTGGGAAAAGTGGTGATTGTGACTGGAGGTAACAATGGGATCGGCTATGAGACAGCTAACAACATGGCCGAGAGAGGTGCTAAAGTGATCATAGGATGCAGAAACGAAGAAAAAGGCAAAACAGCAAGAGACAAAATAATTGCGAACAGTGGGAACAAAGACGTTCACTACAAAAAATTAGACTTAGCAACTTTCAAGTCTGTCAGAGAGTTCGCTGATGATGTACTTAAGAACGAGAAACGACTTGACATTCTCATTAACAACGCTGGTATGCACGGTACAGTCAAAACAATAACTGAGGATGGCTTGCTAGAAGACATGCAGACGAATCACTACGGACCGTTCCTTCTAACCTCACTATTGTTACCGTTACTCAAAAACTCGGCTCCTAGTCGTATTATAAACGTGTCATCTCTAGCCCACGGGTTCGGAGAGATAGATTTCGATAACCTAAACGCCGAAAAAGAGTACCACTCCAGCAAAATGTACAGTGCAACGAAACTCTGCAACATTCTCATGGCTGTGGAACTGAGTAAACGGTTGCAAGGAACAGGTGTGACCATTAACGCTCTGCACCCAGGGGTGGTGAACACTGATATCGTTTATAGAATTCCGTTCTTTGCGTACATACTTCCATTGCTTAAGTTATTGGCCAAGACGGCGTGGCAAGGAGCTCAGACGACGATCCACTTGGCGGTGTCACCGCAAGTTGAAACCGTTAGTGGTAAATACTTCGTCGATTGTCGTGAGAAAAAGACGAAAAGGAATGCCCAAGACGAGGTAGTCGCTCGCAAGTTGTACGAACTCTCGGAGAAGGTAGTTAAATTAAAAACGAATTAGTGAGATTTCACATATTGTTGGAAATGAAACTTTTACGGATAAAACTCGTATGCACGCTATTTCGTCCATTTGGCTGTAATCGTAGCCACGATTTTTTAAATGTGCAGTGTTTTGCTAATATAAGGGCAATACTAATTTATGCTGTTTATATTAATTCATTCTACTCGTATAAATAAATTGAACAAACCTAAAACTGTTTTATTACCAGGATGCAAATTCATAATAATACTAATAGAAAATTGTAACTTAGGGTTTAGGATTTTAATTTTATTTTAAGTTATGTTGGTAATCCAAAAAAAAAAAAATCTCCGACTACAACTCAAAGTCATATAATATGTGTTTGAAATTAATAGTGATAATTTAGTAGAAGGTTAAAAAAATCATATCTGCAGATAATAATTATGTATTAGAACCAAATTAAGGTACGGTTCAGCCACCTGTGTTAGACCGAGACAATGTGATTACCATTTTCAAGATAGTATGACTGATAATCGTATCTTATTCGATTAACTATCGTAAATCGGACATATTGATAATTTCAAAGGCAATAGTGAGTCACCAATTTAATTCATACACAGTACAAAATTATATTCCATTTTTAGATTCATATTGAAGCAAAGGAAAACGAACCAACGTGTTACATGAACTGCAAAATGGTAAAAAGTATTTACCTATAGTTGCATTAGTGCAAATCCACTAATAGTTTTATATTATTGAATAATAAAAACTAAACAACTTTTCTTTCATTCGCATCAAGAAAGGATAACATTGTTTTGCTCGTGTTTGTAAAGTAGTGACTTCAAGGAAACTCTGTAATACAATAGAGTTAATTTTCAATAGAAATCCGCATAAAAACGCTTGAGCCGCGCAAATAACGGTGAGTCGGATGGAAGAGAAATAACATGGCCAAGACAAAAGTGAATTAATACGCCGAGTGCTGTGCGTTTACTTTGAGACGATTATTGACTTTTTATTATTTTGATTATTGATTTGACTGGCTCAGTGGAACAGTGGTTAGTGACCCAGGTTCACAACCTACGGTTCCAAGAGTTGTGTGTTCGATCCCCACTCGGGACAAATTTGTGTCACGAACATCGGTGTTTGTCCCGTGTCTGGGTGTGTTTTTGAATGTGTTTTCGTTCCCGTACTCCTCCCAAACGGCTTGACCGATTCTCATGAAACTTTGTGAGCATATTTTGTAGGTCTGAAAATCGGCCAACATAATATTTTTCATACCCCTGAGTGATAGGGATTGTCCACGCGGACGAAGTCGCGGGCACAGCTAGAATTTAAGTATATTTGTGTATCCACGGTCGTTTCTGATTTCTGTAACACAAGTGCTTAAGCTACTTACCACAGGATCAGATCGATGTATGTGATGTTGAGAAATATTTATTTATTGATTCATTGAAAATCGAGGTTAAAAATGTGTATAAAACTGAAAATGTCCGGGATGTTTAACATGTTGTTTCATTTTCACTTTTCTAATGTGTGTAAGCATGGAGGTTGACGTAGCACATGCTGAGGCATGCACCTCGTTGACCGCATTTAGTTTTTCTTATCTGTTTGTGTTAATTCTTTATTCTTCTTCCGTCTGTCAATGTGTGTGTTTTTACTTACGCGTTATTAGGAGTAGCAAATTACATAGCTAGTGTGTGTTTTTGCTGGAGTTTTGTGTTTTGAAATAATATTTTAATTCGTTGTGTAGGCACTTGGTTATGTTATGTGGTCAATAAATGGTTTCTATTCTTTTCTAACCATGACAGTTTAAAATTATAAAAATACATATGTTGAAATGAAATGAAATGAAATTTATTTTTTGAAAAAAAAAAGAAATAGTACAATAATACAGTAACGTTACAAACAATTTACAAAAATAATTTTAAACTGACATGGCTACACACTTTAGGAAACAAAACAACATGGTAAATATCCCGGACAGTTTCAGTTTTCTAATTTACAAGAATTCCTTCTCTCAATATTATCAAACATGTTACGTTTAAGTCTAATGTATGGGGGCCTTAGTCCGGTCAATTTAGACATTCGAAGTTACATAAATTCCCACCAAGCTGAAAAACGGTAAGATTGCTTAAAATATCATTAAAAACAAAATTTGAAACTTCCCCATCTTTCCCCTGTAAGGAAAAAATGTTATTCAAGGTCAAAGGTAAAAAAATGAGTTTTTCGCGATTTTTAGCAAAACGGTAAGTTTTATCATAAAAATATGTATGACAAAATTACTTATCATCTAATTATCTATAAAAATTGTCTTTACACTTTGTTCCTAAGATTCACCATTTCAGAGATACAGCGATGCACAAAGTTGAAATGTTGTATTTTCAAATGCTTCCAGGCCCCCATGCTATTGTGCTAGACAGATAAAATTTTTACGAATGATGGATTTCAGTTGCCTCTATTATCGCTAATACTAAATACAACATAAAACCATCACTTAAGGTGGGCTCTCATACTAACGCTTTTTTTATTTGCTCGGACTTGGACGGTTTTTATGGTGGGTGCCCTAGTAGACATTTTCCACATTAACGTGGTGACCATGGCTTAACGTGGTTACCACATTAAAAACCGGCCAAGTGCGAGCAAATAAAAAAAAACCTTTCGTAGAGAAAAGAAAAAGAGCCCACCTTGAGTGATAGTTTAATGTTGTATTTAGTATTAGATGTTATAGAGCCAACTGAAATACATCATTCGTGAAAATTTTAACTGTCTAGCACAATCGCACGGGGGCCTGGCAGCATTTGAAAATACAACTTTTTCAACTTTGTGCATCGCTTTATCTCTGAAATGGTGAATCTTAGGAATAAAGTGTAAGACAATTTTTATAGATAATTAGGTGATAAGTAATTTTGTCATACATACTTTTATGATTAAACTTACCGTTTCGCTCAAAAGTGCATAAAACTGATATTTGTGACATTTGACCATGAATATTTTTTTTGCACACGTCGGATCGATGGGGACTTTTGACATATCATTTGTAATGACGTATTCAAGGCCTGCACAAAAATCCAGCTTGTTGGGAATTAATGCAACCTTACCCATAATTTAGATGCTAATTTGACTGGACTACCTATGGGGTTTGTTAATTCAATGAGGGTTTTCGCGTATGAGAAATTCAATAGATGGCAATACGTAAGAGTGAGGTCCAACTGCAGCATGATTGGTCATTTTTGACGTGACATTGACAGACGTGTCAATATTCACCAATCACGTAGCAGTACGTAGCACTCATATCTACGTCTTGCCATCTAGTAGATTTCTCATACGCAAAAATCCTTTTAAAACTAAATTACTTTTAGATATTTCAATCTTTCACTAATGCAAATGGTAGCTTATTATAAAGAGACTACTAAATAATTTTCCTAGTTTGGTAATTAGTAATGACAATCGAATACCATTTGTCTGCTTAACTAAAATAGAAATAAGGAAAGACTTTCTGGAAATTAAGAGTTCATTTAAAAAGTTTCGGGAATTAATAGTCTTTTATCCGTTTATTCAGATTTAATTTTGATTTGTGAATTGAATGTACCATCTTTAAAAACTACTAACTATATTATGCCGCATAGGTTAAAAATGCGTAAAAAAGAGTAACAAATGTGTAGCTACTTACTGCCCGACGTTTCGACTGGATTGCACCAGTCATTGTCGCGCGCGAGCGATCTTAGTTTTTTATCGCGTGTAGACCCATAATATACAGTTTTCATTGAGATAGAAGGTAAAATTTCTAAAATCGTATATACATCTCTTATACATATTATACACATTTCTATGTTTTGAATTTATTATTATTCTTAATCTGATAGTACTCAATAAGTAGTTCGATTAAAACAACACTGAACCCTCGTCGGCACTTTGCAAGGCGCATTGCAATGAACTAAGACGTTTTAAAGCTTTTCTTTTGCTAGAAAGTATAATTTATCAGCAGTTGAGAATTTTTTTAATGGGAGAAAATGAACAGCAGTAATATTTCGACGTGACTTTGATAAAACATTATTGAAATTGGAACTACTGCAACATTGGAAGGAGTTTTTTATACCTGACTTATAAGATAAAGTGTGTTGATGGTTATAGCGTTATAATATTTTTCACGTTCAACATACTTTTAAGTAGGAAAACTTATAACATAGCAAGTATAAACATGTTGTACATTATGATTGAGAATATTCTTGTATAGAGCTTACACAAACCTACTGGCTGAGAGTAATATCCAAGGAACGGGCGTAAATCCACTAACTGAATCCGGACTAAGAAATTGTACGAACCTATGACCTCAAATCTTCAGGCCAAGAGACTAAAACGAGGCTGTCAAATATTAGTCTTTATGGGTCTATACGCGTTTTTAGGAGTAGCAAATTACATAGCTACTTACTGCCCGACGTTTCGGCTGGGTTACACCAATCGTGGTCGCGAGCGAACTATAAACCCATAGAGATATAGACCCATAAAGACTAATATTTAGTGTAATGGAACGCAAAAGTCTAAAATCTTACAAAACGAGGCTGTCAAATAATAGTATTGGAGCCTTAGTCTTACTAGTGATTTCAAAATTAGGGGTGAGAGCCATCCGCTCCCCCAAGTAAGGTGTTGATGACGAGGCTCCTCCAAGCCATCATCATTTATACCAGTTAATGATTTCAAATTAAAATTCATTTTTTTTACTTACTAAGTGTAGGTATATCTATGTAAGCAATTTAAGGTTTACCTTTAGTAAACCCTTAATTAAGTAAGGTCTCAAATATGATAAAGTCTAAGGTGTAAATTGCCTAACAAAGACGCAAGCTAACGTGTTGTGGACGGTGCGGTTATGGCAACGACCGCTGCGGTCAGACGCCCCTTAGTGACATGTTAAATGTTGTTCAGCGAACTAAATGGTGATAATTAAAGGAATTAGTTGGGAAAGTGAAAGTATTAAAGTATAAAACGACACGATAAAACCTGCTCATTTTGAATTGGTTCATTACATGTGGTTGATAATGATTGTCGATGTTCGTTTATCTAAAAACTACGTCAGACACAATTAACACACAGAAAGTTAGCAAGATAGAGAAAAGTGTGTTCCCAATCTGCATCCTATAAACGTCATCAGCCCATATACGTCCCCACTGCTGGGGCTCGGGCCTACGCTATAATCCAGCCTTAGTCATTCTTCATTCATTCATTCTTGTTAAAGGTGATATTTTTGATCAACATGTTTGTGCGATATTGTAATAAATATGAAAAGACAACGTAGTTTATTTTATTTTCATTAAAGTATTGTTTATTTTATTGTTTAAAAATTGTTAAAAATATTACAATGCTAACAATAAAGCTACACTCATTTAGAAGATTATAATCCTATCTGTCACAGTTGGACTGTTTTCTATTATCCGTCCCAGATATTTAAGAAAATATCTTACAAATATTACAATACTAACTCCAATGCTAAACTAATTTAGAAGATTATAATTCTATCTGTTTTAGTCGGACTATTTCCGGTCTTTGCAACTGGCGAGACTTAAGCCATTTGCAGCCACATTTATGTGTCCCGGCGACCTCTATGTGCTCCCTAATGGTTGTGTAATCTAGACACGCGGTAGCGTGTCAAGCCAAGGTTCAAGAAACAGAACTGGCGAGCCGCACCGTGTGTAATATTACACGAACCATTTGGAACCACTTTTGAACACCTCATAAATCAAAAACTATTTCACATAAACGTATCAAATTTGGCTCATATATTGTGACTTGCGAGATAAATATGTGTTCTAAATTTCATAAGCTTATCTCAAACAGTTATTTAGATATTAATGTCCAAAAATCCTCATTTTTATCATTGACTGACTGACAGATCAAAATTCTAACCCAGTTCCAAATGACCTAGAGAGTTAAAATTTGGTATGCAGATAGGTAATTACATGAATACAAAGGAAAAAATAAAAAACTGGAAATTTTTTAATAATTAGGTTAGGTTCTATTATGAACGCTTAACATAAATACCTAGTTAGTGCCTAATAACGCCTATATACCGGGGAAGGCAGAGCACTAAGTATATATTTAGGTATACTTACTTATTTACAATTAAGAGTAGGTACCTTTAGTCGGTTTTCATATTTATTACTTAGGGTAGGTACCTACATAAAGTCTAGTTTTAGTTTTGAATTTGTCCTTTTCAAAGGACCCACGGCGTTACGATGATATATACTTTTCTACAAAAAGTAATGATATCCAATCAAAAACATAAATGTGAAATGAAAGCCAAGTTCAATATTATGATAATTGCCTTGGTTGTTGACTTCAACGACAAAAGTAGTGAGATCTAAATGGGTGCCAAGTTCAATGGTCAACCCAGAAATTTATTTATAAGTAACGCTATAACATACCTATCATATCTTCTTATAACGTAAGATAATGTATGGTGGTAGCCTATGAAGGTCGGTCTTGGCTAGTTTTCATAAATGAATTATAGCCGTCGCAAGTTCTAAGCCTACAAGTATTTGTCGGTTTTTATTTTATAATTCCAAAAATTTGGATTGTTGGTAGAAACTAGCGAGCGAACATAATAATACGTTGGTAGGTTTATAGAAACTAGCCAAGACAGACCTTCATAGGCTACCACCATACATTATCTTATGTTATAAGAAGATATGATAGGTATGTTATAGTGTTACTTATAAATAAATTTCTGGGTTGACCATTGAACTTGGCACCCATTTAGATCTCACTTCTTTTGTCGCTGAAGTCAACAACCAAGGCAATTATCATAATATTGAACTTGGCGCTCATTTCACATTTATGTTTTTGATTGGATAGATTTAGGTTAGTGATCACGGTTAAACTGTCTTGTAATTATATCGTTACGTATTATAATAAAAAATAATGGATCGTTGTCTGTCTGTCTGTCGCAACGCAGTAATACAATTATGAGTAATACGTTAAATGGTAAGCTTTATTTAAAATATGGTGTTTTATGTAATCGGTTCATAACTTTTTTTTCCTAAATGATATACGGTGATTGCTTGGAGTAGCCTCGTCATCAACACCGGACTTGCGGGGGAGCGGATGGCTCTCACACTTAACTTAATCCATAACTAAAAAACTTATTGTAATTTAAAGAATCATGATTCATGACGAACGCAAGAACGTCTTGCAAACAGAGTTGATTAATTTCTAACGTTAAAGAATCATTAAATGTAACAGAAATGATTAATGATTAAACGAACTTACCTGTACGTGAAGTTCTATCATAATTATACGAGCTGCTTTGTCCGAAGAGATTAGCATTAGATAGTTATTTACACATGTAGTATCACATACGGTGACGCCAGTTTTGCACTGATAGTTGAGATATTAAAAGAAAAAATAAAAAAATAATTAGTGGGTAGTTCCGTTTACCTGTCAGCCTACGTCGCGGTAGTTCGTCATTTAGTTCAGAGCGTAGATTTTTCACAGCTGGGGGTCCTTTGGGATGGGAGGGATGCTAATCTCTTCGGACAAAGCAGCTCGTATAATTATGATAGAACTTCACGTACAGGTAAGTTCGTTTAATCATTAATTATACTCACTGCTTTGTCCTCGAGATTAGCATTAGATAGTTATTTACACATGTAGACATTGAGAGATTTTAACTGCTGTGAAAAATCATTTCATTCAACCAAAACAACATATTGTTATTTTTATATTGTTTGGCATAATCATTTTTAATTATAATGTTTAATTTAGTTATTATCTTTACTAATGTGGTACATATTTCCTATCGATTTTACATCAACTAAACAAATCAATCTGAATTTTATTGATTCCACATTCTTTTTAAAATTTATTGTCTTGACATTATTGCATTAGCAAAAACTTCATGATCATCAACCTCATTTACAATATCCCTTTGTTAAATTTTATAAAGGTCTTGGAGCTAGCGCTCCATCATTCTACCTTCCTGATCAGATCAAGATTCTATTTGCGTTCGAGGTGCTAGCGAGTCTCGTACCTACTATGAGTGGCAAAGGTGACAGTGGAGACATTTATACCATATACTTCGAGGGTATTCTTCACCCAACGGCTTAATGTTTGTGACGTTACTTGTAGTGTGGGTTTCTAAAGCTAACGAAAAATAAGATTATTCTGTACGAGACCAGTTACAATAAAAAAAAATTCATGTCTTATTTAACTACGCATATTTCAGGTTATTCTGAAAATATGGCAATAAACTGGCTAAATTTAGTTAAGCCGGAACTTTATAAAATCGGGTATATTTATGATTATTTTGTATGAATTTAGTTACATTAAAAAAATATTTTCATGTTTTATTTAACTAAGCATATTTTAGGTTATTCTGAAAAATATAGCAATAAACTGGCTGAATTTAGTTAAGCCGGGACTTCTTTATAAAATCGGGTATTTTTATAATAACTGGGTCGGGAAAGCATTCTACATTTTTGATGTTTATAAATAATAATGTCATCAGTCTGTCTGCATTCCATGAGTTGCAGTTACAAGAGCTAGCAAGAGCTAGCAACGTAATAAGTTTTTGGAAATCGTCTCCAAGTCCAATGATTCATTGGGGTGATGATTTAAAACTAAAGAAGTAGGTATTCCATAAGTCAAATTGGATTTTGGCATGGGTGGTCGCAATTGGAAGATTCCCTTGAAGAATCTTTTTATATTTTATTTATTAGTGATTTTGGGCTGTATATAAGCGCTAATGCAGATCTGCAGATTTTATCTGCTCTATCGATCTGTAGTTCATTCATTGTTGTAAAATTCTGTATGAAAGTTTAGAATATTTTAAATAAATGTTTAAAAGAGATTTAAATTATTATGTATACCAAATTGAAACCACTTCTTTAAGCAGGAATCATAATGATTAATAGAGTTTTGAGAAAGCAAATGGGAAACATTTCTCCTTAGCAAGGATGTCCTGACAATACTCCAGCAATCAGGATATACCGTTGGTGTACGATGAGATTGCTGGAATAAGATAATATAAGTGTCTCACATGACTTTAAAATTAATGACTCAGAAATAAGAAGTCTATTATAATTGGGAAATCCCAGTAGTGTGGGCCACCATGGGCCACTACTATGCAATTATGCATGTTGCCTTGTCTTTAATTATTTTACGTAAAGTCTTTACAATTATGGAAACTCGTGGAAAAGTTATGCCTTTCCACCAGTAAAAGAATTTTGACCAGGATTCGGTGAAGGCATTTATTGCAACTGCATCGGGGTATCTTTTACACTTTTCATTAATTCTGCTGGAAAATAAATAAATGTAAGGTTCACCAAATTAAAAGGTTGTCTTCTAAAAAGCATAGTCGGCTAGTTCCCATTCAACATCAGGGGTTACTCCGAGATTCCGCGTCTGCAACGGTATATTCTCTGCTGAGCATAAGCTCATAAGCATAGAAAAATATGAAGCAAATACTATTATTGCTCACACCATTGCAATAAATCTCATCATCTGACCAAATACCGGTAGCAGTCTCCTGCCCGCAAGCCGCACCCCACCCCGTAGTTGAAGCATCACCAAAGATTGGTAATACATATTTGTCATTTTTTATACTATTAGTTAGTGTATTTATGGCTTGAGTCCACAAATCGAAATAAGATATGAATGCATCTGGTAAGTCATGTACCTTTCATTATTATTTGGATCTTTTAGTATATTTAAATACTAGCACCGTTCAAAGTTTTTAGTATACAACCAGCCGCATTCGACGGCGGGGCAAGCAGATGTAAATAAACCAATCAAGCGAGCAAAGTATCTTATTTTGTAAGTCTTTAAGTATTAAAATGGTTGATTTGATATTTAATTTTATTAATTTGATCCGGAGGTAAAGTAATTTAAAAAATTTTAGTATCTATAATGTATCCTAAGAACTTGCAATATGTACCTGGACATAAATTGCTTTTCTCGTAATTTATTATGATACCTACTGACTTTAACAGATTTACAGGGTGATGTGGTCTAAGCATCCCTTATAGTCATCATGCTTTAATAAAAAAATGTCTAATTAACGGTCAATATGTAGCTACAAGATCTAGAGGTTCACGATTGGTTTCATTATTTTCGTACACACGAAGGGCGCCGTGCAGAGGCCAAACGGTAACACATTGAACTTAAATAACTCGTTATTACCGCCAAACTGAAATCGTACATATTTTTTAAAATCTTCATGAATTTTAATTAAAAAATATGCATCTTTAAAATCTACCGTACATCATGATCAGCACGGGCTATATACGTCCCCACTGCTGGGGCACGGGCCTACCCTAAACTAGGGCGATCAGGCCTTAGTCAATCACGCTGGCTAAGTGCGGTTTGGTTAAATAAACAACGTAAGAATTTCTTCGTAGGTGTGGTGCAGGTTTCCTCACGACGTGTTCACCAATGTCGAATAATCGTACATAATATGAATTTCAAGTTGAAAAAACACCGTGGTACGTGGCGGGGTTTTAGCAGGCGACTTCTCGCAGGGCAAACAACGGCCTTAACCACTCGGCCATATCTGCAGTACACATGATGGAATTTTGTGAAACTAATTTCATTGCAGTACGTAAATCCTCTTATTTAAAAGAGTTTCAATGAACTTATTAAGAGTTTTTAATAAAGTATAAATCACATCTTCCGATTTTGAGTTTGCACAAGAAAAAAAGTGGGTATAAAATTGATTTTTTTACACTGGGAAATAGCATAAGTCATCAATACATTGTTTGTGCTGCAATTTATCTGATTCCGTGTGAGTACTGTGAGTACATAATAATATGAGGGTAAGTTTGTAAAACAGGTTAAGAAAAAAGTATCCCTTGTAACCCGAAATCCAAGACAGTATTGTCTGGTCACGAGTGATAGAAGACCATTGTTCGTAAAAATGACTAAGTCTGCCAGCGTACCTCATGTTCTACTGCCGCTGACGATTCCGCGCGGGTTCCCGGGCGCCGGTGTCGATATGACAGTCATTTTTGAATCCGAAACCGTTTAGACTTCGAAATTGACTTGACCAAAGAGGCAGTTATCTACTTAAGTCTTCGTAAACTGGTTCTTTATATCTATTTTTATATTATATAATATGAAATTACGGCGCGCCCTTAAGTCGGTATTTTGACAATCGCGTATAAGTCGAGTAACATCCATGAGTGGCTTAATAACATTATTTTTATTTTGCTCCTCAAGCAAAATAGTAATTGCTTCTCCAAGACATGATAATGGCAAAATCTAGGACTTTATGTTTGCTTTCAATCCCTTTATCTATCTTTATAACGATATCCGTTACCGCAGCCTTAATTTATGGATTAAGATAAAGAGCATATATATTTGGGTAAAATTTTTTGGGGGTAGATATTTCCCCTGTAAGTCCTTACGGAGGTCTTTTGACAAGCCAACTGTGGCTACTTGTGAAGGCGCACAGCCAGATCAGCATTTATAACCTTGCCGTACAATTTAGTGATCGACGGATCATACATAAAAAAAAAAATTGTTGACACTACGGCATCGCTTGGTTTTGATATTTAACACCACAAATGATTAGTGTTTATCACTCGTAAGTACGAGTACCATAAAAAATATATTAACGTATACTATAATCTTCAATTTGTATTGTTTACAGCAGCCTTAAGAAATAACTGCGTGAAAAGGTAACTACGCATTCTGAAAATAGCCTTAAAGACTGATAAGCCTGTTAGATAACAAGCTGTAGGTATATACATACAGTGTATCTCAGATCACTGTATTTAATGATCCGGAACGATATTTTTTGCCGGTTGCATAAAATTATTATGGTATACAAGAAAGGTAAGTGACATGCTATTTAGATAAGTAACAATCCCAAAAATTGTTCGCAAATCTAAATTTATACACGTACTTTTAACGTTACAGTATTGTTGATGAAAATTAACACCAACTTATCAAGTAACATAGCACTACATATAGTAGGTATTATGGAAAATTCCTAAAGTAGGATTATTTTGTTACCGTATTGTCAGTAAAGTGATAGCCCCATAAGCTAACCGCAGTACAGACTTATCATGTAACAATATTAGCAATAGTCACAAATTTTATATATAAATTGGTACCTTCTCTGTCTGGCAGCATAGCACTACATATAGTAGGTATTATGTAAAATTCCTAAAGTAGGATTATTTTGTTACCGTATTGTCAGTAAAGTGATAGCCCCATAAGCTAACCGCAGTACAGACTTATCATGTAACAATATTAGCAATAGTCACAAATTTTATATATAAATTGGTACCTTCTCTGTCTGGCAGCATAGCACTACATATAGTAGGTATTATGTAAAATTCCTAAAGTAGGATTATTTTGTTACCGTATTGTCAGTAAAGTGATAGCCCCATAAGCTAACCGCAGTACAGACTTATCATGTAACAATATTAGCAATAGTCACAAATTTTATATATAAATTGGTACCTTCTCTGTCTGGCAGCATAGCACTACATATAGTAGGTATTATGTAAAATTCCTAAAGTAGGATTATTTTGTTACCGTATTGTCAGTAAAGTGATAGCCCCATAAGCTAACCGCAGTACAGACTTATCATGTAACAATATTGGCAATAGTCACAAATTTTATATTAAATTATTACCTTCTCTGTCTGGCAGCATCTCAGGATAACCCGATAACATTTCGTCATGCTCAGACGAACCAGAAGACGACGTTGAGTCACTTCGTTTTATTTTGCCATATTTAAGTTTTCTTTCCAATTGTTTTAACTTTTTTGCGATAAATTCGTAATTCTCGCCCTTTAAATGTTTCCTTTTACCCATTTTTACACTCTAAGAACACTTTTAACCTGAAAATACGGACACTTAAACAAAATCGTGCGTACTGGCGGAGCACTGTACTTGTGAATGACGAACTACCGCGACGTAGGCTGACAGGTAAACGGAACTACCCACTAATTAATTTTTATTTTTTCTTTTAATATCTCAACTATCAGTGCAAAACTGGCGTCACCGTATGTGATACTACATGTGTAAATAACTATCTAATGCTAATCTCGAGGACAAAGCAGTGAGTATAATATTTAATAAAGCGTTTAAACATCCGTTATCGACGAGTCTGCATGAAGAGGTTGATGGATGAATGTGATGAAAGTGGTGTGGACCGTAACACACGGCAGGAAGTGATCTCTGCCTACCCCTCCGAGAAAAAGGCGTGATTGTATGAATGTATGTTTAAAAAAGGATAAGCTTGATAAATTCGTAATTATTTACATCAGTATATAAGACGTTGACAGCTGTAAAATCAAGGGCCGTCGTCGAGGAAAAACTGAAACTGAAAAACACAATGATATAGTGGACCCGTCCAAGAGGCGTAAGGAGTGAAAAACAGGTTTTTTCCTGTTTGTTTTTACGTGCCAAATTAAATATACCCTTGAGTGTCTACCGTGACTTTCCTTTTTTATACTTTAACAACATCACATTGAAAATAAAGAAGATTGTTTATTTTTGATTGCGGAATGGAGAGATTTTGAGCAGAATGAACTAAAGTGTGTCTTGTGTATTTATGTATCCAATCAAAAACATAAATGTGAAATGAGAGCCAAGTTCAATATTATGATAATTGCCTTGGTTGTTGACTTCAACGACAAAAGAAGTGAGATCTAAATGGGTGCCAAGTTCAATGGTCAACCCTGAAATTTATTTATAAGTAACTCTATAACATACCTATCATATCTTCTTATAACATAAGATAGTGTATGGTGGTAGCCTATGAAGGTCTGTCTTTCCTAAGTTTTACGGGGTATAATTTTCTTCTGAGTATTATTTTCTATATTTTCTTGTACCAGTATACCTAAATATATACTGAAACTGTCCGGGATATTTCCCTTTTTGTTTTGTTTTCCTGAGCTCACGATGTTTGGGCACTATTGCACGCGCCATGACCGCGGGTGAAGTGTAGGACTGCGAGAGTGCGGGTAGGACTAAGGGCAGACATATCGGTCTACCCTCTTTCTCAGTCTTTTATTACGCACGACACCACTACCCTCGTTCACATTATTGTCACTCAGAATTCGATCCAGACACACTACACTCACGGTATCACTTCTTTTTTCCTCGAAAACGGACACATTTTTATTTTTACATAAACGTATCACTGCATGCCATACTTTCGCTAGTTGAAACCCGTCCTCACGATTGAAGTTTTGAATTTTTGAATTTCAATTGCTTCCTTGACCAGTCGTGGTATGTAATGGCGTTCTGTCGAAAGTATTTTTGGGGTATGTAACTCAATCCAGTGGTTCGTTCCCGATTGTAAAAGATGTTGAGCGATTGCCGATTTTTGTGCTTCGTTGTTTTTGACTGCCCTGATATGCTCTTTCACCCGAGCATTTTCATCTTTACGAGCTTCCGCAGCTACAGTCAATTTTATAAAATTAACTGTAGCTGCGGAAGCTCGTACATAGGGCAAACGAAAAGGACTATTTCGTGCCGGGTGAAAGAGCATATCAGAGCAGTCAAAAACAACGAAGCACAAAATCGGCAATCGCTCAACATCTTTTACAATCGGGAACGAACCACTGGATTGAGTTACATAACCCAAAAATACTTTCGACAGAACGCCATTACATACCACGACTGGTCAGGGAAGCAATTGAAATTAAAAAATTCAAAAACTTCAATCGTGAGGACGGGTTTCAACTAGCGGAAGTATGGCATGCAGTGGTACGTTTATGGAAAAATAAAAATGTGTCCGTTTTCGAGGAAAAGAGAAGTGATACCGTGAGTGTAGTGTGTCTGGATCGAATTCTGAGTGACAATAATGTGACCGAGGGTAGTGGTGTCGTGCGTAATAAAAGACTAAGAAAGAGGGTAGACCGATATGTCTGCTCTTAGACCTTACCATCATTCTCGCAGTCCTACAGTTCTTCCGTGATCGTGGCGTTTGCAACAGTGCCGAAATATCGGGTCTCATTAAAATAAAACAACTTGGTAAATATCCCGGACAGTTTCAGTTTTCTAATGTGTGTGACCATGACAGTTTAAAATCACATATATTAAATATATACTTATATACTGCTCTGCCTTCCCAGGTATATAGGCGTGATTAGGCACTAATTAGTTATTTATGTTAAGCGTCCATAATAGAACCTAACCTAATTATTAAAAAATGCCAGTTTTTATTTATTCCTTTGTATTCATGTAATTACCTATGTGGATACCAAATTTTAACTCTCTAGGTCATTTGGAACTGGGTTAGAATTTTGATCTGTCAGTCAGTCAATGATAAAAATGAGGATTTTTGGACATTAATATCTAAATAACTGTTTGAGATAAGCTTATGAAATTTAGAACACATATTTATCATGCAAGTCACAATATATGAGCCAAATTTAATACGTTTATATGAAATAAGTTTTGATTTATGAGGGTTTAAAAGTAGCCCCAAATGGTTCGCGTAATATTACACACGGTGCTGCAGGAGAATTCTGATACTTGAACTTGGCTTGACACGCTATCGTGTGTCTGGATCATTGTACTATTATTAATATATTATACTTTTTGTGTCTATATAGTGGTCAATATTATGTTTTTCTTTCTTCTTTCTTTCTTTCTAAACCTGATCCGTGAACCTTTAACTTTTTTTAATTTGTTCACTGTCATTCCACTCTTTGTTTGATTTATTATGGTGGTTAAAAGAAATGCAAAGTATATGAAAACTTTTATTTTACAACTATGCAGTACAAGCTCTGCTCTGTTCTAATGGGCGTCAGAGACTGATATACATTGTATATTTTTAACCGACTTCAAAAAAAAATTGTAAACAAAAAAAAAACCGCCTTCAAAAACCCGACTCACTAAAAATTACAAAATAATATAATACGAACATTAATCTGGGTATGAATTTGATATGTTGTTGAAGGCGGTGCCGTTTATATTTCATGTATTTTTCCTCAAAATTTTATTGGCACCGCCTTCAACAACATATCAAATTCATACCCAGATTAATGTTCGTATTATATTATTTTGTAATTTTTAGTGAGTCGGGTTTTGAAGGCGGTTTTTTTGTTTACAATTTTTTTCAACCTTTTAAGTGTTACATTTTTTTACACCCTATTAGTTCAGCTCACCTATAATTCTGCTGATATTATAACTAGTAGTATCAATATGTACACAGATTTGAAAGAATTATCCCTTTACTCCCAACTATTAAGGAGTTGACCTTCCATCATCAGCTCAGCATCATAACATTATGATTGCCAGAAGCAAATGCCAATATAACTTCAGAAAATATGTAAAAGGCGGTACATGTGCCTATAAAATTTGAGGGTTGCCCTCGATTACTCCTGGATCCCATCATCAGATCCTAGAATGGTCAACCTAATAGTTTAGCTCACCTGTAATGCTACTGATATTATAACTAGTTAGTCTCAATATGTATACAGTATTGAAATAATTATTCTTTTACTCATAACTACTAAGGAGTTGACCTTCCATCATCAGCTCAGCATCATAAGATTATGATTGCCAGAAGCAAATGCCAATATGACTTCAGATAATATGCAAAACGCGGTACATGTCCCTATAAAATTTGAAGGTTGCCCTCGATTTCTCCAGGATCCCATCATCAGATCCGAGACTGGTGAAAATGGGACCACCTCGGAAGTGAACTCTATCCAACCAAAAAAAAATTTTTGAAATCCGTCTATAATTGACGGAAATATCGGTGAACATACATAAAAAAAAAAAAAAAAAAAAAAAAAATTATACATACAGACGAATTGAGAACCTCCTCCTTTTTTTGAAGTCGGTTAAAAAGGAGGAGGTTCTCAATTCGTCTGTATGTATAATATTTTTTTATGTATGTTCATCGATATTTTCGTCAATTATAGACGGATTTCAAAAATTTTTTTTTGGTTGGATAGAGTTCACTTCCGAGGTGGTCCCATTTTCACCAGTCTCGGATCTGATGATGGGATCCAGGAGAAATCGAGGGCAACCTTCAAATTTTATAGGGACATGTACCGCGTTTTGCATATTATCTGAAGTCATATTGGCATTTGCTTCTGGCTATCATAATTTTATGATGCTGAGCTGATGATGGAAGGTCAACTCCTTAATAGTTATGAGTAAAAGAATAATTATTTTAATACTGTATACATATTAAGACTACTAGTTATAATATCAGTAGCATTACAGGTGAGCTAAACTATTAGGTTGACCAGTCTAGGATCTGATGATGGGATCCAGGAGAAATCGAGGGCAACCCTCAAATTTTATAGGCACATGTACCGCGTTTTACATATTTTCTGAAGTTATATTGGCATTTGCTTCTGGCAATCATAATGTTATGATGCTGAGCTGATGATGGAAGGTCAACTCCTTAATAGTTGGGAGTAAAGGGATTATTCTTTCAAATCTGTGTACATATTGATACTACTGGTTATAATATCAGTAGAATTATAGGTGAGCTTAACTAATAGGGTGTAAAAAAAATTAACACTAAAAGGATGAAAAAATTGTAAACAAAAAAAAACCAGCCATCAAAAACACGACTCACTAAAAATTACAACATAATATAATACGAACATTAATCTGGGAATGATTTTGATATGTTGTTGAAGGCAGTGCCGTTTATATTTCACGCAGTTTTCCTCAAAAATTTCATATCAAACAACATATCAAATTCATACCCAGATTAATGTTCGTATTATATTATTTTGTAATTTTTAGTGAGTCGTGTTTTTGAAGGCGGTTTTTTTTTTGTTTACAATTTTTTATATAATAAAAATTATATAATAATAAATAATCACCCCAGACACGGAACAAACACCGATGTTCATCACACAAATATTTGTCCCGAGTGGAAATCGATCCCCCGTCTCTTGGAAGCGCCAGCCAGGGGCACTAACCACTGTTCCACCGAGCCAGTCTAACTACCCAGTCTCTAGATACTCATAGAGTAGACGTTTGAATGCATTCCTATGTTTTAAACTTTGACTTAACAACATAGTTACAACGTAAACGTGAACATAACGCTTAAGAGCTAAGTAAAGTACAAAACGACTTGCAATTACCCGGCGTAAAGCAACGCTCTTAACTTGAAATGGCTTCAGGAGACGCAACAAAACAAAGCGTGTCTCCCAAAACTTAAATAAAACTACGTTCCTATTTACGGCTAGTAAACTGTGAGCGTTTACCGTGTGTTTCTCCCGAAACTCATAAAACGGAACGCAGCCGTGTTCATTTAATCTTGCGTACGGATCGGGAAACTAATAACAAAGTGAGGAATAATGTCGCGCGTCAAAACAGGCGAAGTTCGCTCCGTTGTTAATTCAAAGAAAACGTGTTCTAGTATATCGGACGCACGGCTTATCTTGCTCGTCGATTTTGTGGATGTTTCGGGGGGAAATACACGGACTGGAAACCGGATTGGGAAAAACTTTAGCTAAACCTAACAGTCCCTCGCCTGCCCAAGGAGGGAAGGTCATGTTTACGTACTTTATATTTATTTAGCACAACTTAAAGAATCTCTAACATCATCATCATCATCAGCCCATTCCTGTCCACTGCTGGACATATGTCTCTCCAAATGCACGCCACTTCTCTCTATCCTCGGCCACTCGCATCCAGCTCCTACCAGCCGTCCTGCGCAGATCGTCACACCACCTGGCCTGCGGGCGTCCTACACTACGTTTGCCGAGACGCGGTATCCACTCCAGAACTCGTCTACCCCAGCGGTTGTCGGTTCTACGGCTGATGTGGCCAGCCCACTGATACTTCAGCTTGCTAATGCGATGAGTTATGTCGATGACTTTGGTTCTCTGATGGATCTCTAACATGTCATTACAATTTTACATTGGTATCATATTAATATTGAATTCCTGTGACTGTAATGCACAACATAATATAATATGTTTTGGGTATTGTGTATTTAAAACATGTATTTGCTACTCCTAATATATAAAAAGACTAATATTTTATTGTGCATCTCATTGTTAAACCTAAAGTAGGTACTAGACAGAATTTTGACAGACGAGGCGTCATTAGATTCGTCATGATTGTGTGAGATTTCAAACAAATCTCGCCTACAAAAAAGAAAGAGGATAAATTTACCTTCTCAAGGTCACAAAATACCCGCCCGTGGATCCCCACCGTATATTATGAACATTACGATCACACACGAGATAGCTGCGAGTCTCGCAAGCCAAAGCGTCTCCCCACTCCTTATTATAGAAAAGAGGCCATAGACCAAGGAGGTTAGGAGGTACGGGCGTCTTAGGAGGTACTACGATATTTGACCCTATATTGGTCGTTACTACACAGGGTAGTGACAGGATGGTATTAGACGATTTTCAAAGATCAAGAAGGCACTGAGTTTTTCACACGCAATTAAACAGTCCGCTCCAGCACCCCACGTTTTAACAATCAAGTATTATAATTAAAAGCACATAGTTTACACTTCAGTCCAGAATCAGAGACAACATGAACGACCAGTAGTTTATTTTTTACTTTTACGTGCACCTATAAAAGCGTGTATTTAGTGTTTTTTTAACTATACATTTTTGAATTTATTTATATTAGTTTGTTTTCATCAAAGATCAGTGATAAAATGTCATATGACGTAATTTTCTAAGTGCAGTGCAATCTCATGTTCAGGATCACTCTATCGGCCTTCCAGTTTGTATCGTTGGAGAAAATAATAATCGCAGATTCAAAAAAATATAACATTTGCACAAATGTATTTAATTACGTAAATACATATTTTATTAGCACATTATTATCATCATCAGCCTCTGACGTCTTTGCTTAAATTTAATAAAATTATTTTGCCAATACATTTAAATTGTTAATTTATTCTAATTAACGGTATATCAGGTTCAAAGTTGACCTTCTGAATTTCCATGTTGTTTGAGATGCGTTCCCTTGAATTTTACACTTCGCTTTTATCAGTGTTTCGTATTTATCTGCCAAATTTAACATGACTCCTCGCTTCAAAGTAGACCCATTTTTTCTGAATGTTGATTCTTCTTTTTTCTCTAATGGTAATGCTGATGCCTGTCATTTGAGCTGCAGACTTAACCCGGCGCCAGCACAGTGAAAATATGCAACAACGACAGTAGGGTTGGGTCGACAGGACCCGTATAAGAAAACGCCATAATTACAAAAGTTAAAATAAATTTCGTTTGTGTTAGTACTATCTGTATAATACGATTATCGTTATAGGTTTTGAGTAGAAAATAAAACAACAAGATACGAAACTATCTTTTTAATGCCTTTTTATAAAAGTATCACAAATAAACAACAAAATAGACAACCTCTGTCTTAAAGTAATAAAATTTTAACAAAACAAACTTTTTTCTATAATATAAACTAATTTGCTACATGGTAATCAAGTCATTAATAGACTTATAATATAACACCATTTGTATCAGTCTTATACGTCAGTCATGGTATCCTTATCATATGCGCAATCTCGGCAGTACAACATTGCATGCTCCCTGCAGATGTATTTGCTACAGGTCCGACAATTATTATTAGTTTTTCTATCTTTTTTTGGCAGAACAGTCTTGGCATCTCTTTCTTACATTAGGTATCTTCTAAAAGTTCTGAAAATAACAAAATAAACAATATTATAAAACCAAAAAACATTTTTAAAAACGACGAAAAATTACGACACGAATAGTATGGTTGGGTCATATTTACCTTTTTCGCGTTTGACCGTGTCTATCACCCGCTGCGGCCGCAACACGACTAATTGGCGATATCCCGCACTAAGTGGAGACCCTTAGCTCCAGCTACTGAGAAGTTTGGCAATGTCACACACAAATTTTAAGAAACACGCTCATTTGAAAACTGCTCGGGTCAAATAGACCCAACTGTGCGAACGCCGGGTTAATGGACAATTTATTTGTTATATCTATTTGAAGGGCTGACTAGAAATAATCAGTGGGTAATAACACTTTAGGATAATAAATATAATGGTTCCATCTATCATAGCGCCATAAATAATAGTCACTCCATAAAACTCAAAGTCTAATGACATTTAATTCAAGCTCGCGTCTTAAATTCTCCTAAATTATAATGTACTTGTGGACGTTTTAGTTTTTAGCTTTGACTTATTTAATTACTATCATAGAAGTCGCTTTCATTTATTTTCAGATAAGATAAAATGTATGTATGCTACATTAAAAAGGGAAATACCTACTTGCATAGTAACTTTTAGATTTCCTCACCGGAAGACAAAAAAGTTTTAAAGGCTGCTTAACATGCTAAGGTGCTAGCTCTAAATTCGTCTCATAGGCAGTGAGCACAAATAAATTGTATTTGCTAGTTTGTTCGTCCATTTCACACTACAACTTGCAATGTCCGTCTTCCAAGTAAGGAAAACGTATAAGACACTTATTTTCTGTTGCTTGTTAAGTAATATAATCATTTATAGGTTTTTTTTAGTAGGAATTAAGGTAGGTTTAAACAGTTATAGTCATTGTATTACAACAGATATAAATGAGTATACTTTTAGCTCAAAAGAAAACAAGAGATTAATGGACAGAACCTTTTTATAATCTTGCCTGTTGTTTAGTTTCACAAATGAAGTATTTTATTACAACAAATATCTTTTATAAAACAAGCTTTAAATCCTATCCAATCTTCTAAAGGTATAACCCTAACTTCATATTTAAAAAGTAACCATCATTTGGCCCAGAATTAATTCATAACCATTTCCAAAGAATACCAGGACGTCCGTCACTTTTCCTGACACCATTAAGCTTTCAATTTCCTTAAGCGCGAGCTTTCGTTACAAATTTCACACCATCAGGGCTGGCGTTGAAATCGGCTTCCATAACGGCCGCCCCACCTATCACATTAGGGAGTAAAGTCACGTATGTATGTGTCGCCTTCCCTATCTACCTAACTTTTACCATCCAGCAAATATATCGGAGGTGTAGTTTATGAACAACGGGAAGAAAGTATTTGCGATAATGAGGGACGGGACGTGGTGTATTGCTTTGTATTGTGAACTGTAGTAATAGTTTTTATCTTACATCTATTGTGTTGTGGGAGCGGTAAATGAAAGAGTAAATCTATACACCGTGAAATTTTAGTGGTTGTTTTCCCGCAGTAAAATGATTCTATCTTAGTAGTATAATAGATTTGTGCAGTTCTTTTTTGTTAAAATCAATAAATGCCGATTTTACGAAAGTTTTGACCGAAAATCGAAAGCACGTTCGAACCGCTTTATGACTTAGGGTCTCGAGCTTCTTTAGCTTTAGTACAGCACCTGATTACGTCACATCTTATAAAAGAACGATAGCTTCTCTCGTTTTCAAGTTGGAAAATTATTATTTTGAAAATTTAGGAATGATTTGCATGATACGATAGTATTACTAAGGTAAAACGTTCAGCCACGGGAAAACAACCACTAAAATTTCACGGTGTATAAATATAAATGAATCGCGGACATGTTTGTACTCGATTATAAGTTACGAAGTACTACACTACGTACGAAGTACTTACGCACGGGGTAAATGGCAAATTGGATGCGTTTTGTGTTAATTAGTTTTTACTTTTAGGAAAACGCTTTAAGACAACTTATGTAAAATAATTAAAATTATTTATTTTTAAACAGATACAAAAATAGGACGATACAAAACTCGCCGGGTAAGCTAGATCTGACGCGAAGGCAAATAGTTCAAGCACTTGTGTTGCGGTTCTCAGATTGAGACATTTAGTCACCAACACTAAACAATTGTTTTTTATCGATTTTGGATCTTCAAACTAAGTAGGTAAAGATATATGACAGCAGAAAGCAAAGTAATAAGTAAACAAACTAAATTGTGATCTTAGTTTCAGTGGTTTTGGAAATGCAGAAAGAGCTTTATTTAACTTGAACTCTACTCACGAAAAGTATTTAGTCATTGTTATCAAATGTACCCGTAATGGACGAGCGAGCATTAATAGGTTGATGAATGTGGATGAAGCGAAAGTGGTGTGCCAGGACCGTAGCACATGGCAGGAAGTGATCTCTGCGTACCTCTCTGGGAAAAAGGCGTGAATTTATGTATGTATGTATTTTAAGACTGCAGCCTCAACGACGAAAAATTTTCACGAAACATGTTAAAATAATAATAAAGCAACAAAATAATGTGTTAATCCATCCGTTTCCTGTCATTCGTAATAAAATGCAACGAATCTCGCGCCGGCTAAGGTGAAAAGCAATCAGTGAATCGGTAGATGCGAAGATACCGGGAATCACGGCTAATCCCGTTATTAAAACCCAATCCCTCTCGCATTGAAAGGGTGCGCACATTAGAAGGGATAAAGTTTTTCCCGTCATTTGGAGAATTTAACTAGGGTGAAATTGGGGATGTTTTTTTTTTTATTTGAGATCAGATTAAAAGAAAAATTGTAACGCAATGCATTATACGTGACTAATATTCGACTTTAAGCAATCATTGTTTTATACACTTTAGTGAACTGAATAGATATTTTTTATTAGTCGATAGTAGATTAAAAAATTGGTTCAGTCAATTTAGCATCGAAAATAGGGGTAAGATTACAATAATTCGCACAAAGCTGAAAATTGGCATGAATGTTGGGAACACTGTTACAAAAAATCTGTCAAAAATCCCGATCGATTTGACGTGTGCCAAAAAACATTCAAAGTCAAAATGTCAAACTTTTCAGCGAGTAATAGTAAGTTTTATCGTAAAAGTGTGTACATAAAATTATATTTATCATCTAACTATCTTTAAAAATTGTCTTAAGATTCACCATTTCAGAGATAAAGAAATGCAAAAGGTTGTATTTTTAATATTTCTCTTAAATTCCTCTATCTATTAAAAAAATCATATCAAAATCCGTTGTATAGTTTTAAAGATTTAAGCATACATACGATCAGACCGACGCGAGTAGCGACTTTGCTTTATACTATGTAGTGATGTGTAGTGTTCGCACCAATAATAGATAATAGAGTTATTTTTGTGATACGATTTTAATTATGAGTCATATACGTCCCCACTGCTAGGGCACGGGCCTACCCTAAACTAGGGCGATAAGGCTTAAGTCGACCACGCTGGCCAAGTGCAGGTTGGTCGACTACACACCCTTAGAATTTCTTCTTAGGTGTGCAGGTTTCCTCACGATGTTTTTCTTCACCGTTAAAGCGTCGAATGATGGTACATATGAATTTCAAATTTGAAAAACACATTGGTACCTGGCGGGGTTTGAACTGGCGACCTCTCGCATGGCAAGCAACGACCTTAACCACTCGGCCATCGACGATTTTAATTAACTCGCTGAATAGGTATTATTAATAGTTTCAAAGTAGCTTATAGAGAAAGTGTTGTACTTGTTAAGTACTTGGAGAAGTAGGAGGATGCTGAAGAGCGAAATTACGGGGTCTCTACTATTCGCGGCACACTGAGAGTTAAAACAGTAGGGGATATTAGTATTATGAGTAATATGTTTTTAATTTTGATATCTGACCAGTTGCAATGTAGAAGTAAGTTTAACGAAAGAAATCGCCCACGTGGTCCATCATTTTTATTAATTCGTTCACCGTGTTAGTGAAAACAATATCATGTAAAGAATTTGACCAATCACTACATAATGTAAGGCAATGTTGCTTCCCGCGTCTGTATGTGTGTATGTTGTATGTATGAACGTTTTGGTGAGTTTTTTTTTAAATTAGAGGGAATTCATGAGGAAGTTTTTTTTGTATAATATACCCAAAGCGAAGCAAGTGTGGGCCACTAGAGTACATGACATAAGAGCAAAGGAAATACAGTAAATTAAAAATAAGAAGTTTTGTAAATTTGCTTTATATTTTTCGTGACACGCTATTTCGTGTCATAATAAAGTGTTTTTATACAACAAAGTGTACACTTGCTCCATTTATTCTTTCCTATATCTTCACTGTTTCCCGAGCACTGTATCCGAGAGCCTTGCCAAAATGCATTTTCATATAAAGAGGGCGTTCTAGAAAAAAAAACCAGCTCTAGAACAGCGCAAGAATTCGATTCCGTCTCCGGACATGATGTATGCTCACTTTATGAGCAAATTAAAATGGCCGCCCTGACTTATGACGCCATAATGGTGGCGCGAGGAACTTTCCTCGTTCGTGTGCAAAAATTGCCGTCTCTAAGGCTAGATCTACACGACACTGCTTCGAGGTATGTGACAGACTAAACTTATGTTCAATCTCTTACATAATAATCATCATTATTGATATTGTAATAAACATGTTGTAACAAAAGTTATGGTATATGCGCGCATTTTGTGAGACACAAAGGCACCCTAATCCAGACACCTTGTGATGGTATATCTAATCTAACCTAGTAGGTATTTCTTTTATTTGCGTGTATTCTCGAATCTTTTGTGTCACACATCAGTAAAATGTGAGAAAATTGCACAAATGTTAATGAGAACGTTATGTATAAATTACTACGAACGTAGTAACATACCTATAGATTTATACCTAATAATTATTATCGTTGAGTGAACACAACACAGTTTTAAAATCGTATCTCAAATTTAATTAGTTAGAATTTATGTTCCCTAGTATTTATTATACTCATTGGAATGAATATAAATCGCGAAGAATCTAACACGAAATCTAAATTTTGCACAATTTTATTGTAAAAAAATATACTTGGAATTCATTCATGTTTGGAAGAAGACAAACAATAATAATAGTCGAGATCCATGATTGCCAGTATTGCGGGATTATTGTTAAAAGTAATAATAAACTATTACATTCCACGGATTGAAAAATGCAATCCTTACTAATTTTATAAATTCGAAAGTAACTCAGTCTGTCTGTCATAGAGTCTGTCTGTTTCACGCATAGAGTATTGGACCGATTTAAATGAAAATTGGTACAGATATAGTCCAGAGCCTAGGAAAGGTTATAGGCTACTTTTTAACCGACTGCGCTATATCCTTATAGCACAGTCGGTTAAAAACCTCGGAGAGACGTTTAACGGGTAAAACATTACTTCCTAGTAATGTTTTACCCGTTAAACGTCTCTACGAGGACGAAGTCGCGGGTGGAAAGCTAGTATTCCATAAATTTCCAAGTTTTTTACGTTTATTTAAATCATTGCACGTGTGTTAACTTCCATTCAAATAATCTATAGTTCCACGGAAACCCTCCACGGTACACATATTGTATTTGCTATTTCAACTAATACGAGCGCGAGAGCGTATGCAAATGTTATCCGCCAGTTCGGCCCAACTTTTGAGATTCTATTTTTGTTTCGACCCTTGCACGATATTAACACTAATAAATAATAAACAATAAATATGTATCCGGGTCTTTATTACTGTGTTTTATTTAGAAGAACCTCAACCATTTTGTTGGGTTATTTTGAAAGGTGCTTTATATCTATAGGACTTTCCTTAGGGAGTGCATCAGGTTGTAGCCAAAAAAGGCACGAAAGGGTTATATTTATTACTGTTGCAAGAATATATAATATACACATTATAATGGTCACATTAAATACATAAAGGGTAAATGGTTTTAGTTATTACGGAATAAAAGACTGCATTTACTTTTGGAACCAAGCCATTATCCATTAATTCTCACTTCACATTTTGATCCTTCATTTGTGGATCTCACTACCACTTTCAAAAAAGTGGAGTGAGATCATCTTGATAGGTACCTCTTTTATGAAAAAAAAATCAATTTTCAAAGTATTATAACACATCGATAGTTCATTTGACGGAAATCAAATTCGTATAGTCTCTATTTCGTTCCTTTCTAGATAATGTTATATTTCTTTCAGAACTTACATTTTGTCACAAATCAATAATGTCCTAAGCAACAAAAAAGCATCAACACCAAAAGTAATCACAACTATATAAAACAAACCGCTCTGACTTGAGCATCCGGTCTTCAAAAAGGCTTTCACCTGAAACTGAATTGATTAAAACAGCCTAATTAATTAGCAGTATAACACGAAATTTCTACTCGAACCCATCCACGGTCTGTCCGTCTTAACGCCGTTTAATTAACACGTAGCGTTTTTAACGGGCGTCGTAAAGACGACAATAAACGTAAATCACCGTCATCAAAGTTTCATCTCGGCCAAATGAAATATTAGCGTAGAGAGTACAGAGAGTGAGGTGAGTGAAGCCATGACGCTGCGAGTGAGATCGGTGTGGTAATGACGGAGAGGAAGCGTGCGTTTCGTTTGAGCGAATTTGGTTTGTTTTTTTACTAAGAAAGTCAAGTTTACTGTTAAATAGTTTGTGCTGCGCCTTCATCCGTGTGTAGAAGTTTATCACAATTATACCTTATAGTTAAAAAGAAGTCTGTGTCGTTTTTGCAGCTCTGGATTAAATGTCAACCAACTACATTTTAGTTTTTATGTGCAATTACGATACACTGACATACTTAGTTTCCTTCAAGGAAAATTACTTCACATGGAAAACTTTATGCAGTTCGCAGCATGTTTAAAGAATCTGGCCAGGATTTACTAGTGGGATTGACACAGTCAGTAAATTCCTTCGTACACGGTACGTCTTGTGAGCGTTTCGCAATCTTTAGGTTTACCAAATAAAAAATCAAAATTTATATAAACCTAAAAGAAGATGTATGTACAGTTTTATTTAAATGTAAATTCTAATTTTGCAATGATAGTAATACGACACCACATCGCTTCTGATCCAAAGGCTAAAAGTGCTACAAAACCTTTCAGCAGGTTAGTAAATATGCACTCAGACAGGCGGAAGCGACGCGCCGACATTACGCCCGCCTGTTCACTGTCACCGGAAGACAGCAAAAGGCGCTTCGCTAAATTTCACCTGTGATTCGAATGTTTTTGAATTTTGACGTCATGAGAGAAAAATCATGTACGTCATAATTTGGCCGTTGCTGAGTTTTCGTCTCAAGATCTAGTGAAATAATGCTTTTGTATTATCTTCTGGGAATGATTTTTTCCTGAAATAAGATTGCGATTTCCATTATCCTATTATGACTAATATTTTATTAATCATAATGGAATAGGACTTGATCGTAATGGGTTGATTCTAAGAATTTACAAAAGAAGAATGGCAGCTTTGTATAGTATTTGGGACCCACATTTTAAAGACCACGTGCAGTAATGAAAACAACTTATTATTGTATAACAAAGCAATATTAGAAAAAAGGTAGTTGATGTTACCCTAGTAAAGCTAGTATCAAAGAGATATGAGAAAACTAAATGTGTAATGCGGGTAGGTTATGTTCCTATGTTACCATTTATTTGTTTTTATAATAAAAATGTAATGTTTATTTGTAGAATGGGAGACATTTCATCAATAATTTAGACATTTCTTTTAAAAACAGCATATTTTTAATTAATCAAATCGTAAAAAATGGTTCAATGAGTTAATGTGTACCTATTACCCTAGCCCATTAGATGTGCTGACTTGGTATCTGTTGAAATAATAAACTACAAATCAGTTATAGTTTCTAAACGTAATCTAGTTTTGTAAAGTGTCACTTGTGGCGCTCGTGTTGCTTCCTGTCACATTCATTCCTTCTGTCTATTTTCTGTACGCTAGCCACTTACTGGTGAATAAATCCGTTCCAAACTTTATCTCTGGAGTTCCTTATTTACAACAGTATCCATACCAGATTAAAAAATAATGTGCCCCAATACTAGCTATGATAATCTATGCAACATGAGTGCAATGCATTATTTCTTTGTCAAATAAAGAAATATTCCCAGAATGCCTGAAGATAACTTTCATATTTGTTGAGATTGCATGCTGTAAGTATCATTGCCCATTGATATTTTACTTTACCTAAATGCCTACCTCATTCATTTTTTATTTTTGTCCTGTATATTTATTTAGCTTTTTTTTTAAGACACCCTCGACACCAGGTAACATAATGTAGATCAATACATAGTATAAAACAAAGTCGCTTACGCTGTATGACCGTATGTATGCTTAGATCTTTAGAACTACGCAACGGATTTTGATGCGGTCTTTTTTAATAGATAGAATGATTCTTAAGGAACTGGGAAGGGCGGGTCACTAGATAATATCTATTTCACAAGTAGTATAAGTTAAATATCGACTGCATATTCTAGTTTTTTGTTTAAAGGAGTGAAATAATATTTTTTATTCTTTTAACAATCCCTGTAATATCGCGGCAGGAGATGCAAAAGCTTCTTGATGACGTACATACCCCATGTACCTCAATATGTGTATGTATATAGTGTGAGATCACAGCAGTATTCAATTCTTTGTACAAGCAAAATTTAGATTTTATTGGACCTGACAAAATCCTTAAGAGCGATTGTTTTGAATATTATTGACTGAAGTCTTGTAAGATCCACAAATATTTAAGAAAATTAATTGATATCTTGATTTCAACCATGTTCGGGCCCTAAACTAAGCGATCAGCTCTTAAGTCAGCCACCCTATTGTTTGATTGCGTGATTCTATAAAGCCTAAAGCCTTCCTCGATAAATGGTCTATTTAACACAAAAATATTTTTTCAAACCAAACCAGTCGTTCTTTAGATTAACGCGATCAAATAAACAAACAAGCTTCAGCTTTATAATATTAGTATAGATAAGTGGATATTAATTTCCAATCTTGACCAAGCGTATCTTAAGTATTGTAAGTATGGTGTCCGGATTACAGCGTTTGAGTTGCGGCGACGATGTAGCGTCTACACTAATCCTTGGTGTGCAACACGCCTTAACACTTGCTCCTCTAGTTTGCCTGCTGGTTACCATGGTTTGGAAATAAGAATATAAATAGTGCATAGTGTAGTTCTTTTGGTATACTTAACGCGAAGGGTCTACCCAGGGCTTACCCAGGCGTCTGCAAAGTGCTTTATTGATTTTGATCGGTTTTGCTTCTCCAAACAGCATCTTGCCTTCTTTTCGCCTTATTATCAGCCCATATACGTCCGCACTGCTTTGGTATGGGCCTACCCTAAACTATAGCGATAAGGTTTTAGTCAACCACGCTGGCCAAGCGCCGGTTGACTACAGAACCTGAGAATTTCTTCTAAATATGCAGGTTTCATCACGATGTTTTCCTTCACCGTTATAGCATCGAATAATCGTACAAACGAATTTCAAATTTGAAAAACACAGTGGTACGTAGCGGGGTTTGATCTGGCGTCCTCTCGCATGGCAAGCAACGACCGTAACTACCCGGCCATTGACGCTTTTTCCTTCAGATACTTACTTAGGTATTAACTACGAACCAAGAGCAGCCCAAGTATGGTGTACGGATTACAACGGGTTTGTAGTTAGGCACAGGGTGGGCTGCGGGGACGCTGTAGCGGCTACACTAATCCTTGTTGTGTAACGCCTTAGCACTTGTTCCTCTAGTTTGGCTGCTGGTAGCCATGGTTTGTTGAAGACTGCAATATGAGATATCTGGGTTATTTTATTAGGCAACACCGATGGCTACAAATCGAAAAAAATCAAATTGAAACAGCCCTAGATTACTTCAGTAACAATGACAACGCGACAGACGAGACATAATTACTTTCTCATTTATTATATTAGTAAGTATATTCTTTACCCTGATGAAGAGAAAATTCAAGCTACAAAGCTTACCGATACAATATTCTAGTTGGATATCAATATATTGAGCCTTGCTTGATCACAATAATATTAAAATCCGTGCAAACACTGTCATAATTATGTATGTATTTTATAAAACCTAACCGGCTTTTATATCACACTCGTACACAAATATCGTAAAGATTGGCCGTAGTTGACATCATCATCATCATCATCATCTTCGCGATTTCCCGGTTGCATCCTTGCGGAGCCCGGGGTCCGCTTTCCTACTCCTAGCTCTCCACTTCGCACGGTCTTCGGCATCCTTTACGGAGAGTTTGTTGGCACGCATGTCATCCACTACGACGTCAAGCCAGGCCTTCTTGGGCCTTCCCTTCGGAGGGAAGCCTTCTGCCGGGACCCGGCGGTAGCGACATGGCTAGACACTTGTTCCCTACGTAGTTTGCCGGTTTCCGTAAAACATGACCGTACCAACGTAGGCGGCACTCTTGCAGTTTATCAGCGATGTCTCGGACATGAAGGCTGCCGCGAATACGGGAGTTCTTTACGCGATCTGCTCGCGTAACTCCCGACATCCAGCGCAGCATCTTCATCTCCGTGACCCGCAGTTCCTGCTTGTGCCGCTCAAGTAATGGCCATGCTTCACTACCATATAAGAGAACAGGCCTAATGATGGATTTATAGACCTGTCCCTTCAGTTTAACCGGCATTTTAGGGTCGCAAGTGACGCCGCTCACCTCCCGCCATTTATCCCAAGCAGCAGAAATGCGTGCCTTGACGTCGGAGTCGATGTCGCCGTTCGCGTGGAGTACAGATCCCAGATACTTGAACCGGTCCGTGCGCTCGACCGTGTCTTCGCCTATGCGGACGGACATGGGATCTGTAGTGTTGCAGGCCAAGTACTCTGTCTTCGCCACGTTGAGTTTCAGACGCCCGTTCTCAAGCGATTCCTTCCATGTGTTAACACGTCTCACCAGCCGTCCCCTGTCCGAGTCCACCAGCGCGATATCGTCAGCATACATAAGTAGCCATGGTGGCTGCTCATGGTGGTCTCTGATGCTGTCTGACAATACGTCTAATATCAGGCTGAAGAGGAACGGACTCAGGACGGAGCCTTGGTGTACTCCGACGGTTATACGGAAGGGCAAAGTGTCGCCAACAGCGGTCCTAACTACAGAATCGGAATCACAGTACATGTCTCTAATGATATCGACATACGTTTCTGGCACTCCCTTGGACCTCAGGGCCCACCAAATCATCGCACGCGGAACACAGTCGAAGGCCTTCTCCATGTCCAGAAATAGGAAGTGGAGAGGCGTGTTCTTCGTCCTGTATTTCTCCATGATGATTCTTAGGGCAAAAACGGGGTCCATAGTCCCGTGACCGGGGCGGAAACCATATTGACATCCAGAGACAGTGCACTCCTGACGGATTCGAGAGTCTACTATCCGCTCGAATAGTTTCATGGTGTGGGACATGACCTTTATACCGCGATAACTACCGCACTCTTGCACTGATCCCTTGCCCTTGAAGACCGGGGTGATAACACTCAGTCTCCATTGGCAAGGAATCCTGCCGGTGCTGAGTATGCGGTTATAAAGGTCAGTTAGGATGCCCACACCACGACCACCCATTGCCTTCCAGGCTATGGCCGTAGTTGACAGTTTTAATAAATTAATTTAACTTATCTTCAACAATAAGAAAGAAACGTGTACGCTTGCCAAACACTTTTGTGTATAACAAAATCCCTCTCTATAAAATACCGTATGGTAGCCCTGTAAGCGTAGTTGGGGCAATCCAATGAGGATTACACTAAATTGTACTTAGCGTAGACACTCACATGTAGTGATGGCTAACGCGGTGATTTTTAGTGAGCACTAATATCAGTCAACTCAACTTTGATCTTTTGAGTTATTACGTATTTTCCCAGCTCTTTACTATAGACAACATTGTAGTCTGTTTGAATAAATAAACAAAATTTATAGACTGAACGAGATCAAAGATCAAAGAAAGAAGAAGAGATTTGACTGGCTCAATAAAACAGTGGTTAGTGACCCTGCCTGGCAGTTCCAAGAGTCGTGGGTTCGATTCCCACCCGGGACAAATATTTGTGTAATGAAAATTGGTGTTTATTCCGTGTCTGTGTGTGATTATGTATTTAAGTATGTTTTTATTTATAAACATCTATCTATGTATATCAGTCTCTGACGACCACAGTGCAAGCTCTGTTTAGTTTGGGGTCAGAAGACCGTGTGTGGAAATATCCGAGATATTTAATTTTTTTTTTATTTATTTATAAGAATTTTCAACTAACAGTGTGAGTGTTTAAGCAGTTGTTCGGATAGGTAAGTAATAAACAGGTATTAGTAGGGTGGATCGTCAATCTCAAAAAGTGACTGATTTACTACAAAAGTCAGCTATGACGTTCTGATCTGCCTATTATTACTTTTCAGAAAAGCAAAAAAAAGGCTCTTTTAAAAATAAAAAATGACAAAACATAGATCCTCTTTAGTTTCAAAGTTAGCCCACGAATATTCCATCAGGTTTCATCTAAACTGATCAATATCAAATTGTTAACTTTAGAATTTTGTGGCTATCGTTCACCCACATTTATTATTAACTTTAAAAAACTAAATCTCTTTTTCTATTCTCTTCTATTTCGTCAATTTTTTAAAAAATAATTTGCTGTTTCCTGTACAATATTAGTACACTGTAACAGCAAATAGTATTGTAGTTATATACAGAGTGTTTAACTCAGTGAAATGAGTTATCACAGAGCAGCACTGCACATCACTACGCGGACGACGCGCCCGGGGCGAAAGCAACTTGCTTCGCTCCTTTTTCGCTTATTTTCTTAGTTGCAGTTTTGCAAGTCCTAATTAATCTCGGTACAAATGACAAATAGGTCTTAGAATTAGGGAATGTAGAAGGCTAAATTATCAAAACATATCTAGATAGATATGTTTGTTACTAAAATTTACATAAAACAAATTGTTTTATTTTTACCCACGAATATTGTAATAAAATTAGCAGCCACGACATTCCTATGATACTTTAGGATTTGGTGACTATCGTTCAGCAAGTTTTATAATTAACTTTTTTAATATTTTCTAGTTACTTCGAGAGAATTTTTAAAAAATAATTTTATGTTATATACAGTGTGTATAACTCAGCGAAATGAGTTAGCACAGAGCAGCGCAGCACATCACTACGCGGACGCGCCCGGGGCGAAAGCAACTTGCTTCGCTCCTTGTTCGCTTATTTTCTTAGTTGCAGTTTTGCAAGTCCTAAGTAATCTCGGTACAAATACCGAGGCGTAAGTGCCGAAGTTTCCAGTCAGTAGGCAGAGTTTGGGGAACTGCAAGACCCTTAAACAGTTTCCGCTAAAATGTAAGTGTGAAAAACGATCGCTATTTTGCTATCGATCACGATACATTGATCGACCACTCACTACACTTAGGGAATAAGCTACTTAGATAAATATTAGTCTTTATGGATCTACACGCGATATTAGGAGTAGCAATTACATAGCTACTAACTGCCCGACGTTTCGACTAATAAATGCTACTCCTAAGTGTAGGTACACCCATAAAGATTAATATATAGTGTAATGGAACGCTAAAGTCTAAAATCTTACAAGCTACATTAGATATTTTATGTACATTTTTAAGAATATTAGCATAATTATAAAATTGTGTGTTCTATCACTTGAAACATTGAATTATTGATAAGTCGAAAATTCGATCATGTTTCAATAATTCCTAAGAAAAGACGCTCACGACACATGTTAGTCTCCTGAAAAACATTTCCTGTGCTGACAAGTAGAATTTAGATTTAAAAACTATATTTATATACCTAGTATTTAAACTTGTTTACACGCTCTGTTACTGAAAAGCCGAAAAATTTGATCCTGTTTCAATAATTCCTACTAATTGGAGATTCCCGAGTGATTAATTACAGTGAATAAGCAAATCTTCGTTATATTGGCATACCATTTAGTCAGTTCGAGGCAACAAACAATAGACGCTCACACATGTTCATCATCATCATCATCATCATCAGCCTATATACGTCCCTACTGCTGGGGCACGGTCCTACCCTAAACTAGGGCGATAAGGCCTTAGTCGACCACGCTGGCCAATTGCAGGTTGGTCGACTAAACAGCCTAAGAATTTCTTCTTAGGTGTGCAGGTTTCCTCACGATGTTTTCCTTCACCGTTAACCCTAGAAAGATAAACTTATTTTTTTGTACAGAAAAGATAAACAGGCGCCTCAGAGGCGCAACATTTTAAGTACTGATTAATCAACATATTAATGTAAAAAATACTTTTTTTTACGTATAAACTGAATGTTACATTCTTATGAAATTAAAAAAAACACAAATAGGAATTACTATTTGATTATTTTAAGGAATCATGTTACATTTTCAAAAACGTAACAAAATGTAGAAATTGTTTGTAGTACTAACAATTTTTAAGTTTTTCTTTGAATAGCTAACTTTTTATAACATTTTATCTTACTAACTAATAAGTTACAATTCATTGAACACAAATCACGAAAAACAACTGAAAAAATCACATGTCATATACATTTGATGCAAACATCTTTTTTATGTTCTCCACATACGGTATTCTTACATTTCTTACTAGTTATTTTAGTCATTATCTTATTTTTTTTGTCGTACAAATGCTAAAATAACGCCGCACTCTAATTGGAGGTTATTAATTAGCTTTTTGAAGAAGTTCTAGACTAGCCTGTGGTACTTGTGGTAGGATCTTCTTTATATTTCCTCTCAAACTTCTTCGCAAGAAAAAATAAGCAATTTCGGTTTCTTCCGACCGTTTTCTGTGTGCCATGGTATTAAAATGTTCCTAATAACCCTTACAATTAATTTAGTAACCATTAAAAATCTTTTTATTTATAATAATAGGTAAAAAGTTAAAAAAACCTTTATCACTAATAAATGTGCGAAAGTTACACAGAAGATAAACTTGCGCCTCTCGAGCGCAACGCAATGTCATAGCAGCGAAACTAAAGTACTTGCCCGGCAGCAGCGGTTGTCCTTCGGTCGGGTTGATCGACGTATGAGTTGGTTTGAAAACACAAGTGTAAACTCGAGCGGGTTAAAAAAATACAGCGACATATCTGTATCGCGGGCGCCTCTGAGGCGCAGTTTATCTTTCTAGGGTTAAAGCGTCGAATGATGGTACATATGAATTTCAAATTTGAAAAACACATTGGTACCTGGCGGGGTTTGAACTGGCGACCTCTCGCATGGCAAGCAACGACCTTAACCACTCGGCCATCGACGCTTTTTTTACACACACACGCACGCACACATGTTAGTCTCCTAAAAAAACATTTCCTGTGCTGACAAGTGGAATGTAACTTTAAAAACTACATTTATACTAGTATTTGAACTTGTTTACACGCTCTAAGTAGCTTATTAAGCTGGCGCAAGTTAATCTAGGCTGCCACGCGCAGACATGCCCAGCATTTGCATGTGTCGTGTTGTTAGAAAGCTTGGCACTCACTTGCTAGCCTGTAACTAGGTCTAGGCTTAGTTATAACCTAGGTTATAGATGCTTGTTTAATTTATTATTAGGCTGGACACTCATTAGCTTATCCTTGACACGACACTAAATGATGATTTGGAGAAACAAGGATAAAGTGCTCAAACCACAGTAATAAACTGAAACATTCGGAATGAAATGGTATATTTAATTACATACTCAAATTAATTTATTTGGCAAAATATGATGTATTATTGTTTTATTTAATATCAATTATATAGAAATATTGTATCGTAATGAGAGCAATCAAAATACAATTTCATGATTGTGTAATACAGTCAAAGTTAAAGTTTTTATTGCGAACTAAGTGTTTAAAGCTTGCACATTAAAGCTTTTAATTAAGCAAACCATAACTTCCGTTTTAGTAGCATCTAACAGCAAACTTACCTGCTTTTTCATGGACTAACGCAAATAATAAGATGCTAACTAAAGCCGCTACTACACTGTTAGAATTGCAACGGAATCGAATTTGCATCTCGGTAAATAGCTGTGTGTAATCCCCCTTGAAGCCGGCCGCAGCAAGCCACGGGCTAAGCGGGCCGGGGATAATGAATAAACATCGGAAGAGCATAGCTTTTAATACTTGAACAGGGCAAATGCTGTTTGTAAATCAATGTGACTTTTGGATAGAAATCTCATGAAGTCAAGGTGAAGAGATGCCTGTAAATATTATGGGAGTGAGCCATCCGCTCCCCCGCAAGTCCGGTGATGATAAAAAGGCTACTACAAGACGCAATCGTAAGTCAGTTAGGAAAATAAAATGCCTGTAAATTAAGAAATCCTTATAAATAAATATAAATAAGGCGTCCAACCGATTAAGACCATGGCGGGCGATCTCAATGGAGATCATCCAACTGCGCAGGAAAAATTATTATAGTGCGCAAATGTACGCGTAAATACAAGTGCGCTATTATTATATATTCCCTTACTCTCATAATTCGAGACCGTAATCAGACATGACCGATGAGAGATCACCGATGCTTTTCTAGGCACAGATGTGCACCCGCCAACTTCCTGACTCCGAGCTTAATTTCTTAACAGAAAAACTCGCACTAATTTGGCTCAACCCCGGATTAGAACCGGGAACCTCTTGGTGCTAACGCAGCTATGGCTACCAAAAGACTTACGAAGCAGTCAAGCGAAGTATAGTAAAGGATGTTCCTAAAACGTTTAGGCTTTTTGCACAACGTATCGGCTGCCATGGCCGAATCGGTCGGACGCCTTATTATACTATACTTCACTGAACTAATGAACCCAGGCTAACAACATTAACGTAATCTGGCCATAGTGGTCGTAATATCAGTATCCATCAACTGGCAGGTATTTGTATTATGCAAATGTGTCAAGGTTCAGAAGCGACTAAGACCGTTATATAAACTACCGGGTTATATTGTTAGTTGTGAACACTTGGGCAACAAACTTCTAGTGGTTTAACTGAATAATGTTGCTTGGGTGTTAGATGTGTATTAAAAATATTTTTTTATAATTCATCATTCATCATAAAAAAAGTGCCAATGGCCGAGAGGTTAAGGTCGTTGCTTGCCATGCGAGAGGCCGCCTGATCATAACCCGCCACTGTGTTTTTCAAATTTGAAATTCATATGTACGTTTATTCGACGCTTTATCGGTGAAGGAAAACATAGTGAGGAAACCTGCAGAAGTAAATACTTAGGTTGTGTACAAACCCGCACTTGGCCAGCGAAATTAACTAAACCCTTATCACCCTAGTTTAGAGTAGGCCTGTGCCCCAGCAGTGGGGACGTATATCTACGGGCTGATGATGATGATGATGTGCACTGACGATGTTATCCTTCACCGTTAAAGCCATCCGACAAGAACCGTGTAAATGTAAAGCGCCCAATCTTCAACAACGGTTCTCGCTGACTAAGCCCCAAATATCAATCGTAAACTGTTCATAATGAAGTGCGCCGGACCGCGTGTGATTCACGCCATCCCCCAGAGATATTTACGGTAATCGCGCGCAAAAAGTTATGATTTACTCCCTTCGATTAAGGTCTGCAGGCTTGGAGGACTTGGGAGGAAAATAAGCGGGCTGACATTCATTGTGCCTTGTTTTGACTGCCTCTAAAGATTCATGGGAAGACCGAAGTATTGAATTGAAATAAATAACTTTCCGACATGATTCTGTTTGAAGCAACTTAGTTAACGTATTGAAATGAATGATTGTTAGTTTAGAGATAAGTTTTTGCAGCACATTGTGGACAATTAAGGTATATTTAATTTATTTGTGCTATTCACAGTGCTCTTACGATCCACATCCAGAGACAGACCAAAAAATGACTTAATATGTAAAATTTTATGTGCAAATTTTCAAACAGTTAAGTGATTTTTTGACTGGCTCGGTGGAACAGTGGTTAGCGACCCAGGTTTACTACCTACGGTTCCAAGAGTCGTGGGTTTGATTCCCACTCGGCACAAAATATTTGTGTAACGAACATTGGTGTTATTTCCGTGTCTGGGTGTAGGTATTATTAAATATATTTAAGTATATTTGGGTATCCACTGTTGATTCCGGTGCCCGTAACACAAGTGCTTAAGCTACTTACCACGGGATCAGATCAATGTATGTGATGTTGCGAAATATTTATTATATTTTATTGGGTAGTAGAAATCTTCTTACGGTGTCTTTTTGCTACGCCATCACAGTAACAAGAGAGTTACGGCCTATCTTGGCTTCGGTAATGAGACTTGAATTAATACCTACAACTTATGATTTCTAAAACTTAATGGTGATTGCGAGTATTTTCATGATTTTAAATTATTTAGAAAAATAATTAAAACAACAAAGTTTTAATCTTTGATCTTGCAAATGTAATTATTTTTCCAAATTCCCATTTGTTAATGAAAAGACCGTGACCCTTAATTTGATAACAAAACTGACTTTGAAGAAAAGCTTTGTCACCTTGGAGATTTTTTCTATGGCAACAATGTTCAATAGCAACCATTTTTATCCCATTGTGTTTTTGTTATCATTTTCAATCGCGTACGAAAAATCTGTTTCCATTTTCCGATCGTTTTTTTAGCGTGTTCTGTAATCCATTTGGCTTAATGGTCCAGTTGGGCAAATAATAAAAGTACAAATGAATGCTCTACAGTTTTCGCTACACCGTTTGTCGTACAATAGCGTTGCTGTAATCAAAATGAACGTAAATTTTTAACACATCCGCCGGTCACTCATACAAAATTTATAATACTTTCACGCCATTTTGACCATTTTATTCGCTGTTGCCGGCCTTATTCAATTTTATGCCAATAATAACGGTGCGGAGTTGCGATAGCTCATGCACGGACAATCGAATTTATTTGTTATTCATATTCTACCCGTGGTACAATGTACATTGGCGAGGCTTGTAAATAATGCATGGTAACAAGTGGAGTCCGGTACATTACGGAGTCCAAACACTGCTTTTTATGGCAAAAACAGATGATTTCCATTCGTGTTCCCATGTGTTGTGGGTGTACTGGGCAAGTTGAAGTAGTGTTTTTGTGGGAAATGCAAATGTACTTATTTATTGTCTGTCGATATGCAAAACAGTTGGGTATACAATCCGCTCAGGATTTATTTAGTTACGTAATATGGATTTAACAATCGTGCTAACTACTTTATCTTTTTAATGGTTCTCTGATATTTTATACGTACTGGTATTTTGTGGAGACGTAGTTGGCAATAAAACAATAATATTTGTCTTACATAATAAAAAATACTGGGGTTAATAGTGTTTTTTTTTTATTTGCGGAAATACTACAATTTAACCAGGTGGGAGACGTTTTGTCGACCGGTTGCTGTTACCACCATACAGTTGCGTAAAACCCGCCAAGTGACTCTGGCCTCTCTCGGTCAGGTCGCGTTCCGGGATCAGCACTGTACGAACCGGAGCCAGGGGGGACCATTTTTGCGGCAAGCGCCGGACCAGTGGAGTCTTAGCGGCGGCATTGTGCGGGCGGAGCGGGTCAGCCCGGCGCCCAGGGAGACCCGTAGACACGGGGGCCCTTCCGTCCGGCGGACTGGCCAACTCGGACCCGCACAGCTCAATGCGAGACTCCACGCCTTGTCTCGTTGTTGCCGCAGCAGTGGTTTCCTCTTTAAGCGGGCTTTCAGGGTGAGTGCGACAGGCTCAATATGGTCTATTGTGCCTGTCGACCTCATATTTGGATCTCACTACCGCTTTCCATCAGGTGGAGTGAGGTCATCTTGTTAGCTTATTATAAAAAAAAAAAATATTTATGTCAACAAATGGATTTCTGAACAAAGGCGTTTAATTTATAAAGATTTTTTAAACACCACAAAGAAACCACCCTATTAGTTACGATAGTTTCAAATTTCAATCAAACAACTCCACCTTTTAAAAACAAACTAAACTGAAAAGTACCGCTGCATATTAAGGAGATGTTAGAACTCTTTCAAAACTCCAAACTTCATAAATGAACACAATAAATATCTTCCCACGTGAATCTTTTAGTTCCCGACTTAATATACCTCACATATTTGGAAAGTTTCCGCGTTATGAACGAGTCATTTCCTCCGTGTCTGTAAGTTTTCCTTTTATTACGTTTATCCCGGAAAGATTAAGCTCGGAATGAATTAATAGTTGTCCTGTTAACTCGGAGCTAGGAAGCTAATGTTTATTATTAATGTAGCGTGGGTTTAATCAATCGCATCGGTCGGATTGGAAAACAATGGTCGGATGTGATATATGGAGGCAGCAAATGATGTTGCTGTGAAATATGAGTTGCCCAATGCTTTGGTTTGTATCTGGTTCGGTGATAATCCACTTTGTTTGCTATAGCGGATGCAGGCTGATTGTTATGGTAAAATTTATGTTACAATGAACGCTCTGTTTAAAATGTATTTTTTTCCCCGTGGCACTCAATGGGTAAAAACGGAACCATATCATTGTGACTTCGCTGTCCTTCCGTCAGTCACCAGGTTTGACTGCTTTTACTAAACAGATGAAAATTTTACAAAACAATGATATTTTCTAATTATTAGTCTTTATGGGTCTACACGCGTGATTAGGAGTAGCAAATTACATAGCTACTTACTGCCCGACGTTTCGACTGGGTTACACCAGCGAACTCTTGCTACTCCTAATAACGCGTGTAGACCCATAAAGACTAATAATATAATTAGTGTAATGGAACGCGAAAGTCTAAAAAATAAATGATATTTTCTGTTGTTACTATAACCACAAATCGATGCTTATAAAGCTAAAGAGTTTGTTTGTTTGAACGCGCTAATATTTTTGTGTTGGATAGACCATTTATCGAGGTAGGCTTTAGGATATATTGTAACATTTTACTCCGATCAATAAGAGCAAATAAACAACGGAAAATGTGTATAAAACAAGGGAAAACGCGGACAAAGTCGCTGACACAGCAAGTACTAAAAAAGTTAAACTAATTAAAAATTAGTGCGTGTGTGCGACCTTCATGTGCGAATTTGACTTTTTAACAAACCGGATTTTTTTAAGCTATTGCATAGCTTTTATCGCGATCTTTGAGCGCGGTGACCGAACCTGAAATTCCGTAACGAAAAAAACCTCACAATCGTCTAACGTCGTTTCAGTTCGGTAGACTTCGGCACGGTGTTTGTGTGCGTGCGGTTAGACGTATTGTACGACTCTACGAAACTCGCACGAATCGAGACGAGCTGCTCCGAAATCGAACGATGCTATGCAATAGCTTTACCGCGGCAGACCCCGAGTGCCACACGTCTTTTTTAAATGTTAGCTTATGTTTCTACGCCATTCCCACACACAAATTTTGCCCGAGCCCGGAATTGAACCGGGGACCTCTCGGTCCTAAGCACACCACTTGCTACCAATAGACCAACGAGGCAGTCTTCATGCCTTTCAACCTTCGCCTTATAATATGATGATGGCAATAAACTCAACGTCTTTGTAGAAGAAAACACCAAATCCATGCACATGTAATATAAGTAGGTACGTACATACATCAGCAAATCTCTTTAACCATAGCTCATTAGCATTCCCCCAAAGGGATTGTATTAACCGAATTATCTGTGAAGTGTTTTCGCATGTACCCATTCTCTACAAACAGGATTTATTATACATTCAACGTTTTAATGGAGCGTGCGTCTTTAAGGCGATGCGGTTTTTCACGCGTCAAAGGGGGTCGAATTTGTAGAAGATTAAGGGAAAAACGTTTTTAATTTGCGCTTTGCCGTGTTTACTGTTTGAAAGCGTCGATGGGTGAGTGGTTTAGGTCGTTGTTTGCCCTTCGAGAGGTCACCAATTCAAAGTTTAAAACCCACGAACCCCTGTGTTATTCAAATTTGAAATTCATATGTACGATTATTCGACGCTCTAACGGTGAACGAAAACATTGTAAGGAAACCTGCACAGTGCACACCTACGAATAAATTCTGAGGTTGTGTAGTCAACAAACCCGCACTTGGCCAGCGTGGTTGACTAAGGCCTACCCTAGATTAGGGTAGGCCCGTGCCCCAGCAGTGGGGACGTATATGGGCTGATGATGATGATGTGTTTACTATGACGCCGTAGGGCCTCATACAAGTAACTTTTTTCAGTTTTTCGCATTACTTTCGTTGAATTGAACCGTATCGAGTGTGTTCTTAATACGGTAGTTTCCTAAGTCTGATTATACATATAATTTCACAATTAACTGTAATTTATAGGTAACTGAATAACATTAGTCAAATCGAATTTAAAATTTCTGACGAAATGAGACAATAATAGACATTTAAAGTTGGGTGGGAAAGTCCATTTCAAAAGTGCGAAAATTCTCCAAAATAACTATGCCATCTTATAAACTACAAAATTAGTAGTAACTTTCACTATGAACACATATTCGTAAACGCAACATTTGATATAGCTGCGGAACATAGTTCTTACGATATGCATACAATATCACAAGCGGTGACGTCATAGCTCTCTGTGACATTTGTATGAAGCGTTTTGAGCTCGCCCAAATAATGTGCTATTGAAATTGTAATATCTCCGGGAGTTTTCCTAATATCAAACCATTCTTTTAACAGTACATTTGCAATTGTGTGGTGCATCCATCTGTATCAAAATAAAAAAAAAGGAAACTACCCTATTGTGTAAAAGTACTTACTTCCTACTATAAAGTGTTAAACAAAGTATAAAATTATATATTTCTATAATTTACTTTCAGCGTAGTCTGTTTGCAAGAAGCAGATTATTATATTGCAGGCTTTAAAACCATGTTTTTCTATTTACCTCTCAACGAACAACAATCTCACAAAACTGGTTTGTATTGTCAAAGGTCAAAGGTCGATTTTCGTGCACGATTCCAGAAAAGTGTCAGAAAAACACTTTTCAAGGGAAATGTCAAAAGTGTGGCTTCATAATTCGCGCAAAGCGATATTTATTCATTTCACCATTATTTAGCCTTTCGTGTACGGACATAAAAGTGAAAGTATACCGATTTACGACAAAACTCCGCGGAAGAAAGATAAATTTGCGGTCGTATTTTTATTATTTGCAACGAATTGTGAACGGTGAAGGGTGCTTTATAGCGCAATTTTATTAATCGGTTTCAGTTCATGACGTAAGTTGTTATAAACAACTTGGATGATTGTAATTTTTTAAACTATTTCTATTTTTGACGCAATAATTTCAGTTTGTCTTTTTAGGGTTCCAAACGTACGATAAGATAAGATAGGCCTCCACCGTCCGTATGTCTATCTTCAAGCTGTAGGTATCTCATTAACCGAGGTAGTAAGAAAGCTAAAAATAGCTAAAAATTACAAAATATAAAATATTAAGGGGGATCCCCTTTCAATAAACATGTTTTGTTTTACATAATTGGTACAAAACATTCCGTGTGTGAGTCGATCTTGCACTTGGCCTGTTTTTTTATAACTATTTGTGCTTAGATTTCGTAAAATATATTTTGAACACTATCGAATCAGAATTTATTTATGAGTAATTATTACCGGTTATCAAGTTTCTAGTCACTATCGCTACAGGAAATATCGATATTACAAGCAGTCCCACACCTGTGGTATCACATTGTGTACTATAAGATTGAAGAGAAAATCCTTTTTAAACAAACAGAAATTCGATTTGATCGGCACTCAGCGGACAATCCACAGTCAAAACAACACAATCGGAATAAAAAACCCTATTCGGAATCGTATCAAAAACCCAATAAACTGGACCAATGATCATGAACCTGATTGATCCACGGGTAGATGCAAAACAAACACAAATCAGCCCATTTTATCTTGTACAGTATATTTTCAGGTGGAAATTTGTCGATAAACAAAACCACAATGGCTGGGTGGGCTGCGACCCGCATACTAATGTATGAGCGTCTGTTCCCATTGTGGCTCTTGATGGACGACTTTGTCGGCCGTTGATTCTAATTAAAAATAAAAAAAAGGTTGTAACTCGAAAAAATAAAGACGTGTGGCACTCGGGGACTGCCGCGGTAAAGCTCTTGCAAAGCATCGTCCAATTCCGGAGCAACTCGTCTCGATTCGTGCGAGTTTCGTAGAGTCTTACAATACGTCTAATCGTACGCACACAACGCCGTGTCGAAGACTGCCAAACTAAAACGACGTTAGACGAGTGGGGATGTTAGGGGAGCATGAGGTTTTTTTGTTACGGAATTTCTGGATTCGGTCCCCGCGATAGAAGCTATGCAACAGCTTAAAAGACTTAAAATATGAACGATAGGTATTAATTTGCTATAATTTCCACTCCCGAACGACACGTGCTGGTAAGCGCTGAAATACAATGCAGGCGCTGGTGGCTCGGACCAAGAGGTTTATTTCCTCTTTTCTACCCCGTGTCATTAAGGCATAGAATGCCCTTCCAGCTCATGTTTTCCCTCCTTCCTATGATTCCGGGCTCTTCAGGAGGGGCGTGAAACGGCATTTTAAGCAGGCCTTCAGGGTGAATGTGACAGGCTCAATATGGTATATTGTGCCAGGAGTGAGGAGTGCCGTCATCTTATTAGCCTAATATAAAAAAAAATATATAAATTACATAATTGTCTTACAAGTTTGTGTATTCCTTTGAGAGCAGACCCAACTGGCACTATACTGGCTTTTTAAGTACGTATGATAGATACTTATTCATAAAGGTAGTACCTACCAAATATTTTTACTATGGAACAAGACATCAAAAATTTAAAAGGGACCTTTTAAATCATATCTCATCATTATTTTCTAATTCACTTAGTATGTTATTAAACCCTCCTTCAATTTCTGCTCCTAACCCGTAGCTGGTGGTAAGTATAGATTATACGTAAGGTCCAATATGGGAATCTCAAAGACCTGTAACTAAAAAAATGTTTTGAATATATCAAGAGGTTCTAGTTGTCCCGATTCTAATGAAAAGAAAAAACAGGATACCAAAAGATTGCTGGCATGAGACTTCTTTTAACAGTTTTATTTTGCGCCCAATAAATTTGTTACTAAATTCTGAAGTCTAGGACTAGGCAATTTGTAAAAAATACTTCACTTAAGTGATTTAAGAATGTAATGCCAAAAGACTTGGGACTGACCGATCGACGCCAATTACGACATGAAAAACATGATAAATGTACTGGACATTCTAATTTGAGCCTTAGCTGCCTTCATGCAAGGGAAAATAATTCTGTATTAAAAAACTGAAAGTTTTCGGGATATTTACCATGTTTCACTAATTGACCGATATTTTATCGGAAACTCGTTAAAATATGTAGTAAGTAAGTAAACGGTAAACATGCCGAACATTTTCAGTTTTCTAATAATGTATGTTACCATGAAAGTTTGAAGTTATTTAATTATTCTTCTTTTAAACGTTTCAATTCTTTTACTATGATTATTAATAAAACAATTCATATGTATATTAATATATCATTCCTTCATGCGCATCAATAAAACTCAGCAACTTTGACAATCACGGCAAATGTTAAAAAAAAATCAAAAACAAAAGAACGTCAATGTATTTATACACCGTGAAATTTTAGTGGTTGTTTTCCCGCAGTAAAATGATTCTGTACAAAAGATGTGTGCAGTTCTTTTTTGGTAAAATCAAAAAATGCCGGTTTTACGAAAGGTTTAACCGTAACTCGAAAACACGTTCGAACCGCTTTATGACTTAGGGTGAAGAGCTTCTTTTGCTTTAAGCATCGATTTCATGCAGCAAGCAGTACCTGAATACGTCACATCTTCAAAAACAACGATAGCTTCTCTCGTTTTCGAGTTGGAAAATTATTATTCCGAAAAATCGAAAAAAAAAAATTTTTTCGCGGAATAATTGCATGATTCGATAGTATTACTAAAGGCAAGTCGTTCTGCCACGGGAAAACAACCACTAAAATTTCACGGTGTAGAGGTAGAGCCTCCCAAAGTACCTTAAAGACCCTATGGAAAAATAACCGCATTCCACCCTTGTTTGTACAGGCCACTCCAATAACATATATGTTGACCAATCCTGACCAGTCTTGATCGATGACCGCCACCGGCCACAAATCACTTTCTGCTTAGATAGGAACTACGGAAACTATAAATCTGTTCGCGTGTTATATGCTTAGCTGACGTATTGTATAGGGCGTTGGGTCGGCCAATGAAATTGAATTATTTTGACTGGCTCGGTGGAACAGTGGTTAGTGACGGCAACGGTTCCAATAGTCGCGGATTCGATCCGCAACTGGGACAAATATTCAAGTGTTTTGTGTTTGTTCTGTATCGGTCGTGAATATAATATATTGTATATATCTACACTCTATGTTTGTATAACAGTCTCTCACACTTAGTTTGGGATTAGGCGTCTGTGTGTGGAGATGTCCTAATATTTATTTGTTTTACTTTTTTAGACCTTTCATGACCGAACAGGTCAAATCTTGAAGAAAGGAATCAAAAGTACCCGTAATCGACCGAATCGAATCGGAAGGGATCTACCCCTGTGGGAAAAAGGCGTAATTCTATGTTCTCTGACCAGTCGTGGTATGTAATAGCGTTCTGTCGATAGTATCTTAGGGTTATGTAACTCAATCCAGTGGTTCGTTCCCGATTCTAAAAGATGTTGAGCGATTGCCGATTTTTGTGCTTCGTTGTTTTTGACTTCCCTGATATGCTCTTTCACCCGGCACGAAATCGTCTGTTTCGTTTGCCCTATGTACGAGCTCTCGCAGCTGCAGTCAATTTTATAAACGCCTGGTTTTTCAAAGGAAAATGACGAACGGGAGCTCATTAAAACAAAAAGCATGGTAAATATCCCGGACACTTTAAGTTTTCTAATGCGTGTAACCATGACAGTTTAAAATTATATATCAAATACGTCTTCAATCATAAAGTTTTATTTTCAGTTTATCAGGATGGGACAGGAACGTAAATAGTCGTTCTTATATTTATACTTTTAGAAGACTCTAAATATGGAGTATGCGAGTGGAAATTTAATTATGGCTGAACAAACACATATTTCCACCCTTGCAACGCTTTGCAAAGCGGAAGACGCGAAACCACTTAACTTCTTTACGACTGATAAATAATTAAATAATATTGCACAATTTCACATAACACATACTTTATGATTCTGTGCTATTTTTTTAAACATACATACATACATACATAAAACCACGCCGTTTTCGCGGAGGGGGTAGCAGAGATCACTTCCAGCGATCCACTTTTCATCTCTGTGGGAAACGTGACGTGACGGGTTGTGGACCACGTCGCCGCCATTCTGCCTAGTGCATTGTTTTAACAAGGTCATTGCGTTCCCACGAGTAGCAAGGATATATGACGGGGGAAGGAAAAGGGGAGGAAGGATACTATCGCCTCGGATGATTTGGACTGAGTCGATAGTAGCTCGAGGAGCCGGGGTCGCTTACCCGTATACCGTTCACCAACCACCGGACAGATAGTTGTGACTGATATCCCCTGACTGACCTTTTTTAAATACTTGTGTAACGATTATCTGAGACAACTGTGTATGTTAAAAGCACACCCAGAATCAGATCAAACGCCGATGAAAATCACACATTTGTAATTTTCCCGAGTGTGAATTGAACCTGAGACTCTTAGATAACAGGAGGAAGAACTTCAAGCCAAGCGTGCATCAAGCCAGTCAAACTATCTATCGGTGATGAGGTTCCAAAGGTCAGTTGGACCAAAAGGTTCAGTTACTCCGCCACGTGTCATTAAGGCCCGGAATGCCCTTCCAGCTCATATTTTCCCTCCCTCCTATAATCCTGCGCTCTTCAGGCGGGGCGTGAAGCAGCATTTAAGCAGGCCTTCAGAGTGAGTGCGACTAACCAGTCGCACAATAGGGTTTATTTTGACTGTCGACCTCATACGTGGACCTCACTAACGCTACCGCTTACAGATGGAGTGTACTACTGCCTGAACTGTTTTCAAGGACTGTAAATAATAATAGGGCGTTTGGTAAAGAACAGAAATCTACTCTACAAATTATCTTTCTTTTTTTTTTCAAAATATAACACATACTTAAACCTGATACACAAAATATAAAGAGGTGCGTTATGGACAAAGTGAGTTCTTCATAAAAAAATAAGGTACGCTCTATGCACAAGAAATCGTTAGTCAATGGAAGTGTGTCTGCGGGTCCGTGTGTCCCTTCCCGAATTTAGCGAGAAGTCCAAGTCTCGTGACAAAGTTTTGATTCAATTCTCGAGACCTTTGACGAGACGACGTGGTGGATACTGTCGTTAGCATAAAGCGTTGTTAATGTCACGCTTTAAGATGCCATGGTTCTCTAGAAGTCACTTGCTTGTAGTAGCTGTAGTACATTATTCAGCTTAAAACTAAGACACTTTACTTTATTTGAATTGAAACTCTCGCAATCTATTAAATTTGATAATGTTATGACTTCTTCAGTCTAAACCAAATAAACATACAACAATACAATATGAATAAATAAATAAATATCTGCGACATTTTCACACACGGTCATCTGACCCCAAACTAAGCAGAGCTTGTACTATGGGCGTCAGAGACTGATATACATACATAGATATTTATAAATACATACTTCATACATAATCACACCCAGACACGGAACAAACACCGATGTTCGTCACACAAATATTAGTCCCGAGTGGGAATCGAACCCACGACTCTTGAAACCGTTGTTAGTGAACCTGGGTCACTAACCACTGTTCCACCGAGCCAGTCAAAACCCAGGAATGAATTTAAATGGAAGAAGTTTAAATGGAAATGTAGACAAATTTTGAAGAAGGGTCAAATCGAAAGTACTCGTAATCGACGAGCATGTATGAAGAGATTGGTCGATGTGAAAGAAGCAAAAGTGGTGTGCCAGGGACGTAGTATATGGCAGGCAGTGATATTTGCCTACCCCGCTGGGAAAAAAGGCGTGATTTTATGTATGTATGTTATGTACTATTAAGTAGAAACTGATATTCAAATACGTATTAATACACCGTAATTTTTACCAACTTTTTTATTGCTCGGTATACGTAAAACGGGTTTATCAAGCTTCTGTCAACTCCCAGTGACGTTGCTTACAAGTGTTAAAAGATCGTGGTAACCCTGAAATACGCGTTTTATTTCAAAGTAATTATCTAAAATGCAATGCTCGCACAAACTTACCGTCTATGTAATGATTATTCCACAGGTTTATATCTATTCATCGTGATGGGTTTCCAGAAAATGATTTCATCCAAATTTCGGTTATTCCGGCGTATTCGTAGATATTAGGTAGGAACATGCGAATCCATCATCCCTCAACACTTAATGTCGTCATTATAGGCCGATGCAAACTTTGCAGTGCACGTAATTACAAGTAGGCTGGCCACACTTCCTGAAGAATTTGTATCCTTATATAGAAAGATGAAACTAGCCAAAATATCAGATTTTGGCCATTTTTGTTTCTGAATAAAAACTCAGATGTTATCATATAACTTATGGGTTCGATTCCCACTCGGGACAAATATTTGTGCCATGAACATTGGATTTAGGTATTTTAAAAATCTATGTATGTTTATCAGTCTCTGACGCCCATAGTTCAAGCACTGCATAGTTTAGGGTCCCATGTGTGGGAATGTCCCAGATTTATTTTTATTATTATTAACTTTTAATTTTTAAACGACCTCATTTATGAAAGCCTTCTGACCGCTCCTTATCAGATGGACTGACGTAATCCGTGACTGGCTCGGTGGAACAGTGGTTAGTGACCCAGGTTTACTACCTACGGTTCCAAGAGTCGTGGGTTCGATTCCCACTCGGGAGAAATATTTGTGTGACGAACATCGGTGTTTGTTTCGTGTCTGGGTGTATTATTAAATATTAATATAATAAATTAAGTATATTTATGTATCCACTGTTGATTCTGATACCTGTAACACAAGTGCTTAAGCTACTTACCACGGGATCAGATCAATGTATGTGATGTTGTGAAATATTTATTTATTTAATCCAAGACAAGGTATAAAAAAATAAGATTAATCTTGCAAAACATGAATATCCTTTTTCGGCGGCCAGGATAGAGCCACAGGTTTTCTGTTGTGATGTAGGTAAAGTAATTATGATATTTAATTGAAAATTAAATACTTATTAACAACACACCTTCGTGGTTTTAATTTTAAATCTAATTAACCACAGGGTCCAAGCGTGATGCGATCGATTCCATCGTTTGTCCTAGTAACCCGCCCTTCCTTCGTTACAGATGAATCTTATGAAATCCTACCGATATAATATAAAGAGAAGAATATTTAGAAGGAACTTTTTATTAAAATAACGTAGTTTTAAAGATTTAGTTTGTAATTTAATTACCTGTGCTGTGTGTGTGTGATGTGAGGAAACCTGCACACCTAAGAAGAAATTCTAAGGTTGTGTAGTCGACCAACCCGCACTTGGCCAGCGTGGTCGACTAAGGCCTTATCGCCCTAGTTTAGGGTAGGCCCGTGCCCCAGCAGTGGGGACGTAAATGGGCTGATGATGATGAAGCATACATAGCGATGTTATAGGGACAGAGAAAGCGCCTTTGTTTTTTTTTAAACTCAGGTTTATCCTTAAGTATAATATTAGTAGACAATTTTGTATACAGTAATAGTACCCAATCAATTAATAATTCCCAAAGAAGTAGTGCATCTGCAATTGAAATTCGCCATAGTATATCCTCCCTTCCCCAGTCGAATTGGCGACACCCGCATATGATTCGGAAGCGCATATGGAAACCTTTACCGTAAAGGTTTCCGCGGATGTTCATCAGGCTTAATCGTGTGTTTGATGGCGCTGAGGCGAACGCAGACTGCGACCGGCCGGAATGAGCTCTCTGAGTATCGAGTTGAGTTGTATCGATGTTTAAAGGTATCCATAATGTCTATCCCACCAAAAACATCCTGTAAAAAAACTAGCCAAGTCTCGATGGAGCAGCTTGCTCATGTTTAAAAAGTAATGAAATCTAGACAAAATCGTGCCAAGCCTAAGGTTCCTTACTGCGATTTCTTCATTATTACCGTTAGTGCTGTGTGACTTGGCCGTTGAAGGGTACTCACTCACTCAAATTTTCCGCAACCGGGTTTCTTTCAAAATATTTTCCAGGCACACTAGTATCGTAAATTATTTGAATCAATAAATTATAAGTGATTAAATGAGAAAACTTAAAAAATATTTTGATTTATTTCAAACGAAATTTAATGGTCAGTTAAACATTGCCTTTGGATACTCTAATACGCAAATCATCAATATAAACTACTGGTTGTCTTACGTCGATACGAGGCTTTAGATGGATAACATCCTCAGATGCGGTTTGTTCCAGCGACTCTAATTTCCTGAGGGAAATAAATCTAGTGCAGTTCAGATCAGTTGTTATAATCAACAAACATACGCCCGCCCCGTTATTCATAATATCGGGTACAATCGAATCTGGAAAATCTATATCTACCTATATTATGTCACTGTCAATCTATTGGTTGAATTAATGTTTTCATTATTTGAAAGGAACTCAAGTGACGAGATTTTAAATATTTGTTTTAATAGAGATTTCAATAAAAATTGACAGAGCATTACGCGATACCTAAAAATAGGAGGTTTAATTCCTAGGTCTAGGTGGGTTTATGAATAAATCACATTAAATTTTTCAATTTTAATTCTATAAAAATATTCTATACTAAACATTTATTTTGCGAGTTTCAAGTTTAAAAAGTCAATTATTAATAATCATGTGACATGATTGAAATTACAAAGGTGTTTCTATAATATGTAAATTAGTTTTACATAATTTCAGGAGGCTTTTTCTTTTAAACATACAGTATGTAGAATTGTTTTTGTCAGTGAACGATTTTTTCATCGTTACTAATATAATGTGTTAATGTTTTTCATTCCTCCAATAAAGTCTATTATAAAATCTAAGTTGATCCTCCATCACTGCTTCTTAAACCCGTATGAAACCTTATTTCTATCACAGTCGACGTTGGAGGATGCGCGTGTTTATGACATTCCGATATTTTATTGCCCTGTGCAACATCTATGGTGCAAATAAAGATGTACGAATTTATTGGTATTTTATTACGAAATAGATAGATAAAAATTGTCAACAATAATCCTTTGTTTGTATAGACTGGTACAGTCGGTCAAATCTAAAAAGCAAACGATTATTGTTAAGTTAGTTCATGAACAGTATCTACACGTAGTCTTTGTCTGAGCCGATGTAAAATTTTTACGCTTCGTGAGTTTATAAAATTATTTGGGAAAATCGTTGTTTTATTTTAATCTTGCAAATGAAAACGTAGATGTGACGTGAAACGAGTTCGAATATTTTAAGTTTATGTAAAATTCTGCAGTAAAATACTCCGGTAAAACTTTTCACACACAACTGCCAAAGAATGTTTGGTTATGCAAGTACCATATTTTCTCAAGCATCCAAACATTAACAAACCACAGTACATTACGGAACAATGCAGCCGTCCTCTAACCGATGCGAAACCACGACAAATTGCTCAAGTCAAAAGCCGGGCGCACTAAAACTGTCAAAAGAAAACAGTATAATTCAAACAGAAGCGCCGCTATGAAAAGGAAATACGGGTGCATACAAGTTTCAAGAAGTGGTAGGCGCATGCGCTCTCTGATTGGTCCTTCGCAGCGTCTCGGCGACCAACCGGGGCCAGTCGCCAACCGAGCACCGGGGGAGCCCCAGCTGCCTCCCAATCAAAATACTAACATCGCGCGTTCCGAATTCGAAACTTGAAATCTTTTTAAACACCGCTCCGACAAGCGGCTCCGTTCCTAAACTGGCCAGTGTTGTTTTAAATTTAGTTTTTTATACTTTTTGGTTTGTGAATGAGAAATGGCGGTAACAAACTTTGTGGTTATGTGGTCGAAGTTACAGATTGTTGTGTTGGGAATTACAGTGTTGTTCCGTTGCACAGATTCAGTTGGTAAGTTATTTTTATTAAATATATGTAATTACATAAGTCTATGTGAATTAGTACAAATTTTGAAGGTTTGAACCTTACTAGATTGCTTTCGGCAACTATACGACTCATATTGTACTTTTCAGAGTAGAGTGACGTAACTTACGAATTAAGTACGAAAAAACGAATAGCTTTCCTATTATTAACATATTAATTATACGTAATTATAGTATATTCTATTGTAAACTTACCCCATTCTGTTATGGTTTGTTTGTGTGTTAGGTAACATATTTTCGGGAAAACCATATGCGAATATCAATTAAAACAAGTTAGGCATACGTTACAAAGTATACATGATTCCTATACTATGATTCCTATACCATGTACTATATTTTTTTATTTAAGTTCTGTTTGAAGTAAAAACCTCTTCTTCAAGTAAAATCCTCGTTGCGTTTCTTGTTGCGGTTTACTAGATCCAAAACCGTAAACACTGAACCGAAATTATTATAATTCATATCTACATACTTTAAAACCTAATTGAAATTAGAAACGTCTTTGTAGATGATTTTTTTTATATTTTAGTGTGAATAATAAATCAATATTTTAAGTTAATACATTAATACAATAGTTGCCTGTAGATGGTTCGGTTAAATTTTAAGAAAATTTCGTGGATCAACCCTTACAGTTTCTTTTGAGTCTTGGTCACATTATCATCTTCCTGAATCAACTTATGAAACACGTTCTCCTCTTATAAGAGACGTACTATACATGTAATTTTGCATTAATTCAATTCCATTGAGATTATCTATCACATCATAAGTACTATAAAAAGTTAAAAACTAAAACCCAACTACGACAAAAAACGACGCTGAAAAAGTATAAAACAAGACTTTTAGAACACTGAACTGAACAAAGTTGCTTATGTAGTTCCAAGTAAATGGACACAGTAGACTCTACCAAAATGCTTATGTTGAAAATTGACAATAATGTCATACAATACTATTTTGAAGTATGCAATATTTACTATGTAGAGATAAGTTTTCATGTTTGGAAAACCGCAGTCACACGTTGTCAAAGTGCTACGGTAGGTAGGTACTTGTGTATGGAACGTGTGACTACGCCTTTCCAAACATGAAAACTTATCTCTACATAGTAAATATTGCATACTTCAAAATAGTATTGTATGACATTATTGTCAATTTTCAACATAAGCATTTTGGTAGAGTCTACTGTGTCCATTTACTTGGAACTACATAAGCAACTTTGTTCAGTTCAGTGTTCTAAAAGTCTTGTTTTATACTTTTTTTAGCGTCGTTTTTTGTCGTAGTTGGGTTTTAGTTTTTAACTTTTTATTATTTGTACTATTTTGGTGTTAAAGTGTATTTGTGGCGCATAATATTATCATAAGTAGTAAAGAAGCTATGAACGAAAAGATGTGAACTATATGCAATCAGTCCATGAATATACGTAAAGTCACATGCAAATGCTAGTAATATATATATATATTTAAAATGTACAAGTAAAGCGCTTTCCAATGATACCAAACACGGCGTATTTATCTTAACTTTATTTTTTTACTCTGTATGTTTTGTCCGCTAGTGGGCGCCACATTAGATTTTGTGAAACCCTATATAGCCTATAACCAGCGGACAATTAAGACGCTTCTAATGATATGTCATTTGTCGAATTCTGACAAGCAATTTAGAAGTTATGTGGAAACAGATGAACATACATACATACATACAAACATACATACATACATACATACATACATACATACATACATACATACATAGCCTGTCAAAATCATAACCCTCCTTTTGCTTTGCCGTAGTCGGGTAATAAATAATTAACTGTACAAATGTAAGGTAAACTGGTGAATACGTGAAACTTAATTTGTTAATTAGATTTAAAATCCCTCATGTAAAAACCGAAGTACTCTCCATCCGACCACGATGGTTGAAAATATTCGCCGTATTTTACATCCAATTTATCACTTGCTACAAATAATACGAAGTTAAAAGCTGTTGTGTAATTGATAAAGTTGCCAATCGCATTGTTTATCGGCACAATAATTCGCATTACGCGAACGTATCGGAGTCAATACGATTAATTGTCAAATAAACCGTGAATATTTGGTGGGAGCGAATATAAAATGCCCCGCGCCAATCCGGTCGGAACAATTAACGTTCCCGACGAATTCGCTCATTTTGTTGTCGGAAACGAACGCCGCAAAATTGATTCGGTAATCCGAATGCAACTATCTGTTTATTTTCGTCGTATCATGCCGGATTTGTACTGTTTTACAGGTGGCATTTAAATTTATATTGTTTGCCGGCTATATGCGAACGGCCGCTGGGGATTCGAATCAGTCCCGTTACGCATTGGTACGAGTTATATTGCTCTATACTGAAATTTATTTAAAAATACCAAATTATTGGTGAATTGAACGAGGGCTGTCGATTTGAGCTCACTAGGTGGCGCCATTGTCGAGCAAGGTCCTAAAAACGGCTGTAAAAAAGGGTCGTTTCGGGAACCATAATGCAAATGTACATTTAAATCATATTTAATACATTAATTTAATATAACCCTCAAACTACAAAATCTTTCTAGCAGTGAAACATTTACCCCCCGTCCACACTAGTCGTAAGTCGCATACGACTAAAAGTCTTTACACTATACAATTTATATGGAGCTGTTCACATTGGATGAGACGCGATTTGTATGGTGGCCAGAGCATTATGGATTTAAAATTTGAAAATACATAAGTACATGGCCGGTTGTAAACTGGGTACGAAATGGAAAGCGACGGCCTTAGCCTGTTAATTAATTTGTAAGTAATCACTGTTTAATAGAAGGTAATTTCAAAGCTAACTAAGAGCTAAGAGATAGGAGGCAAAACTACAGTACAAAGTTCAAAGGGTGCTTATTTCAGCTGTCTTGTTTAACAAGCCTGATATTTTCACCATGCTTACTTCTCTTTGCAGCTAAAGGCTAAAGTACAAACAGGAGCTATTTGCCGGTAAACGGCAAAGCTAGGTTCGAACAAAGAGAGCAGCGATTCGGAAGCCGCAGCATAGGCCTAAGGCTTTTACGCGCACCGGCTTTCAGGACCAACCTTTACATTTCAGCCAGTAACGGCCGCCATGTTGGACGTTCTCTTTTTGAATTTTTACAGTTCCAGTTTAGGCTTTCAGATTTTTTTTAACAATAATAAATACTATTTTTAAAATGCAGCCAGTAGCAGCGGTCCTGTAGGACGTTCTCTTTTTCAATTTTTGGATTTCTAGTTTAGGAACTCGGAACATTTTATTTTTAAACAGTAATAGGTAACTACTACTGCTACATCGTACATACATTTTCAATTCAGCCAGTAACGGTCGTCCTAAATATATTTAACAATAATACTACTAACAAATTAAATAAAAATCATTATTTTGGACTGATTTTAAGCTTTCGCGTTCCATTACACTAAATATTAGTCTTTATGGGTCTACACGCGATATTAGACGGAGACGAAGACGGGCGGCGCCAGTTCGCTCGCGACCATGATTGGTGTAACCCAGTCGAAACGTCGGGCAGTAAGTAGCTATGTATTTGCTACTCCTAATATCGCGTGTAGACCCATAAAGACTAATATTTAGGGAACATATAGTGTTAGTATCAACAATCTTACAAGCTATGTTAGTACACAAAATTAACAAACTAATTGTACAGTCTTTGAAGGGCTGGACGCTTGTCCAGTGCTACAATATAACACTGTCTACCACTGTCCAATACAAAATAATGCTACATAGTAGGTAGATAAATTATTGTCTACCTCCTATTTTAATTAGTATTTTAGGCAGGTCGATAGATAGAAAGCGTACCTTACACAGATGTTCTCGTACTACGTCACTAAAGAGTAAAGCAAAGTCGCTTCCCGCTTCCAGTCTGTCTCTATGTATGCTGAAATCTTTAAAACTTCACAGTGGTTTCGATGCGTTATTTATCTAATAAAGAGCGATTTAAGAGGAAGGTTTTTATGTACACTATACCCGAATTACTAGTAAGTTAAGATGATGTTTTAATGATGACAAGGAACGATTGAAAGAAAGTGATGACTGTATTGACGATGAATTTATAAATAGATAAAATCATGTTGTTTTCAAATAAGTATTAAAATAGCAAATTATTGTATTTATACATTACGTATAAATAACCAAAATTACAACTAAATCCGTCTCTAAATTATTTAACTTCTAGCATACTTGGAAATGCATATATGCATAATGAGCGGTTTGGTCGGCACATGGAAAAAAAATAAAACAATATTTGAAAAATGGACAGTTTTATGTTAAGAGCTCGAATATTTTCGTTAAGCAGAAATTTCGAGGCGCTCGAACTCTTCCGTAAATCTTTGAAGAATTTCCATCCAGTTAAATGGTTCAGAGTTTGTTGAAATAAAAGTTGGTGAATTACCTTATATTTTAACTTTTCAACTTCAAAGAATAACACTTGTAATAAGTATAACGTTAGAGTAAACCGATTGAAAAATATATCTTGGGGATAGAGTTTTGTGCAAAAAAGTAAACAATCTTTTAGCTGAAACATTTCTGGATTTTCTCAAATAAGTTTTTGACTAACTTTGAATTTATAATCACAATGATACTCTCGAGAAAAAAAGTGATTATTGGGAGAAAAGTTAAGTGAAAAGATTTTGTCGTGGTATAGCCCAAACAATAAAGAAATTTGGCTCATTAGGCGGGGCGTGAAACGGTATCTAAGCAGGCCTTCAGGGTAAGTGCGACAGGCACGATGGTGTATATTGGGCCTTTCGACTTCATTTGTGGAGTTCATGACAGCTTCCCATCAGATGGAGTGGTTAGAAAAAAAAACTGTACGTCAAACTCTGCTAGAAAGTTTTAAAGAAGCAGAACGCGAAAAAAACACTGTCTATCTACCTGTTCGCGCTCTCAAGCTAAAACTACTGAACTGATTTAAATAAAGTGACTGAATATGAACCTAGGCTGACTTCGCTAAAAGAAGTATTATGTTTTAAGTGAAGACTTGACGAGAGCAGATTCGCGGATAGAACGTTAATTTGAACATCCTTACGCATGAAAATGTTCCATACAACGCTCTTTTCACTAAAATGTAGAATCAATATAGTCTGTGGGTGTACAATGTAACTGCCTTGTTGGCCTATTGGCAGCAAGCGCTACGTTAGGATCGAGAGGTCCCCGGTTCGAGTCCGGGGTTGGGCAAAATTTGTGTGCGTTTTTCTGTAAATAAATTACTCAGTCCGGAGGTAGGAAGACGGCGGTTCCACGCCTGTGTCTCGATAAATGTGAAATGCACGATAAGCCGGTGGTCCTGCGCCTTATCTCTTATAGGTTATGTCGGATTGTGGTCTCACTGAACTATGAGAGTAAAGGAATAGAGAGTACACTTGTGTTTGCGCGCATACTTGTGCACAACATATGTCCAGCGCACTTGGCTGATCTCAATCGAGATCGGCCGCCATGGACGAAACGGTCGAACGCCTTACAATGTACCAACATACCTACTTACTTTATTTTTCAGCTAGTTCGCAAAAGAAAATTAATATTTGTGGCACGTCCTGTGGAATCACGTAACATCTTGATCAAAACTTTCCCAGCTTCGATAGAATATAATAAATGAGATTACTTTGTTACAATGTTTATTTTGTATCCAGAACTTGATAAAACACAAAACTTAATCTGTTTTCGTAATCTGGAATTTGGTATTTTGTCTGCTTTTATTAAAGTCTGGCTTATACTGTGTATATTTTTCTGAACAAATATTATTTTGTTCAGCCCAAGAATTTTACTAGATACTCATACGAGATTGATATTGCGTAAAGCGTATTTGTAATAATGATGGCCTATAAGAGTCTTCTATAAATAAAACGTTTATCTCAAAATTTATCATTTCGGTTATCGTAAGACGTGACCCAATAAAAAAAATTGTTTTTTTATATCATAGTGTAGTTGTATGTAATCTTGATTAATTCGCATACATATCGTTAAATTTATAATACGTTTAAATATTTAGTTTCAATTGTTCTAAAATGTCAGTTATCGGTATAGATATCTGGCAATAATATTCTGAACAACTTTGCTTTTATATTTCACCAATGAACCTAATATTACGTAACTGCAGTAAAAGGAGGACATACCTACCACGTTCGAGCAAGAATTCGTCATCTTGGAACACTACTGGAGACATACATACAACGGGCAGATCTCATAATCAACATGTTATATTCAATTAACACTGGAAAAATAACTTGGAGAGAACCTTTGAGATATGAAAAAAAAATCGTTACTAGCAATGGTCCAGCTTGGACTTCTTCCCGCATCTGTCCGTCCCTACTTACATACTTAAATCTTTAAAAAATAAAAAAAAAACATTTATTCCCTCAATAAAAAACATTTACAACTTATACATAAAATTAAGACACAAATTGTCAAGACAAACGGAGGCTCAGCTCGTGCGGTCGCGGGAAAAAACTCCACAACGGTTTTTGATGCGGTTTTTTTAATGATAGAGTGATTTAAGAGGAAGGTTTTAGTCAAGCGAGTGCGGGTCACTATTTAAGTATAATAAATACAACACTATATCCAACCTTCCACCCGGAAGTCGTTTATAGTGTTAAATATTACTCCCTTATAGCGTTAGGTGTAGGGTTAAAAAGAAGCCTATATTATTTTTCAGTCTCTTGGCTAGTTTCTATTTTATCTAAATTTATTTATATATTTATAACTATCTCCTTAAATCACATATCGTTCACATAATTTACAGTGAAATCAAAAACTCAATACCGTACTAAAATAATCAAACAAATGCTCAAAGAAATGAACACCTTCCAACGCACTCAAACCAAAACAATTCTACACAGAGATGGAAAATATGCAGGATTTTTTAGCATTACCGAACAATGATTCAGAGGCATTGAAATGAATGTACAAAGATTTATTATGCTTCTTATTCGCTTCAATGAAATCCTCAGGGAAGGACAGATAGGGAGGGCGCCTTTTATTATAATGAACTGCCACTTCTACTTCCAACTTAATTTGAGAGGTTTAAAAAATGATAATTTGATTTACGGCACCGTTTATAACGAATTTAGGTGGGAAGATTATTTTTGACCGAGAAACTTTTGATAGCTGGAGGTGAGATGTCGTCAATAGGATTTAATTTTGTGATTTTGAGATCTTTTTTGTTGGATTTCCTTTTGCTACATTTTTTTTTGTGAATAATGACGAATGATTTTGTAAAGAGGTTTGTGGAATGGTCAAACCACAATGACTTTAAGTGAACTTTTTGTTCATATTTTCTTTAATAACTTTCCACCAGCGACTCTATCGGTATGAACGCGTTTATGGCACAGTACTGTAAACTCTATTCTTTCGTAGGCTCTGGACAATCTGTGTAACAAATTGTATTTAAATTGGTTTATTAGTTTCGACTTGGAAGCGCGACATAAAAACATTAACACTTACTTTTTGCAAAAAGTAAGTTTGTCGTTATCATGTATAATATTAGTAACTGTAGTGTGTGGACAGAAGGGAGAGGAAATCTCAGTGCTCGTTCATACTCATGTTTATGTATTTGCTTTAACAGATCTTACGATTGCTGACAATTATAATTAAATATAGGTAATTGAACCCATGACTCTTGGAACCGTAGGTAGTGAACCTGGCTCACCAATCTAGTACAGAAATAACCTATTTATCCCAAAAAAGACGCAGGACTACTGTTAGAATTATTACAAAATATACTTATGCCTTTTCTTTGAACAATAGTGTTTAAATATTTTCAATTTACAATACAGTTGCTGGCATCATGGTTGCTGTCATCATCTATATTGATTGTAAAAATAATTGACTGCAATCAGTTAGTAAAAGAAATACGTGAGTACTTAGTACGTTGAATTAACAACATCAAAATCAAACAAAAACCTTTTACAATCCAAATTTTCTACACAAAAAAAATCATACCCCAAAATATCCCGTAACAAAAGCCAACTAGCATTGCTGTACCGAATAATAAAAAAAAAAGATGCCTACTTACGCCCGCCCGGGCTAGGCGCGATAAAAGAAATTCAATCCACATTTTTCAATCGTACCTCCATAAAAATTTACCGATCCACGGGAGATGAATATTCAATTCGGATATCGTATCGTCCTCGATCGATTCAAAGGGAAACACTTAAAAAGAGCTGTTTGCTTGGTTATTGCCGGATGGATGGTAATTGGGTTGTTTCATACGGATCAGATGAGGGCCCTTTGGTGCCAATTAGGTACGTACATACATATTTTTTTAAATTTCATGATCTGTTGGGTCTGTTTCAAAAAGGGAATGTAAGACGCGAATTCCGGTCCATTGCGTTCGCTTTGTAATCAATTTTGATTTCATTCCGTTCCGTATCGAATATTTAATATTTATTAAAAAACTCTTGGCAAAAGTTTGTTAAAGGACTTTTATCAAAAAATCTGAGTACACTGTTTGCGTTTAATATCACGCATTTGCATCTCAAAAACCCTGTTTTGTACTATAACCGATTGAATATAAGATTTTCTTTTTAATATGTACGGCTTAAGATCTACTGATGAAAAAGTATGTAATAACTTTCTCATTCTTTATTTATTTACTTACACACTGGCTTACAGTTGCCCAAAACGCCAGTGTGTTTAAACATAATACAAGTTAGAAATTTAAATTAAGCATTGTCACAATATTAAAATTACATGTCAAGAACTTAAACATAATCAAAGTATTAAACATTATTAATTAACATTCATTAATTTATCATACAACGTAAAATTTTAGCCCTGCAATATAATGTCGAAATAATATTGGATAAGAATTCAATTCATTAATAAATATAACACACACAATTACACAAACATTACAATTAATAACAAATATAATTTTATGTCAAAATAATAGCAATGTCAGAATCATTTTGTCAAATAGTCATAGAGTCAATTCTTGACAGTTTTCCTATGATTTGGATGGTACGTGTAACTTGGTATAAATCTAAACTATGAGTTAGTTACATAATATAAAAGCTTCATAGTAATAGAGTATTTCATTTGGCCGTATCTGAAATAGTCTGGAGAGCTCTCTGCAGCCAATTAGATGTTAATTTGTTTAAGGGAACGTCTCAAAGGGAGGAGAGGTAGGTTATGTATGAGTGATATATGTAATTCTAGGACCCGTGCAGTAAATTCGTATAGATATTAACTATGAATTCCGGTCGTGGTAAAAAGTACTAAATCCTGTCACATAATTGCAATGAAATCATACATTTAATCAGTCAATTTAGTTTTAATTTTTTTTTTCTTTCTGTACAAAAGCGTTAAAATTTTAATAGGAAAATGTTCTTATTTCTATTACCTAAATATTATCGTTTTAGTATCATTTAATACTAGTGACCCGCCCTCGCTTCGCTTCGGGTAAATTTTACATACAAACCTTCCTTAAGAATCACTCTATCTATAAAAAAAAACCGCATCAAAATCCGTTGCGTAGTTTTAAAGATCTAAGCATACATACGGACATACAGCGAAAGCGACTTTGTTTTATACCATGTAGTGATTTTATTCTCCATGAAAAGTTATGAACAATGAATCAAACTGTAACATTAGCTATGTTTGTGCATATGTTTGTTTGTGCATTGTGCTATACATAATCTTTATGACATTCCAAAGCGGTGCATTGGGCACAGCTGCAAATTATGATTTAGCCACAGTTCAAGAAATAAGGCAGTACAGAAAACCTCGGTAAGATTAATATCAAAATTTAAGTGAACCGTTTATATAAACTTTACTATGAGCAGTCTGTATGAAAACATTGTTGATTTACAACCAACTTGTTAGTAGGTGAATGATCATAATCGTATTTAACAACATTTTATTTTAAGCATATAACAAAATCCAATGGAGAATAATTAGTTAAATGTTTTTACTTTTGTGACAAAATAATACAAATTCAAAAATTATCAAATGAGTTGGATTCATATTTTTACATCCACTTTAAAATAGCATAATTATTATTTGACGCTTTCTCACTAGTAACTACATAGATATTAAATTCGCTAAGTTTTTCAAACATACTGTGTTTCTTGCATTTTCAATTATTAAAATAATGTACTTTTATAGTAGAGAGTTAAAGTTGGCTAGACATATAATTATAAAAAGAAGTTTTGCTTTACACTGTCATTGTTACACACATTAGTAAACTGAAAATGGTATTGTCTTTTACTTGCGCGAACACCACCTTATTTTAAATCTATGTATTGTTATGCTAAACATAATATTATTAAGAGATCCGACGTTTCGAGCTCTTTACAGCGCTTGTGGTAACTGGCCACTTCTTGCCCGTGACCACGAGCGTGTGTAAATTTTATTTCAAACTGAAAATGTCTAAGATGTTGACTTTACACAGTGGCCAGTTAAACCGTGACGCACGGACAGCATTGAAATAATAATCGTGAACTCATCCAAACAAGAGTACATGGCAAATATCCCAGACTTTCGTTGCGATTTCAACCGTATGGAGTATTTATTCATTTATTTATTCAAACGATGGTTACATACTGGCTTACAGTTTCCCAAAGCGCCAGTATTGTGTCAAAATTAATACTAAATTATATGTCTGATAGAGATAATTTTAACAATGTCAATGATAATTCGGTCAGTAACGATAAAAATTTTGTTGTAATAGTTGTCTTAACATTAAAAAAATAATAAACAAGTAAATAAATTACTGGCAATTAAGTTTTAAAAATTTAAGTAAGTCATGTATTGCAATTATAATTAACATATTCAAAAGCTTTCGTAATTAATGATCCAAAGTGGTCAGCATATAAATCAATTCCATGGTCATGGGCGAGCATGTCAGCTATAAGTTTAAAAGCACGGGTGGTAGGTGCGTTTGCAGCGTATGAGGTGCGCGGCCGCGGGGCTGCAGCAGGCGCGGGCGGCGCCGCGGCGCCACAGTCCCGTCCTCGTCCCAACCGAGACGCTTAGGAGCTAATAGCGCTACTTGACCCAGTATCGTTGGACAATCCACTTTGTTTCGTATTATGGATAAATAGTACACCAGCAATTGACAATTGAAGTCTCCTAAAAAGTATAGTAGTGGTTCGCTACATACGTAGTATTTTCTATCTTTGCGCAAACACTACACATTTGAAATAAAACAAATAGTTTCTAATAATTACGTATGATTACATGAAATCATACGTAATTATTTAGATATCAGATGTTTCGAGTTCTTTACTAGGTTCGTAGCCATGAGGAGTATTTTCCAAGAAACGCACTATTATTTATACACGAGTTTAATCCGTAAAATGATATCGTTTTATTTCTGCAAGCATATTGCAATCAATATTTTCAGGAAACAAGAGTCGTACAGTACAAGGATAACAGTTGGTTGCATCCCAATGCAAGACTAGTTAAATATGAAAGTTTAAATTAAAATCTTACGCAATGTTCACAGCTCCCATTATTGGCAATAATAACGACATTGTCACGGGCTTTCAGACCGCACAATGGGCTCAGTGCAATAATAGACTTGCCACAACAATAGCAGGGTGAAAAGCTTATACCTTTTTGTGTGGATTACGGATCTAGGCGAAAGAGCAAGAGACCTACATTTCTGTTTGTTTGGGCGCAAATATTTTTGATTGCAGTTTGGTATTGGTGAGCACTATGGACTTGGACATTTCTAACAAAACATGAACCAATGTTTTGTTGGAAATTTTCAAGTCTATAGAAGTAAAAGCTCTTTCTTAAAGTAATCACAAGCAGGGGTAGAGAGTTATGTATGTTATTGTTTGCCTTTGATTGTGCCTTATTTCACGATAGATCAATGACGGAAGGTGATTGAAAGGAATGGGAGTTCAAGGGAATAAATTATCTGTCTAAGGGCCAATTTTTGAATGGCCAGATAAAACTAATAGGTGATATAAACTATAAGACGACCAAATTATGGGCGTTTTATTTCGAAGAGTGAGTGTCAGTAGTGACGTGTCCTTATTTTTGTCGGCTTATAGTTTATTCCTCCGTTAAGTTTTATCTAGCCATTGAAAAATTGGCCCTTAATGTTTTTTTTTTTGTTAGATGTTTTCAAGTTCATATTTCCGTTATTTTAAAAGCGTCGATGGCCGTGTGGTTAACGTCGTTGCTTGACATGCGAGAAGTCGCCAGTTTTAAATCCCGCCACGTACGATCAGCAACGCTGGCGGTCGACCGCCTATAAGGTGAAAAGCGCTTGGCGCTTACGCGTCTGTCAGAGCAAGTCCCGTCCAAATTGTGGTCCGAGAGCCTGCAAGAATTTTTCGGTAGGTATATGAGGCAAGCTGAAAACTTGTCCTATACCTTTAATATTATAACCCAACACAAAACCGCAGACCTGGCTGGGTAGCGGGGCCAAACCAAACCCCCAATTTAGTTTATTTAAAAATATATTTTATAATCCAAAAAAATATAATTTGTCAGCTCACCTGACAGGTAGAAGTTCCATCGAAATGATTTGTCTTAGTGAGTCTTATTTTTTAGTTATAAATAAAAAGATGAAAAATATTTTTGGGGGTTTGCTTTAGCCCCGCTACTCACCAGCCAGGTCTGCAGTTTCGTACTAGGATATAATAGGAGAGGTAAAGGATAAGTTTTCAGCTTGCCTCAAATACCTACCAAAAAATTCTTGCTAGCTCTCCTACTATTGGAACGTTTTTGCTTGGATTTTGACAGATTTTCTTCAAGTGCTCTTCTATTGGCCAGTGGGCGGGGCTAATGGCGTTTAAAGAAATCTGTTTGAAAAGTGTACTACCGCCAAAGTTTCCAGTTGTACCACTGTGTTCTTCATAAGTTTTAAATTCGTATGTAAGATCATTAGACGTTTTGACGGAGAAGGAAAGCATCGTGAAAAGTTAGGAATAAATTCTAAGGTTGTGTAGTCGACCAACCCGCACTTGACTAAGGCCTGATCGCCCTAGTTTAGAGTAGGCCCGTGCCCCAGCAGTGGGGACGTATATGGGCCGATGATATTGGCCGGATTAAACGACAAAGGTATTTAAAAATTTACATCCATACATACATACATACATAAAATTACCCCTTTTTCCCAGAGGGGTAGGATCACTTCCAGCGATCCACTTTTTACCTCTGTGGGAAACGTGACGTCACGGGTTGTGGACCACGTCGCCGCCATTCTGCCTTGTGTATTATTTTAACAAGATCCCACGAGTAGCAAGGATAGGTATATGACGGGGGAAGGAAAAGGGGAGGAAGGATACTATCGCCTTGGATGATTTGGACTGAGTCGATAGTAGCTCGAGGAGCAGGGGTCGCTTACCCGTATACCGTTCACCAAACACCGGATAGATAGTCTGGTATCCCCTGACTGCGCTAAAAATTTACCTCTTGTTGATATTTAATAATAACCTTAATCAAAGATAGTAATTTTTTTTGTTTAAGGGTTTTAAACTAAATCAGGCAAGATCAACTTCGAAATGATTATAACACGTTCCCATACATAAAACCGATGAAAAATTATAAAAATTATGCAGAACTAAGCAACAACTTGAACAAAATATCTTATTCAATTTAGTAACTAACTACACTTTTCACTTATGGCTCATGACAGCCAATCGATCTTATTCTGAAATATTCGCATCATGAAATTACTAGTTGAAAGCTTGAAGAGATAATTTAAATTCCATTTACTCTAGACGGTTTTACGTACAAATTATATTTGGAAGATAAAATGTAGAGTTGCATAATTTAATGTTATGCTTTGCATTTTAGCTTTTTTCCTTTTAAAGAAATGAATTGTAAATATCGAGCTCGCTGTTATAATTTTTTCGAATACTGATGTATTTTTTAAACGCAGGTGAAAAATTCATTAGTTTATTATCTATACTAATATTATAAACCTGAAGACTTTGTTTGTTTGTTTCTTTGTTTGAACGCGCTAATCTCAGGAACTACTGGTTCGATTTGAAAAAATCTTTTTGCGTTGTATAGACCATTTATCGAGGAAGGCTTTAGGCTATATACCATCACGCTGCAACCAATAGGAGCAAAGAAACAATGGAATGTGTAAAAAACGAGGGGAAACGCGGACGTAGTCGCTGGCACAGCTAGTATAATTACATACATTTACACATTTTATTAACATTCTTTTCGCTTCGTAGTAGTCGGGTAAAATGATTTGTGATACGGATATTAGAAACAACGGTAGATATACATTTATACTTAAAAACACACCCAGACACGGACTAAACATCGATGTACGTCACATAAAAATTTGTCCCGGGTGGGGATTAACCCAGGACTCTTGGAACCGTAGGTGAACTTTTTTTTTACGCGGTGAAATGCTTTTCGCACCGTCATTAGGAGAGGGGGTTCTCTCCCAGCGGTGTGTCGGACTCCCCAGCGGCTGGGGTAAGAAAGGGGTAAATGCCAGCTGCTGCTCCTGGGCGGGGTGCAATGCCCAGGGGGCTTACCGACTAAAACACCGCGGTGTAGCTCATCGCCTTATGGTGGCGTCATGGGACTCTGACCTAGTCTTCTACTGCCACGTCGCCACCGAGATACCGTAGGTGAACCTGGGTCACTAACCACTGTTCACCAAGCTATTCAAAATTACTAATAGTTAATCTACAAGCAATGAACCTTCTCATAAAGTGGTTTTGAGATAATGCTATATTTTTCATTAAGCAGTTTCGTCTACGTAGGAGCAAAGTTCTTGACTGAACACTTTTAATATTCACTTCTCTAGCACTTTGTACTCGGTCCTTTAGTTAAAGTGTACTATGACGAGTAATAAAGAAGCTAAATGAACAAAGTAAAAGAAGAACGGACAGATTATGCACTATTCGTTCTACTAGATTCATTCAGTCATTTCTCATTATGTTATAAAATAAATTATAATAAGAAAATATGTAATGTATTCAACTTCATTTTTTAACATTATAATGATAACTAAATATTAGTCTTTATGGGTCTACACGCGTTATTAGGAGTACATATACATAGCTACTTACTGCCCGACGTTCCGACTGGGTTACACCAATCGTGATCGCGAGCGAACTACTAACACTCCTAATAACGCGTGTAGACCCATAAAGACTAATATTTAGTGTAATGGAACGCGAAAGTCTAAAATCACACATTATAATGATAAGAAATGGGTTTTTACAGTAAACCCTAAAACTATTAGAGGAAGATTCCAGAGCTGCCAGACATCACTTATTTTCTAATGGACAAAATATATACGATTGAGTAGTGGTGGGGTGTACTATCATCATATGACTAGTTGCTACCTTGACCAGACGGCCATTTTTCAGATATCAACCAATCAAGGTACATAGAAACACTGCTCACCTGACTTAAATTCTGATGGCTGATTTTAACATATATTTCACACAATATCATTAAAAATCAGGATTCATTACTCCCAGACACATGCGGTCGGCGGTTTTACCTTACAGACGCTTTAAAGCTATGAAAAAATTTATTAAGTTTACTTATTTTCTGATGCTTGATTTTTATATATGTTATTCAAACAACTATTTTAAAACGTTTTGCAAACGGACAGCCAAGGGCCAAACATTCACCAGACCCAACTGTTTTAGTTTTTTTTTTTTATTGAATTTTGTTAAGTTTTTCTAATAAAATAGTTTGTAAGGTACAATTCTATAATTATTGCGGTCGGATGAGCACTTTTCAGTTGTTTGAATAACATATATAAAAATCAAGCATCAGAAAATAAGTAAACTTAATAAAATTTTTCATAGCTTTAAAGCGTCTGTAAGGTAAAACCGCCGACCGCATGTGTCTGGGAGTAATGAATCCTGATTTTTAATGATATTGTGTGAAATATATGTTAAAATCAGCCATCAGAATTTAAGTGAGGTGAGCAGTGTATCTATGTACCTTGATTGGTTGATATCTGAAAAATGGCCGTCTGGTCAAGGTAGCAACTAGTCATATGATGATAGTACACCCTACCACTACTCAATCGCATATATTTTGTCCATTAGAAAATAAGTGATGTCTGGCAGCTCTGGGATCTTGGACCATATTAAATGAATTTTATTTCATAATCATTTGATTGCGTGAACTCATTCGTGGATTGAATTACATCTAGTTTTATAGTTGGATTAAATGATACCTTTTGTGGTTTACAATCTTAGTGTCTTATGAATTTATCCATGGAGCAAGCAATTGGTTAAAATAGTGCAGAATAAAGCCGTCGTAATTAGAGTCCCATGGAAATTTGGGTAAAGTCCTAGAAAAAAATCTTTTATTTTATTACTACTGAGATAAATGAAGCACACATAATATCCGAAAAAAAACCATAAGTTATACTTAAATAAAATATGTCAAAGCAACTATATGTATTAAGCTTTCAAAGCTCATTCAATGACATTCAAGATTTCTCATGAACGACAAACCTTTTTTCCCTGCTAATGTAATTCCAATTTCTAAACATGATATTTAATTCTCCTTATAAGCACTTTAGTTTGACCCGAAAATAAATAGACAATACTAAATCAAATACGTCTTTACGGGTATAGACGAAGATGAATCGCAGGGCAGAGGTATTTTATTGCAGCTTTGTTGAATGATTGAATAAAGTGGTGTATCATACCGAAAACTGGCCAACAGGGAATTTGTTCTATGAAACAAATATTTTTCTTTTGCTCAAAATGAAATGGCCAACGTTAAAGATCTTAATGTTTTTTCAAGTTTAGATATGAATTAGTTACCCTAGAGGGTTACGACTGTACACAGTTCAAAGTCGTTCAGCTGTGGAAAGAGTAATGCTCAGCGTTTCTTTGCGGGATCGAATCAGAAAAAACATACGGGTCGAATTGAGAACCTCCTCCTTTTTTTTGTCGGTTGATTAGGTGATCCATCAAAGATCCAAAGTCATCGACATAGCTCATCGGCTGAGCTGAAGTCACAGAGGGCCGGCAATATTAGCCGTAGAACCAACAACCGTTGGGGTAAACGAGTTCTGGAGTAGATACCGAGTTTCGTCAAACTTTGTGTGGGACGCACTCAGGCCAGGTGGAGTGACGATCTGCTAGAAGGAGCAAGCAAGTGGCCAAGAATAGGCAGGAGTGGCGAAGACATGGGGAGGCCTGCGTCCAGCTGTGGATGGACTTATTGGCTGATGATGATGAAGAGAGGGTTAAACATTACTTTGTTCAACTTTGTTGGGTTAAAAATAGAAGTGCATACAGTAGTAAGTAGAAGAAGAACCTGTACGAATACAAACGATTTTAACCTATAGAAACGTGTTAACCTAGTTTTCCCACTTAGGCGTTTATAGTATTAAATTCTGTCTCAGCGAGTACGCAAGCACCTACTTACCTTATGAAAGAAACCCGTTTGCCAAATTTAAGACTGCTAGCATTAGTAGAAATGGGAATCGTTCGCTTTAATATAGTTACTAGCTATTCAACCCGCGAGTCCGTGCGCGTCTATTTAAATTACTACCTTATAGTATACCTTATAGCTATAATGTAAACACATTTTCTCAGAATCTAGTAACAAATTTCACTTCTTGTTATCGTATGGTTGATGAACAACCTGGTGTCAGAGTTTTTAAACCGCCCGTAGGCCTCTGACGTAGCTTCACACACCGTTGAAAAATTTCTCAGGTGTGGTGGTTTCCTCACGATGTTTTCCTTCACCGTTAAAGCGTCGAATGATGGTACCTGGCGAGGTTTGAACTGGCGACCTCTTGCATGGCAAGCAACGACCTTAACCACTAAATTTAACTGAAATCAGTTTAGTAGTTTCAGCGCCAATGTGCGTCATACGAGTTTTGTTCAAATAAGTACAAAATTTAAACTGGAATATTTTAATTGGGACTATTTAGGACATTATAATAAATCATTGTTGCGTGTGTGATAATTGCGATACTGATACGGATTAACATTGTAACAATATCATTATACCGTGATTTATTGCTGGCTAATTGGTCTAAATATTTAATAGACAAAAATTTTGGGTATTTCGTATGCCCACATACAGGTTAATAATTAAGTCAATTATTTCTAATGAGTTAACGCGTAGTATTATAGCATTTTTTATCTCTTAGTTCGAGATCTATAATACTTAACTGGCTATCGCGGCTCAGTGTTCAGAATTGTACCAGAAGTTACATATGAATTTCGAATTTATTTATTTATTTATTTTTAAAATGCACAACTACAGGATACAATTCGTACATTACAATAAATTACAGTATTACACATTTTTATCTTCATATTAAAACTGTATCCCAATAAAAGTTGCGCACAGCATTTACTATTATATAAATCTAAATAAAAAGAATCTGAAAAACACATTGGTACGTGGCGGGGTTTGAACTGGCGAACTCTGGCATGGCGAGCAACGACCTTAACTACACGACCATCGATGCTTTTGATATCCTTTACACAAATGTTTACATGTAATGAGAACAATGTAGATAGGTGTGTGATTTTAAACTGTCATGGTTACACACATTAGAAAACTGAAACTGTCCAAATTATTTACATTTACATGCTTACAACAGTGCCGAAATATCGGGAGCTCATTAAAAGAAGACAACATGGTATGTATCCCGGACAGTTTCAGTTTTCTAAGGTATGTGATGTTCTGAAATATTCCCACATAAGCTCGTCCGCGTGTGGAATATTGCTTTCACCTCTGAGTTGGCTTCGCAAAATACTCGGTAGTTGCCTTTGACAGGTTGTAGTAACGTGCTATCCGTATTGTTGGTGATTAAAGGGTGCATTTAACACTTGAACTTCTGCAGTTAGGTAGAGACATTGCCGGTCTATGTGTTCTCTACCGATAACGGAGAATGCTGTGAGGACTTATTTCAACTAGTTCCTCCCTCCCCTTTCCACTCCCTAACAACAAGTGCTGGACATCGTTGCCATCCGCATTTTATACAGTCAATGGTGCCTCGGTCTAAAAGGTTTCTGCCCATGCCATTAAGGCATGGAATGCCCTTCCAGCTCGTCATGTTTTCCCTCCTTTCTATGACCCCGGGCTCTTCAGGCGATTCGTGAAACGACAGTTCTTCATGATGTTGGTGACAGACTCAATAGTGTCATTCGAAGTTTATTCTAGATTTGTGTCTATTGTGCTTCATATGTGAACCTCACCACCGCTTACCATCCAGGTGGGTCATCCTGAAAGTTACTTTTATTCCAAAATTATTCCTTAAGAAACTTATCCAGGTTGCCAAAATTAAGGGCACATTCGGGCTGAGATATAAACCTTTTCCTGACAAATCTTGTAAAAAGGGAAGTTCCTAGTCTCTAGAGTGTCTGAGGTTTTTGTGAACTCTCCCGGTCTCACTTCGGTAGTTTTATTTCTATTACTTTTATTGAGAATGGTTTCTTGAGGAAGATATATTTCCCCTTAAAGTTTATTCGCGATTTGTGAGCTTAGATAGTAAGTGCTCGTGTCTTAAATAATATATTAAATGGACTGTTTAAATAATTCTAGGTTTCGGAATTAAAGAAAAGTAACCATTATAGGATAACGTTGACATCTGTCTGTCAGTCAAGACTATTTGCAATGGAAGTATTAACTTAACTTCATAGTATACAATAATTGTCATTTTAGTCAGGTGTCCCATGAAGCAGTCATAAAATCTATCTTTTTATGTGTATAATGAAGTACCTATAATTGGGAATGGGCCTACTCTAAACAAGGGCAATAAGGCCTTGGTCAACCACGCTGACCAAAGTCCGGGATGGTCGCACAAACACACAAGCTGTGAATTTCTGATGGTGTAGGAAGGCGTCCAGGTTTCCTCACGATGTTTTCCTTCACCGTTAATGCGTCCAATTCATCATTAAATTACTGTAACGTAACAATAAATAAGAATACTGAGTCAATTTTGCAACCGATCGCTACGATCGATAAACATTTTCACCGCAACACGCCCACTCTCAATCGAGCATCGTTAAAAATTACCCTTAACCGTTAAAAAACGCCCCACAACCAACATCAAATTACCCACAAAGGGAATCCGAAACACGTCACGATTTATTAACCCTATTCTCGTTCCGGGGCAAATACCGGTCCTTTGAGCCCGCGGTTAATTATTATAAGTCCTCCTTCTAAAACTCGCGAACGGGACTCATTGTGCTCAGCGCTAATTAGGACCGAAACTACGGACGGAATTAATGACGAGATACAAGCTGCAACGGGCCAATCTATTTGGCTTGTATTGCAGCGAAGTTATGTCCAACTACGTGAGGGAATTTCTCATGAGAACCACTTTGTGGTGCAATTAGGTAACTAAATAGATAACTAACACTTAAGCAACGTGATAGCAAATCGTTGTAAAGCCAGTTGTACTGTAGGATTACAGGATACAAGCAAATGTTGGAACTTTGTAATTTAAAGCGGTTGCTGTAACCAGTTAAAGCTTTATAGTTTAGGTTTTTATTCTCGCATGTGTGGGTTAAAAATAAAGCACATAATTACTTGGACGGCCGTAAGAGTCTACATCGTTTGAATAAGTTGAAAAAAGCTGTTCTCCCTGTTTAACCTTAACTATTGGAATTCTAATGTAATAGCTAATGAGTCAAACAGCTATAGCAATAATATTAAATTGTATAAGAAAAGAAATGAGCTATCATTTCTTTCAAACACATAAAATAAGTTAACATAAACTAAGTTTGCCAGATTTTAATCAAAATAGGTAGGCCGACTAGTCCATTCGTAAAAAGTAGACTTCACTAAATAAATATATTACCACAACGGATACATATCGTTGTCACAGCTAAAACTGTACTAAAAAAAGATAAACTAAAGTTTATGAAAACACTGGCAATAACAAAGTCCCGGTCCGAACGAATGTGCCCATAGACAAGAGTGATCGTCCGTCGCCGTCGCTGACCAATAGCAGCCATCTGACCACGTCGTACATCGACCTGATGAAAGCCTTCAATCTGTGTACTACAATGTAGCTTTCCACAGATGGAACACCTAATCCATGGAATGGCAGTGATTTTGTTAAGTTTGTAACAAAATTTATGCATTAGCTAGGCTACCTATGTCGTGCGTATCTATGGTTCATTGAATAATCACCTGTATGGTATTGTCCTTTAATTTCGGACACTACGCTTTTGAAATAAAACTAAGTTTATGGATTAAACTCACGTGTACTGTAGCGCTACCATGAGTTTAAAAGTTACGGACACAATATCGCCTACGTAAATATGTCTGTGAAAAACTTGTACAGTGCCCCTGGTACGCTAAGAACTAAAATCGGTCGTATGAAAAAAACAACTCGATAGGTTTTTAACGTACGTAAGTTTTCGATAGCCAACTCATGGTACCGCTACTGTTAATCTAAACGTATGGTACGGGACTCGACGCCTCGAGCTCGTTACAACGTTCGTCACGGGCTAGACCGCGACCAGGTCGGTTATTTAAAATTACCTGTATATTGCTACCAAGCTCTCTGTGTATAATAAAATTAATTATTTATAGAATTTTTAAAAAACTACTTTTTAATCAAAAAATATTCGTGGTATGTCTATAACGTGACAGTTTCCTCTTCACCCGCAGTTTAAAGGCTTGTGACTTAGTACTAACTGCTACGTAACTTTAAAAAAAAGAAATTAAAGTAAAATTATTGTCATAACATTCTAACAATAGCAGGCCCTTCAAAGTGCTCGAGTCTATGATTTCAAATCTTATTTTACACGTTTAATAATAAAAAAAAGTATCGACTTCCTTATTTAAACGTTTGCACGAACTCAATGCCCACCTACTCGACACCACAAAGATCTTGACAGTGAATAATGGAGATAATTTTCATTGTAATCTCATGCTTTACGTCTCAAACTGATTGCAGTTGTTGCTGATTAATCGCTGCCATTAAATCGGGGGTCTCATTTGTCACGCTACACGCACGAGTCTCTCAATCAGTGCGAACATCATTGTTGATTGAATTTTATCAACAACTAGGGACCAGAAACGTTGATTGATAAATGTTTCACCCCATTAAAGATGCTTATCGAAAAAATATATCATGCGAATTATTTAATATTCAATTAGAATAATTTAAATAACGACACATTTAAAATGTACAAGTTAAACATATTATGCGTGCCCTACGGCCGCTTAGAAAACAAAGATTACGTAAACATAAAAAAATTGCAGGACCTCATAAACAACAAAAACGATTGAGGAAACTTGCACTCCTACGAAGACATTTTTTATAGTTTGTGTAATCAACCAACCCGCACTTGGCCAACATGATTGATTAAGGCCTTGTCGCCTTAGTTTGGGGTACGCCCGTGCCCCAGTACTGGGAACGTATATGGGCTGATGATCATCATAATGATGAATGTGAATGTAGAAAACTAGTTAACATTTCCAAGCTATGTCCAAAACTATTACCAATCCATATTATAATACCAATTAAACCTATAGTCCAGTATCTTGATATAACAATAAAACAAGTCATTGCTCTAAAAGCCAAGTCTGAAAAATAAACTAATATATTGGTTGGAGAAATCCGTTTCGAGTTTTCCTTTTAATCCAATCTTGAACTACGTGACAATGGACTCTAAGCTAACCTGCTTACCCAAAACCTATTCACCCACGCTTTGATTGATCAATATGCTTTCAAGAAACCCCCATTACTCGTTTACTATTACATTACTACGATTGAGTCTAGAAGTTGGAGTCACGGTAAAGGTAGATATAGGACATGTACAAATAGCGGTCGAAGGTAAATGATAGTTGCTATTAAGTGAAAAACACGTTTCAATGGTAGCTATCCCACGGGAACATGATCAAACTAGTTACTACTAGTTTGAACTAGTTTATTTACGCTTTACATCAAGCTCATGCATATGGAGATGATTGACATATTTTGTTACAGTATTTGTAATTTTTGCTCTGAACTATAAACCTTAACAGCCCTATTACTATACAAGTAAGGCGTCCGACCGATTTCAGCCATGGCGGCCGATCTCAATTGAGATCAGCCAAGTGCGCAGGACATATTATAGTGCACAAGTGTGTGCGCAAACACAAGTGCACTCTTTTTTCCCTTACTCTTATAATTCGGTGAGACGGCAATCCGACATGACCGATGAGAGATCGGGCGCAGGACCACCGGTTTAACGTGCTTTCCGAGGCACCGGCGTTCAACCGCCAACTTCCTAACTCCGGGCTAAGTAATTTCATTACAGAAAAACTCACACAAATTTTGCCCGACCCCGGACTCGAACCGGGGACCTCTCGGTCCTAACGCAGCACTTGCTACCAATAGACCAACGAGGCAGTTACTATACAAGTACTATACAACTAAGTACCTATTTAATCTATAAGAGCAGTATGAGTTTAAATAAGCGTTTATCTGAGTATCGCTTTCCAAAAATATTTACTCGCAATTACCCAGCATTCGACAGTATAATAATTGTCTTCGTTATTTAAAATGTGACTTTGAAAAGACCTTAAAAAAATAATATAGAAGTGTTTTATATTTCAAGTGCCCTCGTTATTCTAAAACACTCAAACTTTACATAATGAGTGTCACTATCAAGTTCAATCTATCATAAAATATCGCCAATTATGTAATCGCCTCTTTGACTTTGGCAGTTTGTCCTTTGTCTCTTTAGTGCAATGTCACCTTTTAGTAAATAGTCTGCCACATAGTCTGACTTACTTATCGCACAACAACGTTAGAAAACGGTATACGGGTAAGCGACCCCGGCTCCTCGTGCTACTATCGAGTCAGTCCAAATCATCCGAGGCGATAGTGTCCTTCCTCCCCTTTTCCTTCCCCCGTCATATATCCTTGCTATTCGTGGGAACGCAATGACCTTGTTAAAACAATGCACAAGGCAGAATGGCGGCGACGTGGTCCACAACCCGTCACGTCACGTTTCCCACAGAGGTGAAAAGTGGATCGCTGGAAGTGATCTCTGCCTACCCCTCTGGGAAAAAGGCGTGATTTTATGTATGTACGTTAGAAAATACTCAACTCTAAACTTAGCAGGATCATAAAGTGGATAGAAACGCTAAATTAACCCAACCCGACTAACATCAAATTTGCATTCCCGCTTAAATTTGAATTAAGTCATTCATAACTGACAAAATAAATATTCAGCGCGTCCGAAACGTTGCAGTAACGCGTTATTTCGGCAACGTTTTGTATTTGAACATTTCCCGGGCCACTCGGACGAAATGACAGTCACGATTTTTCCTACCTCAACATTCATCAAGCTTCATCCCCGCGTATGAAGTCACCGGGCAAATAAACACAAGTGATATTTATCAAACCGTTGTTATTTCTCGTGGGGGCCTTCATAAAAAGGGTGGTCCTTTATCAAATGGTACTGGCACTCCCTTTCCTTGTACGCGGGATTACAAGCCATTTCGGGACGTTACAGCGGAATTCTCACCATCTATTGCGGGTTAAGCAGTGTCGGGATGTGACGAGTCGTCTCAGTAATGGTTACAAAGTGAGCCGCTAAGTTTTGAGGTCGGTTTCAAGGGTGTGCACTTTTTTGGTTGGTTTTTCTCGCAAGTTTTCTCGCTTACCTTGTACCAATCCAATCTAGTTAGCAGTTATACAAATGCCGCAATGCGTAAATATTAGGCTTTATGAGTGAAGGAATTAAGTCAAAGATTATTAAGATTAAAATTAATATCTAGAAGTGGAATTTGTCACAAAAGTTATTGTGTCTATTAATTTTGATTATCAACGAACGTAAAGATTAAAAAGAAATACTTCTCCATCATAAATCCAAAAAACATTGTTTAAGTAGACTTATTGATTTAGTTTTGGTTATACGACGCAATTAATTTGCTATAACCATTCTTAACACCATGAACAGTTTTCCACTACACTTATACGCTTAATAGTAACGAATATACATCTTTTCTGTTTGTAAAGTAAACTAGGTAGGTACTGTATTCACGTAAAAATTGATGATAATAAATCAAATTCTTACCTGTAATAAAAGACCTACTTTATCATAGACTGTTAAAGCCCAAAAACTAAACCCGGCTTGTGAACTTCAATCAGACAAGAAGGCAGGTATCATAATCTGTAGCCCAATTCATTATTGCATGCTTAACCCTTTAATGCATGAATTAACCAAAATTATTTCATTGCAATCTTATAACAAAGGGTTAGAGTTCAAAGTATAAATAAATAATAAATAAATATTTCACAACATCACATACATTGATCTGATCCCGTGGTAAGTAGCTTAAGCACTTGTGTTACAGAAATCAGAAACGACAGTGGATACAAAAATATCCTTAAACATATTTAATAACACACCCAGACACGGAACAAACACCGATGTTCGTCACACAAATATTTGTGATGAGAGGGAATCGAACCCACGGCTCTTGGAACCGTAGGTAGAGAACCTGGGTCAATAACCACTGTTCCACCGAGCCAGTCAAAGTATGTATGTTAACATTTGGACACAGCATGCATTAAAGGGTTAAAACTCAACAGCTCTTCGCGCTTCCAACAAAAATACAATAGCGGCAGTCACAAACTTCCTTCCATCTGACCAATGAGGTTGAAAGCCATAAATTTCTTCAAAAACTTCACACCTTCGATTCCTTTCCGCGCGCAAATGAACCAGAACAATGGAATGTCTCGTATACGATACGGCAGTATTTTTACTGAATAACTGATTCAGGAAGTAAAAAAGATGTATTTTTGGTACCGAATGCGTCAATCGCCGAGTGGTTAAGGACGTTGCTTGCCATGCGAGAGGCTCGCCAGGTACCAATGTGTTTTTCAAATTTCAAATTCATATGTACCATCATTCGACGCTTTAACGGTGAAGGAAAACATAGTGAGGAAACCAGCACACCTGAGAAATTCTTCAACGGTGTGTGAATGAGGCCTACGGGCGGTTTAAAAACTCTGACACCAGGTTGTTCATCAACCATACGATGAGAAGAAGAAGATTGGTATCGAAGATCCTATTTAGATCTATTTTTCAGGCTAATACTATAACGGAAACTAGACATTTCAGCGCTAATTTGCCGATCAGATTACAAATTCATCACTCCCATTCAAACTGAAATTGTAAGCGTCGCTTAAACTGTAGAATATTAAATTTATCTTTTCATTGTGCAGCCGTTAACAGTACTAAGCGTTTAACGAAGATTACCATCTATGCATGTTAGTGAAATATTGCAAAAGCTGCGTGTGTGTTAATAGACACATGCTCTCATTGAAGTCGCATTTGACCCTAAAGTTAACGGGAACGATCAAATAAACGTAATAATAATGAAGTTTTATTCATATTTTATTTTAATTCACACAAATCGAACTAGAAATGGTATTTGATAACATAAAACCCTTATTTTCAGTTAAAAGTAAAAGCTTGTATATTTTATATTTCTAGAAAAGCTTTTATTTCATGTACCTGTACCCTGAACGAATTCCTTAAAACTCATGATAAATACTGAATGAATGAAATAATTTATGAAATGAAAATAATTAATTCTGCAAATAGATTTTCATGAAATACTTTTGCACTTAACTTTTTGAATCTATCCGTTCCTTTTTACCGAATTATATCGCATCCGAACCGATCGCTTGCATTCATGGTTGCATTAATGCTTTGCCACTGGATATCGTTTGCATTAATGAGCTAGCAGGTTAATGGCTGTCAATGTATTCTGGAGGCGCGATGACGGATGGTTTCAACAGTATTGCACTATGCACGAGGCTGCATTGCGCCAAACGGACTGCCAAAATGGAAAATAATAGTGTGGAGTTAGCACCGTGCGCTCAATTGCTTCCAGTTTAGAGTAGCAGTTTCAAGTTGGTAAGATTGATAGGTTTGGAAGTACTTTTGTGAGGATTAAAGTTTGTGAGGCGATGGTGAATGATCGTTTATTAGTTATACCTACGTATAGCGGCAACTCGTTAGTGTGTGAATACAGATGCGATCTCGGATTATTGGATTACTTTATGCTAAAGTGGCATTAGGTGACTGCTCGGTGGAACAGTGGTTAGTTAACCAAGTTCGTCGATTCCCACCCGGCACAATCGGTGTTCGTTCCGTGTCCGGGTGTGATATCAAAAAAATTTAAGTACACTTGTGTATCTTAGTTTTATTATTGTAACTCTAATACTTTTTATGCACCAATCTTTTTTTATCCACCATTGATTTTGATGTGCGTTACACAAGTGCTTAAGCTACTTACCACGGGATCAGATCAATGTATGAGATGTTGTGTAATATATAATTTTAAACTGTCATGGTTACACACATTAGAAAACTGAAAGTGTCCGGGATATTTACCATGTTGTTTTGTTTTAATGAGCTCCCGATAATTCGGCACTGTTGCAAGCGCCATGATATCGGGAGCTCATTAAAACAAAACAACATGGTTAATATCCCGGACACTTTCAGTTTTCTAATGTTGTGTAATATTTACTTATTTATTGAAATGTTTAGAAAAATCCAGTCCAAAATTATTAAGATGAACCGTAATACCGACAATTGGCATTGATTATAAAAACCTTTAGTTACCTAACTTACAAACAGAAATAGTAATTTAAATAAAAAGCAGGCACCTGTAACCTTTTCTCGCCACCAAACAGCTCATGTCATTAATTATTTACATACAAAATACATTACTCTTGTTACCAACACGGTTTTTCTTTTGCTTCTAATGTAGCGCACCCTAAGGATGGACTTACACTTTTCTTATCTCGGAACGTTCCCGTGGGATAGCTTAACAGACTTTTTGTGTTGGATCTTAATCCACGCGGCTGCTATGGCCGGCCAAAGTTAATATTTCTTTTTACAAAGATCAAACGAGGAACTATCACAAGTTATGCTACAACTCTATGAAGGTGTTATATTGATCATTAAATTATATTGTTGGATGGAGATAGCTGATAGCCAGATAGAACAAAATTCCAGAAATAGTTAGACGATACTGTTATGTTCGTCCGTCCTTCTTTATCTATACTAATATTATAAAGCTGAAGAGTTTGTTTGTTTGTTTGTTTGTTTGAACGCGCTAATCTCAGGAACTACTGGTTCGATTTTTTTGCGTTGTATAGACCATTTATCGAGGAAGGCTTTAGGCTATATAACATCACGCTGCGACCAATAGCAGCAAAGATACAGTGGAAAATGTGTAAAAAACGGGGGAAACGCGAACGAAGTCGCTGGCACAGCTAGTCTTAAATAAAATTCTCGTCGCACTCCGGAGAGACACCAGCGCTATTTTTTTTTAAATTCAAGCCCCTCTTGATTGGATGGATAGATGGATGGATGGATGAATGGATGCATGGATGGATGGATGGATGGATGTTTGTTACTCTTTCACGCTCAAACGTCAATCCGATTTTCATGAAATTTGGTATGATGGTAGCTGGCACTCTGGAATAACATATAGGCTACTTTTTTTTTTCAAAATTCAACCCCCATAGGGTTGATTGGGGGGGGGGGGGTGAAAATTAATATGGGAGGACTTTTACGTGTTTATAGATTTTTATAAAACTTGGTATGGAGGGGAGATTAGGCTTGCGGGACAGCGGGAATAAATACACGGTCAGGTTCTACAATCAAAATACATCTAACATCAGATTTTACACAGACGAAGTCGCGGCGTCCTCTAGTTTGATAATATGATTGTAACCTGTTGTGTATGTATGCAGTATGAATAATTAATAAATCCTTTATTACTAAAATAACAATCTTTGTATTTCCTTAACTGAAATCAGAACTTAATTTCAAATTTCTAATCCTCTTTCAGATCATATTTCTAAGCTTCAATATCGTATTCTTCCAAGCCTAAGCAAAGTTTGCGACGGAATCTAGACAAAAGACTATGGAAGCGAGTCAATCCGTCAACTGTTGACACAATAACTAAATATGGCTGCGTAGATTTAACTTGAAGCGGCAGCACAATTAAGCTGACTGAGACGTGTTTGATTAAAAGGCGGGGTATTAAATAGGGACTTTAATACTTGGTAGATTACGGCGAAATCCGCTTGTTTGCAGTTTGATCTGTACTATGGGAGCTTGTTTTGACAAATTAATGTGGCCATTCTGTGGAAGTTTCGTGATCGACTTTGTTACTTGAGTTGTGAGCGTGCGAGTGTTATGGTTGGAGGAAGCTCTGCTTATTTTATTATTTTTTTTAATGTACTGCATGCATACATCAACACATGCAGAGGGGTAGGCAGAGATCACTTCCTGCCATATGCTACGATCCTGGTACACCAATTTTCATAGTAATATGGCTTTAAAAAAAAACTGTTAAATACTTATAACATAGCTAAGTAAAAATGTAATAAGAAAGTACCAGAACAGAGTTTTAGCAGGTATGTTGACGTTGGCTAAAAGGAAGTTTATTTTTCTATCCGTAAGAGACGAATTTCACAGTATACCAAAGAGCACTTATACATATACATGTAAAAATATTTGCTAGCGGACTTAAACAAAGTCACAACGTACAACCTCCATCAAGTATACATCAAACAAAGTAAACTTCCGTAATATATTCTGTTACAAACAACAGTTTTAAGTGGTAGCGCTTACAAAACGCTCCAGGATAGCAATTCACAAATTGAACAGAGTTAAAGCCGAGGCAAATTGAAAGTCATTAAGATTCAATCCGAAAGATTTAACCCAATTTCCATGTCAATCCCTGGCCATTAAATTTCATTTTTTCAGGGTTTTGACAGAAGTTTTAAGTGACAAGTTTAAAGGGTGATTGTTGTAACCGTTTTCATGATGTATGCCTTTGTGTATATCATCTAGAATTAGATGGTTGATAATTATAGTTTTCAAGAAGTTTCAAAACATAAAGACCAAAGTAGCGTGGCCGTTGTATTTTGAGACTTCTTAAACACATCGAACAAAGGTTATGGGATAATAGTTGCCCAAAAATACTACAAATCTCTACCAAAACAAGTAAGTTAGTTTATAGTTTACTCACAACTGGAAAGTAAAACAACTTTATCCGATAGCCATTTCCAATTTATCCTAATTCTTGAAAATTTAAACTCTATTTGCCGACGTTAAAAGGTACTCTATTCCCCAAAGTAATCAATATAAAAGTGGACACTTCCCAACGCGGACCGTCAACGAAAACTGGAGACCAGAAAATTGCAGATTAAGTTAGGATTAAAACGGTAAAGTTTCCTAATTATCTCTCTCAATTAACATTTTATTGTAGTAAACTTTTTCGTGGAAATCATTTTATACTTTATTTTGGACTTTGTATTACTATGTCACTCTTCCTGTAAATAGCACGAAGAATTTTCGAACCGGTGATTTTAAATTTATTATGTGAACAATTTTAAATGGCAGGTGTTTTTTGTAAAAGTAGAGCAGTTGCATTTTTGCAACGTTAAAACATGTGAAAGTTTATTTAAAAAAAAAAAAATATTTTCAAGGGATGCGTACCCAAAGAGTAAAAACTGGACCTGAAAGAGTAAAAACTTGGCTGTCCGTCCGTCCGTCTGTCACCAAACTATATATCAAGAACGGTGGTAATAAGACTGTTGCATTTTTCACAGATTTTGTATTTTATTGCCGCTGTAACAACTAAATATACCAATAAAAAATACAGTTAATAGGGTATTTGTTGGATTGAAATTCCTAGTAATACCAATATTACAGATTATCTAGAATACTATTTTGTAGCCGACTAAATATAATTGCCACAATTAACGATGCAAACAATCTTCGCCGAGAAACGTAATTATTAAAAAGTTAATTTTAATGGATTATGAAATAACTTCCGAACGAGTTTTATGTACTTAACTGAATTTTATTACAAAGTTAAAGCGCGGAACTTTGAGCATTGTGTGGACTTAACAAAGAAAGAAATAATTCTGTTCATTCTACTCTATGTAGTAACTTACTCGGTTTCTGTATATTGTTACTAAAGAACATTTCTTAAAGGTACCGTAAAGTGTAATAAGTAAGTTCATAAATGAATAAATATTTTACAACATCACATACATTGATCTGATCCCGTGGTAACTAGCCTAACTAGCTTCACTTGTGAGATAATATTAGAATTAAAAATAAATGAAATAATTAATAAAAGCGTCGATGGCCGAGTCGTTAAGGTCGTTGCTTGCCATGCGAGAGGTCGCCAGTTCAAACCCCGCCAGGTACCAATGTGTTTTTCAAATTTGAAATTCATATGTACCATCATTCGACGCTTTAACGGTGAAGGAAAACATCGTGAAGAAACCAGCACACCTGAGAAATTTTTCAACGGTGTGTGAAGCCATGTTAGTGGCCTACGGGCGGCTTAAAAACACTGACACCAGGTTGTTCATCAACCATACGATAAGAAGAAGAAGAATTAACAATGGATACACAAATACTTAAACATATTTAATAATTTGATTCTTTCACTGAGAAAATTGGTATTAATGTACCCTCGATAACCGATTATATTATCTAGATCTACTTTCAATATTTCAGTTAATAACTCTGTCAATATTTCAGTTTCGTCGAAGAAACCCCTTAAGAGGTCTTCTTGTAATTGCCACAAAAACCGTTAATCTTACAACCGAACCTCCGTTAAACGAATAAAAAATAAAATAGAGGCGAATCCTACATCAGCAAAAGTGACACACGACCGCGTTCTGAGAAACTGATGTATTTCGCAGACGCTCCAGTAATTACACCTTTTGAGAACCTTCTTTCATAAGCAATAAGGACTACTTTTCTTTAGCAAATCGTACCTACGAAATCCTGAGTAGAAGTATTGGTAACTACTTGTTAACCGACTTCAAAAAAGGAGGAGGTTCTCAATTCGTCTGTATGTATAATATTTTTTTTTTTTTTTTTATGTATGTTCACCGATATTTTCGTCAATTATAGACGGATTTCAAAAATTTTTTTTTGGTTGGATAGAGTTCACTTCCGAGGTGGTCCCATTTTCACCAGTCTCGGATCTGATGATGGGATCCAGGAGAAATCGAGGGCAACCTTCAAATTTTATAGGGACATGTACCGCGTTTTGCATATTATCTGAAGTCATATTGGCATTTGCTTCTGGCTATCATAATCTTATGATGCTGAACTGATGATGGAAGGTCAACTCCTTAATAGTTATGAGTAAAAGAATAATTATTTCAATACTGTATACATATTAAGACTACTAGTTACAATATCAGTAGCATTACAGGTGAGTTAAACTATTAGGTTGACCAGTCTAGGATCTGATGATGGGATCCAGGAGAAATCGAGGGCAACCCTCAAATTTTATAGGCACATGTACCGCGTTTTACATATTTTCTGAAGTTATATTGGCATTTGCTTCTGGCAATCATAATGTTATGATGCTGAGCTGATGATGGAAGGTCAACTCCTTAATAGTTGGGAGTAAAGGGATAATTCTTTCAAATCTGTGTACATATTGATACTACTAGTTATAATATCAGTAGAATTATAGGTGAGCTGAACTAATAGGGTGTAAAAAAATGTAACACTAAAAAGGATGAAAAAAAATTGTAAACAAAAAAAAACCCGCCTTCAAAAACCCGACTCACTAAAAATTACAAAATAATATAATACGAACATTAATCTGGGTATGAATTTGATATGTTGTTGAAGGCGGTGCCAATAAAATTTTTGAGGAAAACTGCATGAAATATAAACGGCACCGCCTTCAACAACATATCAAATTCATACCCAGATTAATGTTCGTATTATATTATTTTGTAATTTTTAGTGAGTCGGGTTTTGAAGGCGGTTTTTTTTTTGTTTACAATTTTTAAATAACCTTTTCCAGTCAGCATCAAACACAATAAAGAATTAGCGAAACAAATCGTTATAGCCGTTCACGCGTGATCGTCATAGGAAAAGCGTACCGTATTAAAAAATAAAAATAATAAATATTTATTTGACCTAATTATACATGTTTTCCTTATATCTAACGACTAGCAGCCAAAACTACTGTATACAAAAACTCATTTTGGGAGACACCTGTTTTGGGCAACTAACAAAAATAAAAATTACATGACTAATAAATTACAATTTGGATATTTAAACTTCAATTTCAAACAATTGTATTTTATTCATTTACTTAAATATAATTTATCAATGTGTGTATGTGTGCGTTACAATAAAGCTTAATCTTTATCAAACCATTACTTCTCTCTAGTACTATAAGTCAGAAAAAAAACACAATGCTCGTACGAGTACTAATATAAATATGAATCAGAGAGTTATTCCTATGAAAGGATAAACATGGCATGCACATTTCATTAGCCTGAATCGAAGCCTGCTTACGAAGTGGGTCGAGTGGCGGACCGAGCATGTTGACTCAGGAATTAGTGCAGAGGAAAATCTGCCTTTGTTATTGATACGACTGCTTACTCTTAGTAACAGCTGTGTTTGTAGCTTATTTACTTACGTATCTTATTGTGTGGACTATTCTGTCTGGGCACAATCGGTATAGGATATCGTCTATCACTTTTGATATAAGAGGTCCTGTTTTAATGTGCGCAGCTTATATAACAAACTGGTTCATAGTCCAGTCATTTAAGCTTAAATTAGGTAAGAATCTCGAAATTCAAGATACCCAGCTGTAAGTCTGTAAATATTTGTATATTGACACCCTAAAAGTTGTCTCAAAACCTACATATGGTAGGGTGTACGCAACTATTAAATTTTTAAGGTCAAATGTCACAAATATCAGTTTTATGAACTTTTGAGCGAAACGGGAAGTTTTATCATAAAAGTGTGTAGGAGAAAATTACTTGTCATCTATTTATCTATAAAAATTGTCTGTACGTTTTATTCCTAAAATTCACCATTTCAGAGATACAGTGATGCAAATTGTTGAAAAACTTGTATTTTCAAAAGCTACCAGAACCCCGTGCGAGTAGTATTTACAGACTTACAGCTGGGTATCTCAAATTCCGAGGTGAACCTACTACAAGTGACTGGACTATGAATTTACCTAAGTGGAAGATAATATGAGTTAAAGGTTTTAGGACACCAAGGACATATTTGTAAACTCTTAAAATCAAAGTGATTTAACAATTACGACACAGTCATAATAATTCTTTTTACTTAGTTAATAACATTTCAGATATTTTTTTAAGAAACTATAAAATATACAATTCAAAACTTTATAATAAAATTGTTGTAAGGGTAACCTGCACACCTACAAAGAATTTCTAAGGTTGTGTGTTGACCAACCAGCACTTGGCCAGCGTGTTCGACTAAGGCCTTATCGCCCTAGTTAAGAGTAGGCCCGTGCCCCAGCAATCGGGACGTGTATGGGCTGATGATAAAGGGTTTAAGATAAAAATCGAGAATCTAATTCCAGTTTTTTTTTTAAAGAAGCAAAACATTTTTTTTTCTTTACCTTCAATATAAATGTTAATCTCTTGAGTAAACCCACTTATATCATATTATAGGAATATATTTTGATGTAATATCATAAACAGCTTTCTAAAACTAAAGCAAGTAAACGTTACAACAAAGTTTGAAAGACAGGACTAAGTCACATACTAACTTTTGCGAAGTGGAACATCAGTGTAAAACTAAAAATATTTTAGTATAAGTATAAAAGTTATAAAATATTCCGCTAACACTTTATAATTCAGCAAATTGACACAACGAAAGGTATTATTTATTTTCAGAACGTAAAGTTTCATATTAGTTTAAGCCCCTCTTAAACCAAATTTTTGATTTTATGAAAGGTAACCTTCTGATAAAGTAACCTTTAGAGCCGGGTTGGGTGAAGGTGCGTTCCAGATTTTAAATCCTAAAGGTTACTTCTGGGTCTAAAATTATTGATCGGAAATACTTGATTAGTTTTGATAAGAATGTGATTTGGTTTTAAAGTTAATAAGACACCTTATTTAGAAAAGTCTGTCAAGCCAAGTTCAAGAAACAGAACTGGCGATCCGCATTGTTTTCATATATGAATTACTAGCCTTCCGCCCGCGACTTTATCCGCGTAGAGACGTTTAACGGGTAAAACATTACTTCTTTATAGCACAGTCGGTTAAAAAGTAGCCTATGTCCTTTTTCAGGCTTTGGACTATATCCGTACCAAATTTTATTTAAATCAGTTCAGTACTCTATGCGTGAAAGCGTAACAGACAGATAGACAAACAGAGTTACTTTCGGATTTATAATATTAGTAAGGAAGTAAGGATAGCCTTCGCAAGTTCTAAACCTACAAGTTTTTGTCGATTCTTAGATCGTCGAGTCATTAGTCGATTATTTTATAATTCCGAAAATTTGAATTGTTGGTAGAAACTAGCGATCGAACATAATAATTCGTTGGTAGTTTAATAAAAACTAACCAAGACAGACCTTAAGCTACAATACGTTTTATTATGTTACAAGAAGATATTATGATATGTTATACTGTTACTTATAAATAAATTTTAGAACTGACCATTGAACTTGGCACCCAATTCGATCTTACCAATTTTTTCGATTGAACTTGGCTCTCATTTCACATTTATGTTTTTGATTTGATAAGCATTTTCCAAAACGTAAAAAAATTGTAGGAAGTCTTCAAATGAAGTGTCGTAAGCTTAATAGATTTATGGAGTGGAAATAGGAGAGTTCACTGGACCGTAGATTACAGGCTTTGTTTTATTTCTGGCACGGTAATAAATTATCACTTAAGATCGGAATACATTTACGACATTATTTAATAGCGTCTGAGCTATTCTGAGAAAACATTCTTAGTGTCTATTATTCTGGATGGAAATTATTGAAGGCCCTTAAGTACTCTCGCTTCATTGACTTAACGTTTCAATTAGAAACATTATTACAAACAAATCAAATATTGAATGGGAATGACTACGTCGCGCGTGAATTAATATTCTTCAAACCTAACAGTAGCGCTACCATGAGTTTAAAAGTTACGGACTCTATATCGCCTACGTAAATATGTCTATGAAAAACTTGTACGGCACCCCTGGTGGTTACTCTAAGAACTAAAATCGGTCGTATGAAAAAAACAACTCGATAGGTTTTTAACTACGTAAGTTTTTGATAGCCAACACATGGTACCGCTACAGATGGTGTAGGTATACATTATATCAACGCCTGAATGTGTTTTTTTTAAGTATAAGTATTCGCCCAAAGTCATGTCACATGGAGAATATTTTACCACGATAACATCATACAAAAATCACAAAATATGGAATAAAAAATATTATTTGATTGTCTTTCAATATTATTTGTATTTTCACATTTACATTCGATCAACAGCGTAGAAATACAATCATGTTTTAGCGACGTGCTATCCGTATTGTAGATCTCCGAAACCCTTGAGCCTCTGCAATTACGTAGAGACATTGCCGGTCTAAGTGTTCTCTACCGTTTCTATAACGGGGAATGCTCTGGAGAGCTATATCAAATAGTCCCTCCCCTTTCCACTCCCGAACGACACGTGCTGGACAGCGCTGCCATCCACATACAATGCAGGTGCTGGTGGCTCGGAAGAGGTTCAGTTCTTCTTTTCAGCCACGTGTCATTAAGGCAAAGAACGCTCTTCCAGCTCATGCTTTCCCTCGCCCCTATGATCCCGCCCTATTCAGGCGGAGCGTGAAACGGCATTTAAGCAGGCCTTCAGGGTGAGTGCGACAGGCTTAATATGATCTATTGTGCCTGTCGACCTCATATGACGATCTCACTACCATCAGGTGAAGTGAGGGCATCCTGATAGCTTTTATTAAATAAAAGGAATTTCACACTAAATGTTTTGACTGCTATCATTAGTTGTCACACGAATGCAATTTTTCACGTTTAAATTTCTCAGTTTTATCCTTTATGGTGTATGAACTGGAAACATGGCGAGAACAAAATAATAAAAAAGCCTACTATTGGGTATGGTTATTGACTTTTTTTTCTTTTTTTATAAAGAGGCTAACAAGATGACCTCACTCCACCTGATGGTAAGCGGTAGTGAGATCCAAATATGAGGTCGACAGGCACAATAGACCATATTGAGCCTGTCGCACTCACCCTGAAAGCCGTGAAAAAGGAGACCACTGCTGCGGCAACAACGAGACAAGGCGTGGAGTCTCGCATTGGTATTGAGCTGTGCGGGTCGGAGTTGGCCAGTCCGCCGGACGGAAGGGCCCCCGCACCGGCGGGCTGACCCGCTCCGCCCGCACAATACCGCCGCTAAGACTCCACTGGTCCGGCGCTTGCCGCAACAATGGTCCCCCCTGGCTCCGGTTCGTACAGTGCTGATCCCGGAACGCGACCTGACCGAGAGAGGCCAGAGTCACTTGGCGGGTTTTACACAACTGTATGGTGGTAACAGCAACCGGTCGACAAAATGTCTCCCACCTGAATGACTGGACCAAAACCTCCATGAATATTTTAAGCACTTTCATAAAAGTAAATAGAAAACCATTCCACGACATTGGAAAAAGATTGTAGAAAAAATGATTATTTTTAATATATAATTCAGTATAAATTAAGAGTATTCTTATATTTTTTTATTTCTTATGGTATATTCTTATATTAGTAACAAAAGGTTATTTTACCTCTTGTTACAAATCATTCAACCGAAAATGTCATACTATGTACTTTGTTTTAGCAAATATGGGTTGAATGAATTCTAACTTTACTGAATAATAATTTCATGTACTAACATTTTCATACATGAATAACAACATGCTGTACAATGTACATAGGCAACGTAACTCAAGCCTACTATTCAAGATAAAAGAAAATATTCACCTTTTATTTTTTATAGTTCAAGTATATTATCAAAATAAAAAGTCCCGAGCAAGAACTATTAAAATGTCAAAATGTGCAACGACCACCTCTTTGTTTCAGTTTCTTTTTCAGTCAAACCTAGCCCTAAAGCCAGCCCTCCATATATCTCTCAGACAGGTGATAGACGTTTACCCCCCAGCAAAATAAACCTGTAGGCTAGGCTAGGTTTTAGTTGGATAGCACTTTGCAAATGAAACAATACCGAATAGTTGACGTCAAACAATCTCAATAAACCTGTTAACAAACCATCTCGAAATGGATACACGATTCTCAATTTATCTATACTAATCTATACTTCTATACTAATATTATAAAGCTGAAGAGTTTGTTTGTTTGTTTGTTTGTTTGTTTGTTTGAACGCGCTAATCTCAGGAACTACTGGTTCGATTTGATATAACATCACGCTGCGACCAATAGGAGCAAAGATACAATGGAAAATGTGTAAAAAACGGGGGAAACGCGAACGAAGTTGCTGGCACAGCTAGTCACAAATAAACAGATTCCAATCGTTTAACCAGAAACAAATAAACGATATCAAGATTTTTTTTGAATTATTAACCATGCCACATACACCGTGAAATTTGAGTGGTTGGTTTCCCGTGGCAGAACGATTTGCCTTTAGTAATACTATCGAATCATAATTAATCAAAATATTAATTTTCCAACTCAAAAACGATAAGAGCTATCGTTTTTTTTAAGATATGACGTATTCAGGTACTGCTTGCCGCATGAAATCGATGCTTAAAGCTAAAGAAGCTCTACGCCCTAAGTAATATAGTGGTTCGAACGTACTTTAAAGTTTCGGTTATACCTTTCGTAAAACTGCCATTTATTAATTTTAATAAAAAATAACTGCACAAATCTATTGTGCTACTAAGATAGAATCATTTTGCTGCGGTAAAACAACCACTCAAATTTCACGGTGTATAAATATTTCATGGAAAAAAATTTAACACTCTCAATTAATACCAAATACGCAGCTATCTTTAAATCAATACTGTGTAAACATATTTTGCACGAACACGTTTTTTGCACTGAACTTTCAATTCAATAAAAAAAATATAACATGCATCGGATTATGCTTGCTGAATTCAGTTATTCATTCAAATCATTTCAACTGGATCCGACCACAACATTTTAAACGTGCACGAACTACTCGTATATCCACTGTGCGCTCGTACGAATTTCCAGGAAGCAGAATCGTTACACATTCGATGCAATTTTTTGAGCGGTGAACATTTATTATTTGGGGGCAATTACTCCATTCCATTACGTAGCGGTCGCTAGAGAACAATACGTTTGCGAAGCATGAAGGATCGCTCTCGTGTGGATTGGGCAACTGATACTGGAGATATTATTTCGGGAGCAATGAATTTATTTTTTATTGCGTCGTGTTCTAATGTGTGAAGATTACAAATTGAAAGTAAACAAAACTAAGAAGGCCGGCAGAATGACAATGCTGATTTGTAACTTTAGTAAGAATAAGGATAAGAATAAAATTATTTATTACCCCTAAAATTAGTCTTTATGGGTCTACACGCGATATTAGGAGTAGCAAATTACATAGCTACTTATGTAAGATTTTAGACTTTCGCGTTCCATTACACTAAATATTCCTACTCCTAATAACGCGTGTAGACCCATAAAGACAAATATTTAGTACATAGCTAACCAATCGTGGTCGCGAGCGAACTGAGTGCAGTCGAAACGTCGGGCAGTAAGTAGCTATGTAATTTGCTACTCCTTATATCGCGTGTAGACCCATAAAGACTAATTTTAGTATAATGGAACGCGAAAGTCTAAAATTTATTACCCTTGTTTACCAAGATGGTCATAAAGTGTCCAAAATCTATCCTGTTGTTGGAACGATATTTGTTAATTGAATAGTTTATAGTATTAGAAAACATACGAATCTTAACTCAAACCGAATTTCCCTGCAACCCTATTATTCCATCGAGTGTTATATCTCCGCAAGTCGTCAAGATTGAAGCCAATCCAATCCCTTAAGACCCTACCCGATTGTTAGAGTTAAGCCAGTTGTCATCAGAGATAACTAGGAAACTTCTAGGAAACCGTGAGTCTAGTCGGATTCCATATTTAACTTCAATCCTGGCTGTAGTTACGTACGTGCGTACCTTTTTTCGGGTAAAAAATCTTTTAAATTCTCGTGTACATATGTGTTTTATCCACTACTAGCTATACCAGCGACTTCGTCCGCGTTTTTTCCCGTTTTTTACACATTTTCTATTTTTTCTTAGCTCCTATTAGTCGTAGCCTGATGTTCTAAAGCCTTCCTCGATAAATGGTATATCCAACACAAAAAGATTTGTTCAATTCGAACCAGTAGTTCCTGAGATTAGTGCGTTTAAATAAACAAACTTTAGTTTACTCTTCAGCTTTAATATTTAAGTATAGATTACAAAAAATCAATTTACTTGCATCTTAAGAAAAATAATGTGCCAGTTTCTAAGCTGACTTGAAGCTGCAGGTGAAGTATTATTTGGTGCTGAAAAATAAAGTTACGAAGGGCAACTATCAGAATCAAAATCGCACATGCACTTATAAATCATTGGTATAGTAAAAAATAAGTTATAGTTTAGTGATTCTACCACCGTTTCAGAACGCCGAATCTATCAACAAGACTCCTTAAGAAACTCGATAGTGACTCTTTTTAAACGATTGTATCACATAACAAAACAACATTTTATAATGATCATCATCATCATCATCATCATCATCATCATCAGCCCATATAATATATCCTTACTACTTGGGCACGGGTCTACCCTAAACTAGGGCGATATCGACTTAGTCAACCACGCTGGTCAAGTGAGAAGAATTTCAAATTAGTAAATCACGTTGGTACGTGGCGGGGTTTGTACTGGTGACTTCTCGCATGGCAAGCGACGACCTTAACCACTCGGCTATCGACGCTTTTATACTAATACATACGATTAAATGGTATAGCCCTATATGTTACGTATAGTACACACCAGCCAGTTGATTTTATGGTCATCTCCAAAGAGTTTTAACATTAACGTTAAATATTAGTCTTTATGGGTCTACACGCGTTATTAGGAGTAGCAAATTACATAGCTACTTACCACTTACTTACTTACTTTGCTTGCGTTCGCTCGCGACCATGATTGGTGCAACCCAGTCGAAACGTCAGGCAGTAAGTAGCTATGTAATTTGTTACTCCAAATAACGCGTGTAGGTAGACCCATAAAGACTAATATTTAGTGTAATGGAACGCGAAAGTCTAAAATCTTACATTAACGTTAGTTACAACAACATCAAAAATGTTTCAGCGCTAATAATCCAATTTAAATCTCCACAGACGTTAAAATAGCGTCCACTTGAATTCATAAACTCTCCTATCTTTATTAGGACAGATTCCCAACACCAAAGTTGCGACGCGCGAAAGCCCCCAAAGGATATCCATTTTAATTAGGCAACACTAGTTGGGGTAGTAAATAGTTCTGTGGACGGTACTAGTCGCTAATAAACTAGTTCGACATTTATAATTGGGTTGTAAAACTTAATAGCGTCGGGTGATATTAATTTCAAACCAATGGATGCAATGTATAGGATTTATATGGCCGTTCTTATGTGTTAGCTCTTGTTAATTACTCTTAGTAAGCGTATGCATGTAATTTGCGTAGGACTTGAACAAACATCTATATTGTTTTGGAATGTAATAACCCTATTTCTAATGAAAACAGTTGGCGAAGTTTTGGTGGTCTGGGAATTTTCTAAAATGTGAAATGGTACATCAATTTCAACGACTCTCTTTTAAGAAATACAAGTGGGGATTTCTCAGTTCAAGGTCACTTTAATTACGCGAAATAAAACTCTTTTGTTACCTAACTTTAGAGATGAAATAGATTTTCCGTTAGGATTTGCTTTTCATTAGTTATTCATTAGTCGTGAATTTTAGATGTACATTTTGAGCGAATTGTCTTGAATAATTGAATTATTAAGAAGGAGGCTTTAAAGTGCTGTGAGAAGTTAGGTAACAATTGCTATTTAACCCCTTTAGACGAAATAAAATTAGGTCATTAAAGGGTATTTTGCTAAATTCGATCTGTTGTTGGGAAGGTGGGGTGAAAATTGGTTATAATCTTGGTACGCATCTAGCAAACCGCTAACAGGTAAAAATAATATTTCATGATTGATGTTAAAATAACTCTTAAACACACTGGAATTCTGTAAAATATTATATAGTAGGTACATATTTCCTCTTACAATTTTGATCAACAATTTTCAAATCAAAATTATCATACTTTAAAAAACGTATGTGGCTTTTTACTATTAGTTAAAATCTCTACTTTTCGATGATTTAAACAAAGCGTACCTAACTAGTGACCCGCCTTCGTTTCGCTTTGGGTAATCCTAGATCATAACATCATAAAGTAAAAAATAAACTAGCATTCCGCCCGCGACTTCGTCCACGGTAAGTAGTTTTGTAAAAAATAACTATAAAAAAATGTGATAAATGAAGCACCGCTCGACAAATCTCGTGCAAACCATCTATTAGGTATAATAGTTCAAACAGAGCCTAAACATTTAGTTTGAATGGGTATGCCCGTTCTTTAGTAAAATCATTACAACTTTTTTCTAAAACCAAAGAATATTTATAACTTTTTAATGTGTCCATTATAATAAAAAAAACAACAATGTATGATCAACATGTTAGTGATACATAACCTTTTAAAAGTACTGTATAACCTTTTAATAGTACTATACTATTATTATTTTATACAAATAAAATAATATCCTTATATCCTTAGCATAAGCAAATTGGGAAAGTGAATTTTACTTATTATATTGAAAGTAAAACTATCACCCAAAGAGTTTTTAAAAATATATTCTCTCCGTGACAAATAGCTCAAGATCTAATTAGGGGCTTTCAGACTTACCTGTGAAAGTATTTTTTACAACAAAACTACTTGGATTCTCTAAAAGGTTTCGTTTCTAATTCTGCGAAACGAAATAAGAGCTTGATTTAAATTCTTTTATTCTATTATACCTTTTTCATTTAGAAGGGGCAATATCAGAATTTTCTCTGTTACGAATAAAATGTAATCGTAGCTGGTATGTATTTGAATACTTAACATTATGTAATTTTAGTATTTTGAATCAGAAAGTGTAATTGTTTTATTACAAAAAAAACATATAACTACAACACAGCCATATACCTCTATGTTAATAATGACTGACGACTCTTGGACAGTAATAGTATTAATTCTTACGAAGCAATAAAGCCGAAAGTCCAAATACTGACAACACAAAACATCTCACGTATCAAACGTTTCTCAAACTCTCCGAGCCAACTAAGCGTCCAACCGGGACCAATGCCCAACACACCCATTAAAATTCTACTGAACCCGATCTCCGTAGTAACTCGCATCTTCAGCTATCCCTTACTGCACTTAGCCACGGATGTCTATCCTGGAAATATTGTCTGGGCCACCCTGGGGAGAAGACGAGTGTGGAATGGTAGAGACGTATCGAATAGGGTGTAATAAAAAGTGGCAATAAATGGAAGATTGTCTGTAGAGATGTAGTTATGGATCAATGGATATGTTGCGCTAGTGAAATTTTGTGATACTTGCAACTTTTTTTTTGCAATATATTTTTTTAGTGTCAACTTTTATTCAGTTTATTATTTTCTGCGCGTTGAAAACTTCGATAAAATGTAACATCGGTTTAAAATATTCAGTTGACTTGTTTCAGTTTTTAGTATGTGTGTGTTTTTTTTTTGTTTATTTGTGATGTTATTTTTTATAATACGCATCGTATGCTACGAATAATTGTAAGGCCTTTTGGTGATAATTCTTCTTTAGCAAACCAAGTAAATCACGACAAACATCCAACTGTATCTAAGATATATAAGGATCGAAAAACCTATTTGTTTTCACCATTGTATTTATGGGTTGTTCTACTTATAGTATATACATAGATATAGCATTTACCTACAACAATAAAACATGTTTAGTTCAGGTGATGTTTATCAAGACTGTTACCGGGAAATTCCTTCGTACGTAAAAGCTTACATTTTATGGTGTACACGAGTCGTAAAAAGAATATAAAACAAATGCTCTAGGAAAAAAGAACATGTAACCATTACCCTAGTTGATGATAAAAACGTACATAGATTTAACTTTAAAACTGAAATAGGTTTGAACATTTTCAACCAACAACTTGTGTGTCAGACAAAGTTTTGACACAACGAGTTTCCTCCGTTTCAAATTCACGGTCGTAAATTTTATGGGAAATCTTACTTTGCATAATATATTTTTGTTTTCATTGTTTCAGATCTTCCCAGATTCGTTGGCCCAGGGTCGAATGTGACGGTTGCTGTTGGTAGAGATGCGGCTCTTACATGTAGAGTTGACAATCTACAGACATTCAAAGTAAGTGGGACACAAAGTAGCATCCATACATACTTACATTACATAGAATCACGCCTTTTTCCCTGAGGGGTAGGCAGATATCACTACTTTCGCATCTTCCACATCCATCCACCACTTTATGCATGTACGTCAATTATGCATACATAAATATTAGTACTTTAAATACCACCATAGTGTCCCACCATCCCACCAAACTGAAAATGTCCGGGATACTGCCTTCCGACTGCCTTGGTGGAACAGTGGAAGTGACCCACGTTCACTACCTATGGTTCCAAGAGTTGTGGGTTCGATTTCCACCCGGGACAAATATTTATGTGTCGAACATCGGTGGTTGTTCCGTATCTGGGTGTGTTATTAAACATATTTAAGTGTATTTGTGTATCCATTATCGTTTCTGATATGTATAATACGAGTGCTTAAGATATGATTCGTAAGGTAATTACCACGGGATCGGATCGATGTATGATGTTGTTGTGAAATATTTATTGTTATTTAATTAACCAGTTCATACATTTTACAAATGTCTTTGGTGAAAAGAAAAAAACATCGAAAATTGATTTCTCGTTGCAAGAACTACTGAAATTAAGTACAAACATTTTTTTCACGTTGACTGTGAGTTAACTCCACAAATGAGTTCGACGATTAGAGCGGAAATGTGCAACATCTTTAGCAAGAACTACAACTATTTGCCCACTGTCACCCACACGGCATCGTTAACTATATACTATGCAACACTATAGATGTGGGTCAGCTACTAAGTTTTCCACTAAGGCTTGAAATGGTGGTAGGTAAATTTGGTACACTTAGTATTGTCACCTCCTTTTTATCGAGATGACCTTATTAGAAAAATTGATAAACTTTGTATTATGTTGCATCCTTTCACATATTTTTCCCAAAAAAATGTTGTAACACGCCAAAGAACCCTGCAAAATAATTTATCGATTCGTAACGTTATTGGCAATATCCAATTTTCCAATAAATGTTCAATCTTTTTAATTGCAAATTATATTAAAAAGGTAATTGCGAAGGCTAAGAAAATTATTAATTTACCTTGAGTAAACTCCAGATCAACGCAATAAAAAATATTCAAAAAGAATAAGAATATGAACTCCTAGATGCTTTTTGCAAAATTAAACTTTCCACTTTGCAATGATTTGTGTTGAGTAATCAAAACATTTTCTCGCATCCAATTTAACTCAGTAATTAGATTTTTAGAATATACTTTCGCAATTATCTTTAATTAAATAGAAAAATGCAATTTGGTTTGAGCTTATATTTGTCTACCAGATTAAAAGCTTTCTGCGAGCTTTGGTTTAACTAAACTTGTCGAAATGCTATGTTAAAAATTGAACACCTAGCTCTTAGATTCCGCAAAAAAATATACATTCATATATTTATTTACTTAATATATACATACATACAATCACGTCTTCTTCCCAGAGGGGTAGGCAGAGATCACTTCCAGCGATCCACTTTTCACCTCTGTGGGAAACGTGACGTGACGGGTTGTGGACCACGTCGCCGCCATTCTGCCTTGTGCATTATTTTAACAAGGTCATTGCGTTCCCTCGAGTAGCAAGGATATATGACGGGGGAAGGAAAAGGGGAGGAAGGATACTATCACTTCGGATGATTTGGACTGAGTCGATAGTAGCTCGAGGAGCTGGGGTCCTATACCGTTCACCAACCACCGGACAGATAGTTGTGACTGATATCCCCTGACTTAAATTACTTAATTTTTTTAATTAATTATGAATTGTTAAATGTAATGGTAATATTTCGAATTCCACGCCTTGCAATACTTGACACCTGGCAACACTAGCACACTACATTTTTTTTTCTTTCTTTCTACTCCGTGACGTTATGGTGACTAGACTGAACTGTAAATTGTTACATAGAAATATACTTAATTCTAACTAATACGAGTTATAATTTTGTCCAAACCCATCAGGTTATGGGCCCAGAAAGTCTAAGTAATCGAACAGTGCTAAAATTGTAGTAAAACAGTGAAAAATACATGACAAGTAAAAATAACCTCACTACGAAAAAAACGTGGTACTTTGTCAGAAACTTTTATAGCGTATTTCCATCCAATCTGAGTTCAATAATCCGACAATGGCAACAAACAGTCAAATGGCATTAATAGAAAAGCTATCCGGTCGTGAAAATTACGCAACTTGGCGTTTTGCAATGCAGACATACTTGCAACACGAAGAGTTGTGGGACTGCATAGAGTCTGACTCAGAAACGGATCCGAAACGAGACACCAAGGCGAAAACAAAGATCATACTTTCCGTTGATCCAACAAACTACGTTCACATTCAAGAAGCAAGCACTGCCAAAGAGGTATGGAATAAGCTATCAGCAACGTTCGACGACTCCGGGCTTACACGCCGTGTTGGTCTGCTGCGTGACCTGTGTAACACGTCACTAACGGGATGTCAAAATGTAGAGGAATATGTAAGCAAAATTATGAGCACAGCTCACAAGCTCAGAAACATTGGTTTTAAAGTTGATGACGAGTGGCTAGGCACACTACTGCTCTCCGGTCTACCAGAAACATATCAACCAATGATTATTGCTATTGAAAGCTCCGGCATGAAAATCACCTCAGACTCGGTAAAAGCAAAACTACTTCAAGATGTCCGACCATCGGAGAATGAACCAAAGGCATTTGTAGTCAATAAAAAGTTTCAAAAACACATTAAGAAGCCATCAAAAGGACCACGTTGCTACACTTGTAACAAGTATGGACACAGAAGCTCAGAATGTAGATCAAGAACAAAAGAAACACAAGAAAAGTCAAATAGTTCTTCATATGCCGCCGTGTTTATAGCTACAAGTGCACAGTGTGAAGCGTGGTATGTAGACTCTGGTGCATCATCACACATGGTTAAAGACAAAAAGTTTGCTGCAGAACGAGACTGCTTCTGCTATCAAGAATATAAGAGTAGCAGACAATAAGGTATTATCAGTGCAATGCTCAGGGCAAGTGAGCTTAAATACTTACAATGAAAAAGGACAAGAAAATGAGGTACTGTTCAGAAATGTATTATATGTTCCCCAATTAGCAACAAACCTGCTCTCCGTTAGTCAGATTATTCGCAGTGGAGGCCAAGTAAGATTTGATAAGAGTGGCTGTACTATTATGAACAACAGTGGTCAGATAGTAGCAACAGCTAGTATAATCAACAACATGTACCGGCTAAATATGCCTGGAAGTGGCTATGCATGCATGTCCGATGTTGAAAATCAAGATATCTTCCTGTGGCACCAACGAATGGGACATCTCAATTTCAATAGTCTGAAGAAAATGTCTGAAAGCACTGACCATGTAACTTTCTCAACAAAATCAGAAAATCTGACATGTGTCACCTGTAAGGAAGGAAAACAGACACGACTACCTTTTAGAAGTGAACAGAACAGAGCAAAAGGTTTGCTTCAATTGATTCACTCAGATATATGTTTTCATATTCAAACAACTAAGACATGTAGCGAGTGGTAGAATAATGAAATCCGTCTATACAGCTTTAGCTCAATCAGTTATATGCTATTGTATAACAGCTTGGGGGTGCGGCAAAGACTAAGATGATTGAGCTAGAAAGAGCCCAGAGACTGATATTGAAGGTAAGTCTATTCAAACCCAAGCTCCACCCTACAGCGTCTTTATATAGGGAAGCTGAAGTCCTTACTGTAAGGCAATTATTTGTATTATTCTGCATCCTTCAACAGCACTCTCTTATAGATTATACGCCAAATATTGTCATATCCAGACGGCAATATACAGTGTGCCCAGTTGAACCTTCAAGTACATCATTTGCCAAAAAATTCTTTTATGTTTTAGGTAAGAAACTTTATAATATTGCTAACAAAGTATTGAATATATATCCTAGAAGTAAATTAGAAACAAAAACTATGATTACGCAATGGCTTGCGAAGCAAACTTACCAAGATACAGAAAACCTTATTAGTGCTCGAAACAAAAATGCAACACGCACTCTTCCACAGGCACGACACACACACACGCACACACACACACACACACAAACACACACACACACACATACACACACACACACACACACACACACACACACACACACACAAGTGTTATCTCTTACGTCATTTCCTTTATTGCTCTGATCTCTTTTTTATTACTTTTGTTTAGTTTAGTTTAATTATTTTGTTTTGTAATTTAATTTGTTTTAGTATACATTATAATAATAAGACTATGAAATGAGGGCGGGGGCCTGGTGCTCTAAAATACAGGCATTCTACTTGTCTAGTTTAGACTCCAGTCTCCCACAAACACCCGATGCAATGTAATACTAGTTTTAAGCAATATTGTACCTTATAGTTTGTGGAGAAAATAAATTATTATTATTATTATTATTATTTATTATATGTGGCCCTATGGAAACGCAAACCCTAGGAGGTGCCAAATATTTCATCACATTTCTTGATGACTTTTCAAAGAAAATTTATGTGTATTTTCTCCGGAACAAGTCAGAAGCTTTGGAAAAATTCAAGGAATTTAAAATGGAAGTTGAAAAACAACTTGATGCTCGGGTTAAGGTTCTGCGGACTGACAATGGCCTAGAATATGTCAACAAGAATTTCTCTGAGTACCTGAAAGCTGAGGGTATCATACACCAAACAACCACACCATATTCTCCGGAACAGAACGGCACAGCAGAACGCATGAATAGGAGCCTCATTGAAAGGGCAAAATGTATGCTCCTTAATGCCAATTTACCTAAACAACATTGGGCTGATGCAGTACACACCGCTGCCTATATAATAAATCGTTCACCAACGAAGTCACTGGCCTATAAAACACCAGAAGAAATGTGGTTGGGACAAAAACCGAATGTGAACCACTTACGCATATTCGGTTGTGAAGCTATGGTACACTTGCCGCGTGAAAAACGCAGAAAAATGGGATCCTAAAGCACAGAAAATGATCTTCATCGGTTACTGTGACCACACCAAAGGCTATAGATTCATGATACCAAATACTAGAAAAGTAGTCAAAAAGTAGAGATGCTACATTTCTTGAATCAACTGTTAAGAGAAATTATGTCTTAGTAGATCTGTCAGAAAAGAATTCTACAAATAATAATAATGTTAGTATGGAAAAAGATGTCACTGACACTGAAGATAAAGACACCAGCTCAGCTTCATATGATACTGTGTGTGACAACAGATCTTCTGGAAGCAGTGACTATGAACCAGACATCAGCATTGAAACTCTTCCAGTCAACAATATGACATTGCGACCGAGAAGAAACAGAGTTAAAAATATCGAACAAAATGAATCCGAAGAAAACATCTATATGTGTCAACATGAAGACAATACTCTAGATGTTCCAACAACTTACCAGGAAGCCTTAGGCTCAACTGATAAGGACAAATGGATAAAATCCATCAATGAAGAACTAGATGCTCATCATAGAAATAACACCTGGACATTGGTTGAAAAACCTGCCAATGTTAAAGTCATACAATGCAAATGGGTTTTTCGAATAAAGGAAGAACATACAGGATTAAGGTACAAATCACGTCTTTGTGCAAAAGGTTTTGCACAAACCAAGGGCATAGATTACAATGAAACCTTTGCTCCAACAGTCAGGTATGATTCCATTAGGTTATTACTTTCTGTAGCTGTACAAAACAATCTCAAAGTCATCCAGCTAGATGTCAAGACAGCATTTCTATATGGTGAACTTGAAGAAACCATATATATGAAACCACCAGAGGGCCTAGTCAATGAAGAAAATATGGTCTGTAAGTTGAATAAGTCATTGTATGGACTGAAGCAGTCTCCGAGATGCTGGAATAGTAAGTTTGACTCTGTACTTAAGAAATTTGGTTTTGTCAACAGCAAAGCTGACCAATGTGTGTATATTGGTTTAGTCAATAATAAGCAATGTTATTTATGTTTGTATGTAGATGATGGATTGTTGTTCTGTACAGATGACTTAACTATAAAAGAAGTCATTGAAGATTTGAAATCCATATTTGAAATAAAAATACTAAGTAAACCTAGAAATTTTGTAGGAATGCAAATAGAACAATTCGACAAGTGCATATTTATACATCAGACAAAATATATAGAACAAATGCTTATAAAATTTAATATGCATAATGCCATTCCCAACAGCATTCCTGCAGATCCTCACATGAAGTTGCATAAGGATGGAGAAGCTGACAAAGACATACCATACCGAGAAGCAGTGGGTTCCTTGATGCACTTGGCGATAGTGAGTCGACCTGATATAATGTTTGCTGTCAGTCTGGTGAGTCGTTTTCTCAATTGTTACAACCAAACTCATTGGAATGCTGTTAAAAGGATTCTCAAATATTTGAAAGAAACAAAGGATTATGGGCTGTGTTACTCACAAAGTCCCCAAGTTGCAGATATTAATGGATACTGTGATGCAGATTATGCTAACGACCTAGATACACGTCGCTCGGTCACAGGATATGTATTTGTAAAGAATGGTGCAGCTGTAACTTGGTCCAGTCAAAGGCAACAAACAGTTGCTCTGTCAACCACAGAGGCCGAGTTCATGGCAGCCTGTGCTGCTACGAAAGAGACGATGTGGCTCAAACAATTTTTGAGTGATATCAATCAATACAAGCAGGACTCCATGTGTCTTCATTTGGACAATGAAAGTGCTATTAGTGTCATTAAAAATTTTAACTTTCATAAGAGATGTAAGCATATTGAAATTAAGTATCATTTTATTAAAGAAAAATATCATCAAAAGATTATTGTATTAAAGTTTGTCAGTACTAACAATCAATATGCAGACATTTTCACAAAAGCTTTGTCTAAAGATAAGTTTACATTTTTAAGAACTAAACTTGGAATGTGTTCATATAATTTACTTTCAAAATGAATGATAGGTATTATATGTTGATTGCCGTTGTTAAGGTAAAGTTTTTTTTAAGTTAAATTCTTGAGTGCTTGTTGCCTTTTTGTAAAAAAACAAAACTCTTATTTGTATTGTATAAGTTAAATAATATAAAGGCTTAAATTCAGGAAGGATGTTAAATGTAATGGTAATATTTCGAATTCCACGCCTTGCAATACTTGACACCTGGCAACACTAGCACACTACATTTTTTTTCTTTCTCTCTACTCCGTGACGTTATGGTGACTAGACTGAACTGTAAATTGTTACATAGAAATATACTTAATTCTAACTAATACGAGTTATAATTTTGTCCAAACCCATCATGAATAATGTGAAAATTTAGAAGAATCTAACTAATATTTAGTAATTAACTAAGTTATTTGGTTTACTTCTATAATTTTAATTTAAATAAATGTTTCTGAAGAATTTAAATAAAAAAATTTAAAAAAATCATGCAGGTAACATGTTAACCTTAAATATCCCATTTGAGTTTACTTCTCAATAGTGAATTAACATTCAAGCCTGTTTATGTCCGCTTTGATTTTGTACTCGTAATAAATTACAATAGTTCCCAGGAACTATTCATATGTTATGGAACATCGATAAAGCGTATATATTATAATATATATGCATATTACGCAAATCGGTACGAAATGTATGATAATCTGTAAACGCGTGTCTTACGCAAGCATTATTTAAGTCAATAACGATTTAATCGGCAGCTATGTTATGATAGAATATTGCAATCTAATGTAGTGGAAGAATTATTCTGTTATCCAAATTGATAATTTATAGATACTTGAGTGAATAAGTATAACTATTGCAGATTAGTCCAGTCATTTAAGCTTAAATTAGGTAAGAATCTCGGAATTCGATATACCCAGCTGTAAGTGTCTGTAACTACTTGGATATTGACACCATAAAAGTGGTCTCAAAACCTACATATGGTAGGGTGTAGATGGAGTGTTGATTTTACACGTGAGTTCAAATTAAAATTGAAATTATGATTAGTTATTACTCATTTGATTGTTTGTGTAAACAACAGTTACTAAATTTTTAAATTGAAAAAAAAAATCTTGAGCCCGTCTGGACGAAGACTTGAACCACCGATCTTTGAAAATCGCGTCTAATGATCTAAACCAACTGGCTACTCAGGTGTTGTTTAGTTCACTGCCCGTTCAAACGGGTACAAGAATGTGATTTTTCAAATTTTAAACATATAGCATTACTACATACATACATACATAAAATCACGCCTTTTTCCCTGAGTGATAGCAGAGACCACATCCAGCGATCCACTTTTCACCTCTGTGGGAAACGTGACGTGACGGGTGTGGACCACGTCGCCGCCATTCTGCCTTGTGCATTGTTTTAATAAGGTCATTGCGTTCCCACGAGTAGCAAGGATATATGACGGGGGAAGGAAAAGGGGAGGAAGGATACTATCGCCTCGGATGATTTGTACTGAGTCGATAGTAGCTCGAGGAGCCGGGGTCGCTTACCCGTATACCGTTCACCAACCACCGGACAGATAGTTGTGGCTGGTATCCCCTGACCACAACAAATAAAAATACAACACTTCCTATTTAATTGCTAAATACGATAAAAATGTTATTAGTCCTTTTCGAAATTGTTAACACAATAAGACATTGTCATGTTTGGAATAAAATTAGTTCCTCAGAAGACACCTGAGTATAAGATGTTTGTTTTAAGTTTAAATTAACATAAGCATTTTTACCGTTTTGAGCTATTTACAGTGATCGAGCTTGAAACTCAACATATTTATTGCCTTTTCATAATGTACAAAAGGTGTTGCTTAAAGGAAGGTCCAATTATTGTCCCTGTCGGGCATAGAAAATGTTTAAGTAAAATAAAATGCAGCAAATGATCAGAAAAAATCCAAGATATCAATAAAAACCTTGTGATTGAAGTGAAGTTGGAACAAACGTAAAAAATTTATCTTCCAACCAAATAAAAAAAAATACTTTTTTTAGAGCTTAATCGTGTCTTAAAGCGAATCGAATGTCCAAATGATATCTCTACATTAAACTATACACTCGGAACAAGAACGTGGTTTCCAACGAGTAATAACTCAAGCTTATTTATGGAGATTCCCGGACAGTGGGGCGACGGACTGACTCGCTTGTAGATAGAGTCGTTTCATAAAGTCTGAGACGTTGGCTCAAGGGCTTCTGTAGAGCAGATACGGCGGATTCACTCAGTGTAATGTACATTTTTATCCTTTCCATTGTAAGAATAACGAAGTAAAGAAAGTATACGAGTATACTCTTAAGATGAACTAAAGAGTACTGTTGCTGTTAATTATCTAAACAAATGAAAGCTCTCTTAAAGCAGATTTGCAGCTGAGACTGTTTGCTTCTAAAAAGCGTTTCATTTACGAATTTCCACGAAGAATCTAGTTATTTGCTCTTTCTTAGTTCTCTTTAAATGATATTGTTACTAGAAATGAAACACACACTATTGTTAGAAGACTTAGTCTCTAAACAGAATAAATCTCTGAATGCTTGGAAAGCTTCTGTTGTGGAACAAATACTTGCAACATTTTTGGAACATTGGTCTTGCACACAAAAACAATACATCAAAACGGACAAAAAATAAATAATAACGCATACAAACGTACATCGATTTGATTTTGAACTGAGTTCCACACAAATATACTCAAACGCCTAGATACAAATAGATAAATGTACATATACCCAGACACAACACAAATACAACATAGTGTTCTTCACATAATATTAATCATCGGTGGGCACTTTACGTAGGTCAGTCACAGGGTAAACAGGATAGTGCTAAGTTAATTCGTCGTGGGTTTTGGAGAAATATTTTTTGTGTGACGAATAACGATTTTTTTGGGTGTGTGATGATGATGATGATGATGGGTGTGTATTTATTTATTGAAGGCTACTTGTGTATACTAATATTGTGTCTGATATCCATAACAAACATGCTTGCAACTTAATAAGGATTGTATGTGTTTTGTATTATAACATCCAAACGGGACAAATATTGTGAACATCGGTGTTTGTTATGTCAATACAATCATACCTACAGTCACACATACACTTATATTTTCAAAGATATTTTCAGTGAATACAGAAATATACTTAAATATCCTTAATACACACCCAGAAAAGGAACAACCGATGTTCATCACACAAATATTTGCCCTGAGTGGGAATCGAATCCTTCTGGAACCGCCAGCCAGGGTTCTACCAATCCATTCAACTTATTCATCTATATCGCTTACAGGTAGCATGGCTGCGGGTGGACACCCAGACGATCCTAACGATCGCTGGCCACGTGATCACCAAGAACCATCGCATCAGCGTCCACCACGGGGACGGCGCATGGACGCTCGGCCTCAAGGATGTGGGCCCGGCGGATGGAGGACGATACATGTGCCAAGTCAACACGGAGCCCATGATGAGCCAGACTCACCAGCTCCAGGTTGTCGGTCAGCATTAGTGGTTATTTATTTAGTTATGTAATCCTTTAATGCAGCATAGGAAAGTGGGATACTGAAGGATGAACGCGTGGGCGAAAAGGTATATTTAAAAAAGGACATATATTCGTAATTTTGTTCTTTCCCTGCAGCTACCGCATGGTAATAAATGGTCAATTAACATATTTACTACTCTAGAAAACTGAAAATGTTCGGGATATTTACCATGTTCGGCACTGTGCAGAAATATCGGGAGCGCATTAAACAAAACAACGTGGTAATTATCCCGAATATTTCCATTTCTAATGTGTGTATAACCACGGCAATTTAAATTATACATATTTGCACTATAATAATATATACTACTTATTATTGTGATTTATCAAACAAATATTTGAACCAACAATCAAAAAGAAATATATTTAGAAATGATATCATTAACGGGACGCACTGAAGAGAAAATTCATTTCAAATAGGATTATTAATAAAACAACAAACAAATGTCTTGTAAAGCTAAATTTTCGTCAGCAAAAAGTGAGGAATTGCAAATCGTGTTATTAAAATCGAATGAACACGACATCTTTCATAAGTGAAATGAACTTGAAAAGATTTGATTAAACCAGTGAACCAGAAGGACAAAGGTGGTCGTGTCAGGGTGCTTAGACAAAGTAACAATATCGAAACGATAACGAAGTTCGAAAAGAAAAAAATGTATGGGATTGACCACGTGATTTATCGCGTCTAATGTCAATCCCATACATTTTGTTCTTTAGGAACTTTGTTATCGTTTCGATAGTTACTTTGTCCACGGGGCCAGATTGTTTTATGAAAGCAAAATAATTCATACATTTTCCCCGTACGTCAAAATGCATATTAAATGTTTTGAGATACACAAACGCTAAAAATTTCGCGGAAGCACTTTATATCATTTTGCTTTTTGGCAACGAGGAAAATTATTGGAACAACAAACATGATCCTTTAGAATGTTATTTATTATTTGCGTGGTTTAGTTACTATGATAAAATGTATTAGTACGTATAATATTAAATTAATGTACATAATGGTGTAATGTTACTATAATAGTATGGAAATCTCGTCATTGGAACACCACTAGTTTTAATGTATTTTTGAAACTCATTCCACAGCGGCTTCATGTCGTTGTGGCATATGCTGAGGCTGGGACCAAGTTGACCACTGTTCAATGTTGTGTTCCATGTTGTTTTCTTGTTCACTTTTTTGTTTGTTTGTTTATTTTTTTTTCTCTTTGGCTTATTTTCTTATTATGTGGTCAATAAACATTTATTATTATTATTCCAAGGTAAGCGACATGTTCCTTGAGAAACATTTGAAATACATGGAAGTAGAAACCACTACTGGTACAACTACTAGTATACTACTAGCACTTTTGGGCTTTACCAATGACTCTTATGAGCTGTACATAGAAAACAAAGCCTCATTTGTAATATTAATAAGGAAGAAATTACTTACTTAGCTACTAGTTTCTAGCCTGTTTAGCTTAAGAGTAAAACGCGGCTAAACACCAATTGTCCCAAATTAATAACTTCTGTAACTCTCAAGAACAAAGCTAAGCTTATACAAACGGGAAACGGCAACACGTGCTCAGCGCAACAATCATCTTAAAACCTCAGCACTTTGCGGCAGACTGCGAAGTTGCTAATGACGCAAATTGTCACGACGCGCCAAGTCAGCGGTGCATATTGCACGTTACATCCGCCGACATATCAATTCATATTACTGCAGGTATATATTTTTTATTAGATTCACGTTTTGGATAAGTTTGGACATACTGTTGACTTAAAAGTTTTCATAATAAACTGAGGCTTAATATTAAAAATAAAGATAATTTTCATTTGCTATATTAACGAGTCTTGATCTAATCTATTCAAGACAGTAGCGGTTTAAAAACCGGCTGAACACCGAATTAATAACTGCTGTAACTCTCAAGAACAAAGCTAAGGTTGTACGAGGGTGGGGTGAAAAGTTCTCGGCCTGACATAGAAATATTATTCCAATCAGTAAAAATATATTTTTCCTGGCTGGACACACTTATCTTTGCTTTGTATGACAAGTTTCAACTTGTTTTGCTCGGTAGTTTAATCACAAGGATTTTTAAGGAAAACCCATCACGTGGTAATCGTTAAAATGGATAAAGTGGAGTATCGTGCGGTCATAAAATTCTTCGTTTTGGATGGATTAACCCCTAAGGAAATTCACCCAAAGTTGACAAAAGTTTACGGGGACTCTGCTCCTTCAATATCAACTGTTAAAAAGTGGGCAGCTGAATTCAAACGTGGTCGCACATCCCTCGAAGATGACCCACGTGAAGGACGGCCAAAAACCGCCACCACACCGGAAATCATCGAAAAGGTGCACAATATCGTGTTGGATGATAGGCGAGTGAAGGTGCATGAAATAGCTGAAGCCGTGGGGATATCGGAAGAAAGGGTACGAAACATCTTGCATAAAGAATTGGGGATGCAAAAGCTCTGCGCAAGGTGGGTGCCGCATTTGTTGAATGCTGATCAAAAGCAACTGCGCAAACGCCTTTCGCAGCAATGTTTGGACAGATTTAAGAGGGTGGAGACCGATTTTGTGCGGCGATTTATTACCATGGATGAAACATGGGTTCACCACTACACGCCAGAAACAAAACAACAGTCGAAGCAGTGGGTGGAAGCCGGTGGTTCAGCCCCAAAGAAAGTGAAGTCGATCTTGTCTGCCGGAAAGGTCATGGCCAGTGTCTTTTGGGATGCGAAAGGGATTCTGTTAATTGATTATCTTGAAAAGGGCAGAACAATCACAGGACAATATTACGCGGGCCTTCTTGACCAGCTGGACGCTAAAATTCGCGAAAAAAGGCCTGGCTTGGCCAAGAAAAAAGTCATCTTTCACCAGGACAATGCGCCTGTCCACAAATGTGCTTTGGCGATGGGAAAACTCAGGGATTTGGGGTACGATTTACTCGACCATCCCCCATATTCTCCGGATATGGCACCATCAGACTTCCATCTATTCCCTAACTTGAAAAAAATTGTTTCTGGGAAGCGTTTTGCATCCAATAAAGAAGTTCAGAGAGCAGTAGACGAATATTTTGACAGCCTCTCAGAGTCGCATTTCCGGGAAGGAATTCTTAAGTTAGAAAAACGCTGGACCAAGTGTGTTGAAGTCAATGGAGAGTATGTAGAAAAATAAAATAATTTTTTTCTTAAAAATTTAATTTTTTCATGGTTAGGCCGAGAATTTTTCACCCCACCCTAGTACAAACGGGAAACGGCAACACGTGCTCAGCGCAACAATCATCTTAAAACCTCAGCACTTTGCGGCAGACTGCGAAGTTGCTAATGACGCAAATTGTCACGACGCGCCAAGTCAGCGGTGCATATTGCACGTTACATCCGCCGCGTCATGTCTGCATCGTTATATTTTACTGCAAGTGAATATATTTTATTAGTTTATAGGTTAACTTGGATTTGCCAATGATCAGCCCAAATAATTCCCAACTGCTTGGGCACGAACCTAAACTTGGCGATAAGATCTTGGCCAACCACGCCGGCCAAGTGCGGGTTGGTCGACTACACACCTAAGAATTTCGAGATAGGTGTGTCTTCACAATGTTTTTCCTTCACCGTTAAAGCATGGAATAATCGTACATATGAAATTCAAATTTTAAAACATATTGGCGGGGTTTGAACTGGCGACCTCTCGCATGGTAACAACCTTAGCCACATTTCAAGTACTGTGTTTTAATCATAAAAACAAATCAGTTTCCCAAAATGTTACTAAAGATTCAAACTACTAAATACAAGCAGTAATTATTTGGATGAAACCTGCCTCAACACCAAGATCCAAAACAAATAATAACTGTGTTAACTCCTTTTTTATTTTATTGACTCCTAAGAATAAAGATAAAAATACGACAACAAAGAGCAAAAATCATCTTAAAACATTACGGGCGTACTACGACCTCTTAATTCCATTAAGTATAAAAATGGACCTAAAGAGCTGTTATTACTACACTTTTACCTTTTAAAATACACCTTTTAAAATTTACATAAATGATGGCGGGGTTATATCAGTCTGTTTGATTCCACAACTACATATATCACACAACGATGTGTTCCAGAAACACGACGTAAGTCGATGCCCTTTTTTATTTGTTGTTTTTAATGCTATTAAAGCTAAATTTAAAATTAAAAAAAAATCATCGTCCCCGTTCAGGCGGAGTCATGAATGTGAATCAAATTTTAAATTTACATTGATGCCCATTCTTAAATTAAAAGATCGTAATACGCCCCCAGAAGTTGAAGATGCAAACTGTCACGACCCGCCAAGTCAGCGGTGCATGTTGCAACTTATATCTGTCGCATCACGTCTCCTGCATCGTTACATCTGCACTTTCAAGATTTAATGCGTTCCCAAGCATTTCACTGCAGGTGAATATATTTTATTAGTTTCACGTTGGACAACTTGCGAGATACTGTGTACAGTCGCCATCAGATATATCGTAGCAGACAAGGTGACCAAATACATCTGAACAATTTAAAATGTCAATAACTTCGATACACTACAAGTGACCATAAATATCTGAACATTCAGTACTTCATTAAGATCTGAGCAGATGCTTGTCATTAACTTCTAAACATACAACTTTCCAATAATATCTGAACACTCATCACGTCAAGTGTATCTATGCAGATAAACTCATTGTTTTTTAAAATCATTCTGTCAAATCATTGACTTGGAAGTACCAATGCGAGATTGCCAATCGTTTGAGAAATCAATTTAATAAAGTTAAGCATCTGTAATAATTTATAATGATTTTTGTAAATCTTTGGGTTTTCGCATTGGAATAACTATAAGGGTCACCGCAGACTATATAATGTATTTGTAAAGAAATATTAGGTCCGTTTAAAAATAAAATATCTATATCTTTAGCAAATACTTAGCTAATTCAAAGACAAGAAGTAAACTAAACAGTTAGCCTTTTATTTAAAAATTATTTAGTTATTACGATATTTCTTTAACAAATAACTTAATAATATCTGACAACATCATATACAATGATCTTACTCTGCCAGAATATCAGCGCTGTAGCGTCCTAGCAGCCGCTGCAGCACATGCTGAGGCAGAACCTATTGATCAGATCACTGTATGTGTTTTTGTAAAACAATGTAAATGTATGTGACTAATAAATGTTTTTCTTTGTTTCTAACTCCGTGGTAAGTAGCTAAAGCACTTGTGTTACGGATATCAGAATATCAGTGGTATCACAAATATATACTTTAATATTTACACCCAGACACAGAACAAACACAAATTTTCATCACATAAATGTTTGTCCTGGGTGGGGATTAAACCCACGTCTGTTGGCGCATAAGATAGGGTCACTACCAAATGCGCCATCGAGCCAGTCGACCAATCGACTTCGTTCGAAATAATCGACATGGGTGTTGTTAATTAGGTTTTTGGGGGCCAAGAGGGCGGAAGTCACTATTTGAAAAGAAAACAGATTTTAGTTATTATAGTATTTAAAAATTTTACTATATATTTTTTTAAAAACATCATAAATCAAATAGGTTTAGTATTTTGTGTAACCTCCTTCTGCATTTAATATGTTCTGTAATCGTCTCCACATAGAACCAACAATCTTCTCACAGAGGTTGCGTCCTCTGAAGGATTCCCAGACACTATTTGCATGTCTTCTTAATGCTTCTTCTGATCGACATTGATTCCCATTCCACTCTTGCACCATTTTAACCCACAAGTTCTCGATAGGATTGAGGTCTGGACTTTTTGGCGGTATTTTGATTAAAGTACCTAAGCTCTCTTTGTTCATTAATGTTTGTTTGAACAGTACGAGCGTTATGCACTGTATTATCTTGATTATCTTGAACGAACGTAATGTGTTCATCTGGATATATAAAATACTTTAGCAGTTGAAAGGAAAGTATCTTCAAGAAGTTCCTTATATTTTGTTGAATTCATTCGTCGATTTATTGCAGGATTTGCATTGACACACTTCAGATTACTGTGATGACAGTAGTAGTAAATAACGGTTTAACGGCTTTGATTAATAAAAATCATACGGCCAAATCTTAAATTTAATGAGTTCTACTAATTTTAACTAGCACACACACATGCACACACGTACACACCCACCCAGATTCACACTCGACTGTGATGACAATAGACATTTCAAAACTGTCAGAGTAATTTTATTACATAAATTATCAAAGAGTTCCTATTTAAATATGTAGTATTTATAGTAAAGGCACTTCCAAGTTCCAACTGCAATGTTTCCTCAAGTGCTCAGATTGACACTTGACGTGATAAGTGTTCAGATATTATTGGCAAGTTGTATGTTTAGAAGTTAATGACAAGCATCTGCTCAGATCTTAATGAAGTACTGAATGTTCAGATATTTATGGTCACTTGTAGTGTATCGAAGTTATTGACATTTTAAATTGTTCAGATGTATTTGGTCACCTTGTCTGCTACGATATATCTGACGGCGACTGTACCAAAGACTTGCTTTACTTCAGAACTTTATGTAGATCATCGGAACTTTGTTGCGTTAAATGTGTTTCAGAGTAAACTGTATACGAGTATGTAGTTTGTTTAAACATACATGATTCCAAGTTAATGGGTGTAATTATAGTTCGAGCTATTTCCATTTAAATTATTATTCGCATAGCAATAACTTACAAGTTAATATAACGATTTTAAACTAATATTATGGACCTACTACGGTTTGCAAAGTCACCAGATAGAGTAATGATGCGGATATTTAGTAGCCGATGATAGACGGGAGTGGCGTGCGTTTGGAGAGGCCTACGTCCAACAGTGGACAATTTTTTAGGTTGATGATGATAAAGGATTATGTATGTATGTTTTAAATAAATAAAAAAAAAATAAACATAATATTCATATATTTAATCGTTAAGCTTAAATTACTGAACTGATTTATTAGGATATCTTTCGTAACACTAAGACATTCAACAGATGTCACCCATGGCGGCCGATACCCAATGAGATCAGCCAAGTGAGCAGGACACATTATAGTACCCAAGTGTGAGAACACAAGTCCAGACTTTATTCCCTTACTCTCATAATTCTTTGAGACGCCAATCCGATATGACCGATGAGAGATCGGGCGCAGGACCACCGGCTTAACGTGCTTTCTCAGGGACGGGCGTGTATATCCGCCTACTTCTTAATTGCCGGCTGAGTAATTTCTTGACAGAAAAATTCACAAAAATTTTGCCCGACCTCGGACCTGAATCGGGGACCTCTCGGTACTTACACAGCGCTTGCTACCAATAGACCAACAAGCCAGTTCTTTCATAACACTTTTACATATACAATAATTATAATATATTTAATTATATCTGTGTATCCACTGTTAATTCTGATACCCGTAACACAAGTGCTTAAGCTACTTACCACGGGATCAGATCAATGTATGTGATGCTGTGAAATATTTATTATTTATTATTTATAATAATGAGATTCTGATTTGTAAATTTATTGCTATAACTTGTTGGTAACCCAATAAAATAAAATAATAATTAATTTAGCCATACACGAATTTGCCATTCGCTTAATTTTTCCCCATACTAAATTATTCACTTCTCCCACAGTTCCGCCAGACATTGACGACGAAGCCAGCAGCAGTGAGGTCCTTATCAAGGAGGGCGAGAGTGCCGTACTGAGGTGCGTGGCCTCAGGGACTCCACCCCCCACTATAGCATGGAGGAGGGAGGACTCCAGGCATTTCAAGATCAACAACCAGACTATGGGTAAGTCTTTAATTCCTAGGGAGGATTCCTAATAACTGACTCGGTGGAACAGTGGTTAGTGGCCCAGGTTCACTACCTACGGTTCCAAGAGTCTATTTTCTATTCACTTGTCTAACCGCGCTTTATAATGTTTTTAATTGGAAAACTGAAAATGTTCGGTATATTTACCAAGTTTCACAATTTTATCGAGTTTCCAATATTTCGACAATGTTACAGCTACCATGATGACGGGTTGATTGAAACTGGAAGTGAACCTTAGTAAAATATGATAAATATAGCAAAAATTGAATTTGGTAACCATGGCAGTTTAAAATGCTACAATATTTTTAATTCTTTACTGACATGGTTTGTAAAATATTTATTTTATGAGACTTCATTAAAATTTTATGTTGTAGAAATACATTATTTTAATAATAAATACCATACTATATTAGGCAATGGACGTAACAGTAAATGGATAAATTAGTTGAGATAATAATATGGGAGTGAAAGGAGTAAGCACAGAAGTATGTCACTTAGCGTGAGACAAGGGCAGGAGAATGAAAATTATCAGAACTGTGTAAATTACAATTTTCAATGGGTAGGTAGGTAAAATAATTGAAATGACAAATGTATCTTTCCAGCGCATGTGCCTCTAACAGATATTACTGATTCAACAGTAGATTTTGTAGGTAACAAACAAAAAATGCTTCGCAACAGCCGTGATGTAAATAGCGTCCTATTTCAAATTCAATTCGTTTCAAAATTGCAATCGAACGTAGGCTCCCGCAGTATAAAAACAATAGGATACTTCCACCTAAAATCACTCGACGATATTCCAATTACAAACTGTGATTCAACTTCCTATTACTCGCGCACTCCAATTAACAGACAGGGGGTTTTATTTAAAGTTCACCGTTACCGCTATTTCCGGTGGTAAATGTTATAAAGTGGTAGCAAAAACTGTCACAGTATCCCGCAGAGTGCGAGACCGACTAACAACAAACTGCAGCCAAACAAAGGCGAAACTTTTGGTGCTGTGGGTACGGATTGAATGAAACCTCACTTATTTATAGTGCGCGACGCGGCTTAGCCGAAATCTGAACCGAAAATTTGGAATTACGTTGTTGTTTCTGCAGGTGAGCTGTAATTATAGAGTTTGGTACGGGCATGTTATGAGGAGGAAGTAAAGCCATGTGACTAGAAGAGTGATGAGTATGAATGTCAATGGACGTAATAGTAGAGGAAGACGATGATATCGGAGTGAAAGGAGTAGACGAAGAGTTGACGAATGAGAGGCCAGGGTGGAAGAAATATACATTTTGCGCCAACCCTACTTAGCGTGGGATAAGGGCAGGACAATGAACATGATGATGAACTGTAATTATATACTAGCAAAGTACAAACATCAATTTAGTTTGTTTTCAATAGATATTTTTACTTGGCACCTTGATTTTATAGACCATTTCATAAGGCCCTTTGGACTCTTCTGATAAAAAGCTGTCAGAAAGTGAAAAATGGTAACTTAAATATAAATTATAAGAAACACACAGCTTTATACGTTTTAAACGGGTTCTGATTCTCAGAACACCTTTTTTTCTGGAAAAGTTAATGATCCACAAAGTATTTTAGATACGAGTATTAATATAATAACGCTTTCCTACGTATTATTTTGGTTTTAATTAAACAGTTTTTCGTGGAATCTGCGATGTCAATTTGCAGTATCGGCTTATTGCTTTAATGTAATGGGTAACGATAAATTATTTTATTTGAATGAATGAAAATATACATACAACATGAAGAGGTAGTTTTCTCGCAGTAAAATGATTCTAGCTTAGTAGAAAAATGTATTTGTGCAGTTTTTTTTATTCAAATCAATAAATACCGGTTTTACGAAAGAGATGAATGAAATTCGAAAACACGCTCGAACCGCTTTATTACTTATTTGTCTTAAATCATCAATTTCTTATTGCATGCAGTACTGACTACGTCACACCTCTTAAAAGAACGCTTGTCACGCTTTCGAATAAGATCATATTTTTTTCGAAAAATTTAAAATACCATTTTTTTTAACGAAATAATTAGCATTATTCGTTTGCACTACTAAAAGTAATCGTTATTTTTATATTTTGTGTTGCACGTAAACTACGTAATATCCTACATCCAAGGGTGATAACGTACTGGAAATTTAACGCTTAAGTGTTCGCCGAAACTAAAACTGCCCCCAACACTAGCCTTGCACTTTGAAACTTAGTCAGCAATCGCCGTGCGAACAAACAAATAATTAGCAGCTAAGTTTTATAGTTTTATCTTGCCGGGAACAGGCGGGTATTTGCCTAATTTGTTGGCTTAAACCGTTTAAGCGCAGGGCTGTTTGTTGCATTTGTAAGGAAATTCTGATTTAATGCTAAACAAGCTAAAGCCGGTTTGCTGTTGAAGCTAGTACCTATAGAAGCGGCATTTTGGGACTTCAACATGTTATACGTTGAAAACGGGACCTTATTACTAAGAGTCTGCTTTCTGACTATGACGTGTCTGTTACCATCTGTAACAAGTAAAATAATAATACGTAAACATTATTAAGTGGTCCATTTTTCTGCTGGTTATTAAAGCCAGTGATAGTTGGTATTTATAGGAAAAATGGCTTACCAACCACAAATTATTAGTTACTTATAGTAGTACTTACGGAAACTTATAGTACATATTCACGAACACAACAAAAGGCAATATCATAATTATAATGGTAAAAATATTGGTTCATTCTAACACAATATAGAGACAATTTATCTAGTAACGTCAAATGTACACCTACATGAAATTTATGTCTACTGTCTATCGTTCTATTGAAGTAGGTAACAATATTACTACCTTTCGAAGTAATGTATCAAAAAACATTCCTTTAGCAAGATGAATAAGCTTTAATTGAATTTTCTGTTTTGGTAATAATAATTTGAATAATAATTTTTTTGGTTTGTTTTTGTTCCATTATTTTCCTGTATTGTATCATTAATATAATATTATCGTTAAAATTGTTATCCTATCTGTAATTAATCTATTTGTTCTTGTGTCTTCTCGATTGTTTTTATTTTTCATCTTTATTTTTTTATGTTTTTTTTTAAATATTAGCTTAACTGTCAATTTATTGTATTTGTATCTGTGGTCGATAAAGCTTCTTTATTCAAATTGATAGTGTTTTCAAAGAATGCTTCATTGATTACAAGTGTCAGACCAATGAAAGCAGTTATTCCACTCATAAAATAAAATACCTTTATTTGCTAGAAATATGATAAAATACAAGGTGGCTTTGGAATGCAAAAATGAACAAGATGTAACACTAACCGCAAACAAGACGGTTAACGACTTTCATCCCGTGGGACGCCTTAATCCCGGCTTACGGGAACTCAATATCCTCGTTAGTAGTGCAGATCATGAGCGTTATCGTTTTCATTTATCCTCTTTGTGTATGGAAATGTATTGAGAAAGAGTGGCCTTTCAAGTTTATTTAACCAGTTGGTTAGTTTTCAAATGGGTAATTCGACTGGATTTTTTTTTAATTACCTACGTTTCTTTCCCGTATGGATTTTATCATATTCATTTACTAGTTTTTTATTAAGCATTTAGGGACATAGAAAGCGACTTTGTTTTATACTACTGGTGGAGTTTCATAATAATATCAAGAATGAAAATTATGTAACCGTGTTTCATGTCAATAAATAAATTATTATTATTATTAAAATAATCAGTGTAGAGTAGTTGTAGCTTTTATTTTGACGTGTAAGGATATTTGGCAGCACATTAAGCTATTGGCATTGTGATTCCACAAATTCAATCAGTATTAAGCTCAAGGAAATGAGGTTTGTTCGCGGTAAAGATCCGAAAACGCTCCCATTTTCAGTATTTGAATGATCAAAACATATTTTTCCTGTTTAACCATTCGAACCTTCATCAAACTGATCCTTCAGCGTTAATACTTGACTCAACAACTCCGGCTCATCTCATTAAATGTAATCGAATCAAAGTCTCGATTACAAAACGCTCTAATCGCGTCCCATTAGCGATCTCAAACGGGTTCGATGCGTCCTTCGAAAGGCTTCCGTTTTTCCGTTTTTTTTTTGTTCCGTTTTTGGGGTTCCGGTCTTCAAAAGGGATAACGAAACCCTTTAGATCACTTTGTTGTCCATTGGTCTGTTTGTCAAGACCCTTTTTCTCGGAAAGACATGTTATAAAGTTTAAACGGTTAGGAAGTAATGACAGTGGACATTTAAAGCTTTATCCATTTGAAACTTTATTTTGAACACTTTTCAATACATAATAACAATGGAACTAGCAGAAGAGATGTAGTTCTACACATATTTGTTTAAAATGTATGTACCTCTTTTTGTAAGGTAACTGTCACTTAATTCTTTATATCGCACTGTACCGTCTATGTTAAAGAATAATATGCAAACTGACTGGCTCGGCGGAACTGTGGTTAGTGGCCCAGACTCACCTACGGTTCCTAGAGTCGTGGGTTCGATTCCCACCCAGACATGGAAAAAAATCAATAATCGTCATACAATTAATATTCATCCAGGACAAATATTTGTATGACCAACATTGGTTTTGTTCTATGTCTGGGTCTATTGTTAAATATATTTAAGTGTATAATGTGTTGTGTCCACTTTTGAATTTGATATCTGTAACACAAGTGCTTAAGATACATACTTACACGGGATCAGATCAATGAATGAAAGTAATATTGTGTAATATTATTATTGAAATTTTAGTTAGCTATCCTTTTATCCTATACCTAATTAAATGAGCGCATCTTCGTGTTGCCGACTCTGACTTGACCGGTTGTTTTTCCGTTTTTGCGGCTAACGAACGACATTGCGTTGGTTTAAGCTGGATGAGCCCCATGACCCCGGTAGAGTTTCCTGATCTTAATCATTGATCTGATTCTTGTTAATGATTGCTCTTTGAACAAAATTTCTTTGCGTCTTATTTTATTATTGAACCTTTTTTTCATTAGAGATATTCACGAAAATTTACAACGAAAAGATTTCCAAAATATAATAAAATGTAGTTTTTTCAACTTGTAAATTCAATATAGTAGTATATAGAATATCGTAAGTTCTTATTTTTGCTTTTCAGCTTCTTAGCCAAAAATTACAAGTCGAAAATTAGAGTAGTGTGAGAATTATTCTTACACAATAGATTATACATAATATGTATCGGCCGTTTACTAATGACCGTCAGCTAAAGTAATATTTCTATATTATTTATAAAACGTGTTCTCTACCAAAGCAAATATAGTTTAAAGAGCTTAGGTGACAGTTTATAAAGGTTTGTCTTTTCGTGTTTAATGGGGAACGAACTTTCCCATCCCAAAAGGTGAACGTCACTAATTGACGTTAAAACGTTTATCCTACGGTTGTCGAACTAGCCCGATACCAAAGTGTGAAGTTCCGTGTTTAAATTTGATATCACTAATTACGAACCCGCTTATAATAGAGGTTGCTAACCTATGTTTACCGTTAGTAGGCCATGTAAATGTGGTGAATAGTGATCGTGTTTTAACATGATTAGTTGATAGTTCAACTGAATTCGTAAAGTATAGTATTTTGTGTTCAATACGAATGTTTGATGAGCTGGTGTTAGAAGTAGCTGGTTACAAAATAAAAAAGTCAGTTAATCAGTAAAAATATGTGGTGGCGGTGGCTATATCATCCTTATATAGATTGGTGATCATTTTCGTAAATAAATAAATAAATATTTCTAACATCACATACATCGATCTGATCCCGTGGTAAGTAGCTTAAGCACTTGTGTTACGGTAATCAGAAACAGAGTGGATACACAAATTTACTTAAATAGATATAATCATACACCCAGACACAGAACAAACACCGATGTTCGTCACACAAATATTTGTTCTGAGTGAGAATCGAACCCACAGCTCTTGAAACCGTAGGTAGTGAGCCTGGGCCACTAACCATTGTTCCACCGAGTCAGTTTTCCTGTGCGATTTAAACCTCTAATGACTAGAATGAACATTCTACCAAGAGTATACTGACTAAGATGATGAACAAAAGTACTGAATGGATTGATTCTTCAACCTTGACTACTACATTTGTTTCGGATCCAAAATATGCTGGGTCACCAGCATGTTTGAATCAGAAACGAATAGCAAGTAGATTTTAACAAGTACATTTGTCCTCAGTATCAAAATGGACAGGCGATTGGCTAAACCTAACCAGTGCAGAGCGCGGCGCGGCCGGCGCCTATCTCTGTATCGCCACCAATGGAGTCCCTCCGTCCGTGAGCAAGAGGATCCTGATCAACGTTATGTGTGAGTATGACATTTCCACTGTCTTAAGGCTAAATTTAAAATTTTGAAAAAAATCTCATTCATGATCCCGCCTGAACGGGGACTTGAACCACCGGACTTCCAATATCGCGTCAGCTGCTCTAACCAACTGAGCTGACAAGTTGTTAAGTTGTCTTAACCCTTAAAGGCTACTACGGTGTTTTTACACCCGGGTGGCTTAATTTTCAGCCTCTATCATTTTTCGTTTTTACCGCAGCGCCTCGCGATTTCGTGTATTCTCATAAGTAAACAGGAGCCCTCGAACGCGTGTTTATAAGTTTAAAGGCTTACTTTGCAGTGGCAGGGCATCACAATAGTCACCGTAGGATTTGTTAGAACCTTCTCACATGATGCAAAAATAATGTAGCCATACTATCATAAGCCATACTAGTCAAAAGATGCTGCCACATATTTAAACAGCCTTACTTTATCAGATGTGCTACTTATAAAGCCTTTCAGAATAAGAATAAAAATAATTATTTTAATACACATATTATAGGATTACAAGCAATAGAAAGTTAAACATAAATAACATATAAATAAGGACAAGGCCAGGACTTGTAAGTTCTTTGATAGAGCGCCGTGAATCGGTTTGAAGGAAACCTTTGCCCAGCAGTGGGATAATATGGGTTAAACAAAAAAAGCTATTCGAGCCATAACCTTATTTTTTTTCATTGACAGATTTAGCCGCCTTTGTTGCGCTAACTATAGCAAAACGTGCAACGTTGTATATGATGTGAAAAGATGTATATAGACATCTTTTTCACAGACTTTTTTTAAAAAGCAAAATTTTACTTTGGTGTTTTCCTTCAATCAAAAAAAACACAATTTACCCTATTCCGGGGCTTAGTGTGTGTCTGTACTTTATCTTATTTATAGACACACGTGTCACGTCTTATAACATCATTCGTAAAAGGAAGTAAGTAGGTATATCCAGGAAACCAACGGATTATCTACTGAACTTATCAAACTTTGAAGATTAAACGAAGATCATCTGAAAGTTATAATTGATATTCCCTGAATATTAATCACCTTTGCATAATTTATAGTTTTATGAGCAATAATAAAAAGTTTGTATTTTTTATATCCGAGATTCAATTAAGACTGTGTAATGTTTATTAAATGAAAATTTAAAAAACATTTTATGTTTATTCTTATAAAATACAGAAATACCTTAATTCAGTTTCACCTTAACGATAACGTCCCCCAGAAAAAAAACAACGGATCGTCATTTGTTTTTATTTCAAAAGTTACGTAACAAAGTTGCCTTAAAGGCTGTATTGAAAGTGAATCTCTCTTATAAACATAGCCTTAAACTACCGTTCGACTTGTTATTTTGTCTCTGAGTATCTGTTAAATCAGCAATTACTTTTAATTAGTCGTTAACTTCGAGACACGGGATCTCCTAGGTTTCTTCATTTTCTTTCTTTGCTTTGTCCGCTTCTAAGACAGTGTTTTTAATTAAGTTTAAGACTGCATTGTTTTATTTAAAGTAAGGGTCAGTTATCCGGTATCTAGGTCTGTAAAAGTTTTAGATTAGTTAGCCTCATTTTATTTAATTCGTCAATACGATTATTTGGATAGATTTAAGATTACAGCACACAATGTTAACGTCATGTTTTAACGGAATAGAATCTGAATATCGTGTAAAAGTATAACCAAAAAGCTCTATTATATTAAACTTTTTTCAGCGATTTTTGTTCTAGCTGACCATTAGCTTAGGTGTAGGTTCACGGACAGACATACATAATATTACAGCCCGTTCACACTAGTCGTAAGTCGCATAGACTAAAAGTCGAATGCTTTGGTCACCATATAAATCGCGTCTCATCCAATGTGAACACTTTTAGTCGTATGCCACTTACGACTGGTGTGAAGGGGGGGTAAATGTTAATAGATACAATTGTCTTGCACAGTCGAGCCTTCAATATGGGCGGGGCGAGTTGCCATTCGAGCGCCGGCCGGAGGGGCCGTCACTCTGCAGTGTACCGCGGAGGCCTATCCCGTTCCTCAATTCTTCTGGACTCTTAACGGGGAGCAGAGACTTGTCAATGGTGAGTAAGACTTGTCTATGGTAGGCTGCAAACTGGTGGCGGTGGCGGTGACGAACGCGCCATACATCTCTACCGTGTCGCGCGAGCCGTTTGTACTAGCGCGGTCGCTATTGCCACCTCCACCGGTATAAGAATATAATATTTTTTATATTTAAATACGTTTTGTATTAAAACTGTGTCTATCACTGAGAGCGTGCCTACAATAGTCATATTTTGGCTGATAAGATAATGCTAATTATAATCAATTTATATAATTATTAGGATGTTATTATTACGATGTTATTTTTTGTAACTAGTAATTGTTCACTCACTAATACTTTGTACTTATTATTATTTGTTAATTATGGAAAACCTATTATTGGCCTTAAGATATGTAAAATTTCATTGCAACTACTTATTGTTTACGTTGTTGGTTTTCAATGAATAAATATTTTTTAGAGTTTGTAAAAATAATTATTCATTTCAATGAATGGAACAGTTGTAAGTGTGACCCAGAGTCACTACCTACGATTCCAAGAGTCGTGTGTTGCCTGCATCCGCAATCCGTGCAGGTTGGTTGGTAAGGACTTTCGTCGTAATTCAGGGTAATGGGCTGATGACAGTGGCGTAACTATACCCGTTGAAGTCCGTGGCAAAATTCATCGGTTGGGGCCCTGTGCACCCCCCGTTCTTTTTTTTTATCTTAATGTGTATGTGGGTTGGCAGATGAGATTCTCCTATGACCGGAGACCCCTTTCGGCTGGGGCCCCCTACCGGGTGGGGGCCCGTGGCATTTTGCCGACTTGCCACCCTGTAGTTACGCCACTGGCTGATGATAATGATGATACCGAATCGTATACCAATATGTTCCATACTTGCCTCTTCCAACAGGAACAAAGCACAAGCTGAGCATGACGTCACGGGGCTACAGGCATACGCTCAGCCTTCTAGTAGCGGATATGACCAGGGAAGACGCCGGGGCCTACCGATGCCATGTGGAGAACACCCTAGGAAGGGCACAGACTGAGTTGTTTTTGCACAGTAAGTTGGTACATAGATAGTTTTCTTTTTTTTAATGGACGTTCAGGTTGGCATCGTTCCACCTGATGGGAAGCAGCTGTGAGGTCCGGCTTCTTACCATATTATTATGAAGTCGACACGTCTAGATTTTCGTGTAAAACATGTGTGTACTGTCAGCTAAAAAAGTGGTCTACCACTTTTGACAAAAGTTTTGGCAGGACATAGACTGAGTTTGCAAAAAAACTATGCAAAAACAAACTTACATTGGTTTTTGCATAGTTTTTTTTATAAAGGTTCACGATGACCACACTGCACTTGATGGTATGCAGGCGTGAGGTCCGACAGCGGGAAGTCGCCGTTTTCGTGTAAAACATGAGTGTACAGTCAGCAAAGAAAGTGGTCTACCACTTTTGACAAACTTTTCAGCGAGATAGAACGGTCGCTAAAGTCGACAATAGTCACTGACACAATCTTATTGCCAGGGAAATACCTTGTTGTTTCATGACGTTCAAACGAATCTTAAAATTCGGGTGATGGACCGAATTTTCGGCTGACTGTACAAAAGGTCTAAGGCTTTTTAAACCGACCTCAAAAAGCAGGAGATTTCCCAATTCGATTTCTACACCGTGAAATTTTAGTGGTTGTTTTCCCGCAGTAAAATGATTCTATCTTAGTAGTACAATAGATTTGTGCAGTTCTTTTTGTTAAAATCAATTTTTTTCGGCGAATTATTTGCATGATTCGATTGTATTACTAAAGGCAAATCGTTCTGCCACGGGAAAACAACCACTAACATTTCACGGTGTATATGATTTTTTACGATAACTTCCAAATAAGTTTTGATGTTAGATGGTAACTTAAACCATTACTTAAATAGTAGATTGAATTTGACGAAAATTGTGTGTGAGTGTGTATGTGTATTTTTTATGTGTCCATTGACATGACATTATGTTTTAATACATTGCAACTCTTTTGAACACGTATCAAATAAATACTCTGTAATTAACAAATACTTGTATTTGTTTACCAGAATTATGACGTTATTATAACAAATAATTTTGCGTTGTTTCATCGTTGAAAGCACAGAGATAACAGCTCATTAAAACATAAACACATTTATTAACCTACACGTTGGATTAAACATGAGAACTGTATAAATATAAAAGCTAATAAACTCCATATTTTGATGTTTCCATAAACTAAACAAACTAAAACGCTTCCCCCGGAACGCGAGCTAATCTCATCCTCGATACCGTAAAAGATTCTCTGGAACTTGGCTTTCAACTTTAATATTTATAACAAGCCACGCAAGTGTACCCGGGGAGCAAATCTAAAGTTTTCAAGTGTTTAATTTGGTTTGTTTTCTCTCATTAAAATCTTATCGCCTTAGCCGAGTAATTTTAAAGTAAAATCTCCGGGAGAAGTGGGTGTTTGGAGCGGAAAGATATTTTTTTTTGTTATTTTCGCACTCCATTCCGTAGATTGCACCGCTGCCAACAATTTAGTTGGTAATTGAAATGCTTAAAGGTCAAGATTTCTTTCTTGTGGATCGTAATTGTTGTTTTGTTATTCGGTTTAACTTATGCAGTTCTGAATTTTTGTAAACTACTTAAATCTCTGATTTTTTGTAAACTACTTAAATCTCTGATTTTTTGTTAACTACTTTAAGTTGACCAAGTTTTTTTTTAGAAAGTTTAGTCTGTCCACAAAGTCACTGCAACTAAAAATATTGATTTTTTTTGTAACTTAAATATAAGTATGGATTTTTATTTCTTCATCAGTGTTGACGACAACGACAACGACAACAACAACAACGACTACTACAACTACAACTACTACAACGACCACAACAACACCGCCACCAACCACGACATTATTACCTTGTAAGTATATAAGGTTATTCTGTATTATTTTTTTATAATAGGCTAACAACGATGATGATCTCACTCCACCTGAGGGTAAGCGGTAGTGCGGTAGTGAGATCCACATATGAGGTCGACAGGCACATCCCCCTGAAGGCCTGCTTGAATACCATTTCACGGCCCGCCTGAAGATAATTATATTATAAACTTCAAGGTTTTTAAAATAAAATGCTCCGTTCTCAAGACAAACGTTTAAAACGTGTATTCAATGAAAATAATAAAGTTCTATTTTTTTTAGTTAACATTATCAAAAGTAATAAATAGATAAGTATAACATTCAAAATAAAATGTTTAAGTTTTTAAAATTGTCTAGTATTCACGTAAATAAAATACTTACAATATTGTCTACATTATTGTATGTGATAGTTGAGAGGAAGTAGGAGTAGGTATGTTTTCGAACTTAACATTCATGTAACGTGTATTCGACGTTCTTATGGTGAAGGAAAACATCGTGAGGAAATCTGTAAACCTACGAAGAAATTCTAAGGTTGTGTAGACGACCAACCCGCGCTTAGCCAGCGTGGTTGACCAAGGCCTGATCGCCCTAGTTTTGGGGCCCGTGTCTCGTAGGTGACTTGTAACCTCACTTAAATCACTTACCATAGTGGTAAAAAGGTCTTACATTTTATTTTATTATTAGATGACGCGGAAAGACACTTGGAGCAACTCCATCGAGGGGTCCTACAAGACCCCGACCTCAACAACCCGTACATCGTGCTTAGCCAACATCAAATGCAGAACTTGGGTGAGTAAAACGGCAACCTTCAAGTATAAGATTACCCTTTTGTAAGTGCATACAGTTTCTATAAGGTTACAGTCATAAAAACCCTACGTATTATGCGGTATCTAAAAAAACCGGATGTTACTTGCACATTAACTACTTGCAAACTATGCGAGGCTAGAAACAATTGCTTTTAACTGTGTGCATACGTAATAATATTTGTCCTAAGTATGCAAAGTTCTTCAAAAACCTCAGTGCTCTTTAACCAGAAACTACTCTTTCTTTGATTGGTTGACAATATCGGCTCATTTTTATTGATCTTGGCCTTCCTTTTCGGCGTTACCGCCTTCGGGAAACTTTTAGGTCCTAAATTTCCCTTACATGTTACACACACGAATTATCATGTTGTTTTTTGACATGTCCATTATTCAAATGAACAACATGATAATAAGATACTGTGGAGTATAACTTTTTTGTATTAAAAGTAATATTGGTCTTTATGGGTCTAAATGCGATATAAAACTATGTATTTACTACTCCTAATATGCCTTTTAGACTCATAAAGACCAATATTTAGTGTAATGGAATGCGAAAGTCTAAAATCTTACGTATCCAATTCTTGGCTTAGTTTTTTGTCATCAGCAAATTGGTTCCAATAATGGCCATATTTCACTAAAATTAGTCTTTATGGGTCCACACGCGATATTAGGAGTAGCAAATTACATAGCTACTTACTGCCCGACATAACCCGGATTCAGTGAGTGTTGTGTGTCGGACTTTGGGTAGCTGTACGAATGACATTAGTGCTAGTTCGGGTGTGGATCAAGAAATTCACAACCGCTATGGCAGACGAAGACGGGCGGCGCCAGTTCGCTCGCGACCACGATTGGTGTAACCCAGTCGAAACGTCGGGCAGTAAGTAGCTATGTATTTGCTGCTCCTAATATCGCGTGTAGACCCATTAAGACTAAGTTTAGTGTAATGGAACGCGAAAGTCTAAAATCTTACAATGGCCATATTTTCTATAGAAGTTTTCTTCCCCATCAGAAATGGTGACAACGATGTGACCCGAAGCCGGCGGGCGCGCGCACTGGAGCGAGGGCTGGCCCCCGCTACACGCCGCCGCACCACGCGCCCAACCCCGCCACAGCTGGTGCCTACCGCTCCTATCGCTCCTAGCGGTCCTACCGGTCCTAGGAGTCCCGCTGGCGTGATGACGCGGTAACAAGGTTGTTGATCGAATTCGAGGTTAGTTTTAAGCCCGGCGTGGAAACAAATGAAGCGAGACTCTTGCGTTCGATTTCAAATCGGCTGTCATTTGTTCTGTGCTCGTGTAAGAAAGACTTTCAATTTGTGACAAATGAAGAGAGTCTATTGGAATCGTAATCGGCTGTCTTTTGTTTCGTGCACATGTAAGAAAAAATCATTCAAAACTTTGCGTTCCATTTCTAAGCGCCTTTCATTTGTCAATGCTGGTGTTAATAATATTCAAAAAAATTGCGTTCCATTTCTAAGAGCATGTATAAAAAAAATATTGTGTACCAATTTAAAGTTCGATTTACAAAATGGTAATATTGGGGTGCCTCAGTAACCGATGAGGAGAAGGTCGCAAAGGTTCTGTGAGAGTCGTCGACTGGCTAGAGTTGCCACGTCACAGACTAGAGTAAAGTCTTATAGCCTTAAACCAAGACTCATTTTGGATCGATGTACCTTTCTTCAAGTTAAATCGACACCATAATAAAATTGATCAGTCTGAATCTTTTTGGTGGTAAGGTAAAGTGTATTATGCGATTTCATGTCGACATGAATTTAGCCCCAATATTTATATTTGTGTAAATCGTCCATTCTTCTTCCTTCAAGCAAAGCCTAGTATGGGTAAGTAAGTTGTATCATTGATGTATTTGTTTCGCTACTATGTTTTATCTTGATTTTGTTTACTACATCTTGAATTTCCTCAAATGAATTGTAAATATAAAAAAAGGATAGTATAGTTCGATTATTATTTAACTGTTCATTCGATTCGCTTTAGTTGATAATAAATATTATGTAGAGCGATCTGACAAACCCGCTGTTTATCTTCACAACCGATTTATCGTTTGTCATAAATCGCTCAATAAATAATCTGACTGTGAAAGCCGTAATTTAATTTATTATTGTTCTGTTCATGAGCCAATGCAAGCGTAAAGTATGTGATAAATTATACCAACATGATGATGATGATCAATTTCAAACATAATACAGATGTGGACTCTTATCATTTGTGTATAAAACATGAGTTGATAATAAGTAAATAAATAAATATCTGGGACATTTTCACACACGGTCAACTGATCCCAAACTAAACAGAGCTTGTACTATGGGCGTCAGAGACTGATATACATACATATATATTTTTAGGATGTTTTATTTTTTATTTCGAAAAATAGATGAACTTCTATTTTGTTTCGTAACTTTTTGTTAAATTGGAAATACTCAGATCATTTCAGGTTCAATTCCAAGTATGGGTAGGATTAATAATATTTAAAAAAAAACAATATGTTTAGCGAGCTCATACAGACACGGGTATTATGTAATCGAACAAATAATATTTTTATTGTATTTTTTAGTCTTGTAAAATGGTTTATGTTTCAGTAGGTACCATTTTTTTCTTAACATAAATATTACCATACAATATTTTATTTGATATGCAGTTTCAAACAGCCAAATATTTGGAATTACAAAATATGATATTTTTGCATAACTATTATTTATACTAAATAATATAGTCCAGTCAAAATAGACAAAAATAAGTGCTAACTTAGACAAAATTCGCATAGAGCTGAAAATTGCCAGAGACGTTAAATACATCATAATAAACGAAATATCAAAAATCCCCATCAATCCTACTTCTGCAAAAAATTTATTCAAGGTCAAAAGTATAAAATTAAGGATTTTTCCATTTTTCTCGAAAATAGTAAGTATTATCGTAAAAATAGGTCAAACAAAAAGTTGTAGATCATACAATTTTCTACAAAAATGGTCCAGTCACTTTTTCTTTTTCGACTCACCATTCGCGAGATATCGTGGTTTTAATCATTAGAAAATTCATATTTTACATAATATGCATTCATCTGTTGATATCGTTTTTGATCGATATATGACCTGGAATAGGTTCACTAGGGTAACCACGTTAAAAACCGCCCAAGTGTGAAAAAAAAACATAGGATTTGTATGAGAACCCACTTTACTCGTTGGTTTCATGTTGTTTCTATTTTTCATGTTGTCTGTATTAGATGTTATAGAGGCAACTGAGATACATCATTCGTTAAAATTTTAACTGTCTAGCACAATCCCATGGGGGCCTGGAAGCGTTTGAAAATACAACTTTTTCAACTTTGTGCATCGCTATATCTCTGAAATGGTGAATCTTAGGAACAAAGTGTTTAGACATTTTTTATAGATAATTACGTGATAAGTAATTTTGTCATACATACTTTTATGATTAAACTTACCGTTTCGCTCAAAAGTGCATAAAACTGATATTTGTGACATTTGACCTTGATTATTTTTTTTGCAGACGTGGGATCGATGGGGACTTTTGACAGATTATTTGTAATAGTGTTCCCAACATTCATACCAATTTTCAGCTCTATGCGATTTTTTCCTAGGTTAAATGTCTATTTTGACTGGACTAATAACAGGAACTCGCACACATACATAGTTCTGCTTGGATACAGATTTGCGTTAGATACTAACTACAAATAATAATTTAAAGTGACATCATTAATTTGTATTTACAAATACGTGTGCTCATGATGTTACCTATTTGTCAATCATTAAATATGTAATTAATGAATGTTCAATCAACATCATCATCATTATTATTTGAAAACCAGCAATGGATAGTCTAATGTTTACCTGTTAAATACCATCATTATAGTGCAATGTTTCTTCTACAACGACTGCTATTACACAATTGTATAATTTACTGTATATACTTTAGATGTTAAATTTACTATTCTAGAATAACCTAAGATACTTGCTGTAAATAATTTTGCACGAAGCTAGCCATATCAAAATATAGGACACTGAAAATGTGTGTAAACCCTAAGCAGATAAAAATAATTGTTAGAAGTGTAAACTTACCCCTGTTCACTCCACATATGTAAATCCACCTTTAAATGACTGATTGGATGAAAGTGTTATGTGTTTGTTGAAAGGCTCAAGAAAATGGTTGTTTTATTTATTTTGTAGATAATTTATCACTCGTAATGTAGATATTATTGTGGAAAAACCATAACCCGATCATTAATCTATATTAAACTAATGATAACTATTTGTTCTATTATTTTTTGGATTTACATTTATCTTATTTTGCCCCAGACAAAATAAAACTGTTGCGTGTAAATGAAATCAAAATTATATTGTATCGACTGTTCCGTTGTGAAAAATAAAATAATGAAATTGTACTTGTTGTTTTATTCCTGTCTATACGTTTTTAAACGGTTTTATTTATTACTAGCGACCCGCCCTCGCTTCGCTTCGGGGATATCTCTATCTCTATGTAATATATTTTAACCCCGTAAGAGAAATCTATTTTTTTTTTATCTAAAAAGATGACACTCAGGGATAGTGTAGCTTTCCAACAGTGAAAGATTTTTTCAAATCGGTGCAGTAGTTTCGGAGCCTATTCGAAACAAACAAACAAACAAAAAATCAAACCTTTCTTCTTTATAATATTATTATATTACATATTACATTGACTCCCCCGTACCCCAGTGACGCTTACATGGAGCCTACAACGCATGCTGGCTAGCTGAGCGCGGTGGCGGCAACCACGCGACTTTTTTCTAATACTTGCATTTTTAAACTCGTGATATCTTCCGAATTAAATGTCTGAATTGAATAATTCAAAAAGTTATAAAAAGGTATTGAAGCCGTCTTGAATATAATGTAACTTTTTTTTTTAGGATTAATGGAACGGTACAAATAAAGAGCCCTTTCAAGCAGCTGCTTATAAATTAAATTTGTAGAATAAAATGCCGCTTGGTGTGACATAACTATAATATTTAGACATATGCTGTCGCGACACTTTTTAGATAATGATGAGTTCTGCATAGTCTTAGTAAATGGTTTTGTTCTATCTTTAATAGTTTTCGCAGCGTAGGCGACGTAAGGAATTTTTCAGGTCTATTTTTTACACCTTGGGTTACATTATTGGAGTTTTAGTAAGGATCCTTATTTTTAAAAAAAATATAATATAGCCTATGTAACTTCTGAATAATGCAGCTTTCTAATGGTGAAAAAATTATTGCAATCGGTCCAGTAGTTTTTGAGTTTATTCATTACAAACATACAAAAATACAAAAATACAAATCTTTCCTCTTTACAATATTAGTATAGATATAGATATTTCACTACCGTGCCGGCGACTTCGTTCACATTTTACCTCGTTTTTTTACACATTTCCTACTGCTTCTTTGCTCCAATTGGCTGCAGCGTGATGTTATATAGAATACAGCCTACTCGATAAATAGTCTATCCAACAAGATTTTTTTAATTCGAACCAGTAGTTCTTGAGATTAGCGCGTTCAAACACACAAACTCTTCGACTTTAGTAAATATTTAGTTTTCGTTCTCACTATTCTCTTATGTAACTGTTGAATTAAAATATAATTCCGAATAAATAAATAATACACAACATCACATTGATCTGATTCTGTGGTTAGTAGCACATGTTTACGGATTTCATTAACGAGAGCGGTGTACACAAATTAACATCCATACCCGGAAAAAATATGAACGCGATTAATTCGCTCGCAAAATGGTTGATCAAAAAGATGTTTATTAATATTTTTTAATAACTTCAATGAAATTATTAGTTTTTTTATTGTTCACCGGACGCAAGGTCTTCTTAAAGTTAAAGTTCATCTTACCGAATTCTCTTATTCTTATCGTATGGTTGATGAACAACCTGGTGTCAGAGTTTTTAAATCGCCCGCTCTGATATGGCTTCACACACCGTTGAAAAATTTCTCAGGTGTGCTGGTTTCCTCACGATGTTTTCATTCAACGTTAAAGCGTCGAATGATGGTACATATTAATTTCAAATTTGAAAAACACATTGGTACCTGGTGGGGTTTGAACAGGCGACCTCTCGCATGGCAAGCAACGACCTCAACCACTCGGCCATCGACGCTTTTTATCTTACCGATTTCATGCGTAGATACTATTTATACACTAAAGTATTTCAATTAATTCATAATTTATGGTAAACAGAGCAATCTTATCAAATCATAAATCGATTAAAGTACCTATACACAGTATATAATATCGTTTACAGCCATATCAGACAGCTGCTGTGACAATAATACTAGCCTGTGAAACGTGATCAATTTACTACGTGAATATACCTATTCTGTACGTTATTCAAGATAATATTAGGCTCGAATATAACTGCCACATATTTTTGCTGTGCAATAAGTAACATCTGAAATTCTGAATAGAAATATTAAAATACACATTTTTGTTTTATTTGTTTTGTTTACGTTTGCGAATTTACCAAACGAAGACATAAAATAGTTTAAAATAAAACATATTTTTATGTGTATTTCCAATTTAAACGTTAAAATAACCGTTACCAATCACGAGCAAATAGTTTCGATGGAAATAACTGCTATTCATAACTGCCGCGCCGTACCCTGACATCCGCTATATATTTTAAACTGCAAATAAATACCGGTGCCGTATTTTACACAACATCCTCTAAAGGCGCCCATTCGCTGACATAATGTGATACAGGTATTGTCACAGTGAAATATTATCCTGAACGCTGCCTTGGCCCCAGATTTAACGCATGCCCGTGGCCTTAAAAAGGGACCGAAAAGGTTCCATTTGCGTTTATGTACGGCATTTGGTGACTTTAAACAGCCTCTTAGTATATGGCAGCACCGGTATTGTCTAATTTATGAAGGACGCTATTAATTTCAAAGGTATTTGGGGTAAGGAGGGTTAATAGTGGGCGAAGTTTGCCACTCATTCGCGTACCCACTAATGCTTGGCTGATGATGTTGCGGTTTCCGCGAACAACTTTGATTACGTTTTGTGTGCTAATGTTTTTGATACTTTAATGAGTAAGTTTGTGTTTGACGGTATTATTTATTGGTCTTCTTAAAGCTATACAGAAAAATACTACCTAGCTAATCCAAGAATTAGCGGAATGGTTTATATTTAGGGAAAAAGTAGGTAAACATAATAACCCCAAATATCAATGGAAATATGTCATCATCATCATCATCATCATCATCAGCCCATATACGTCCCCACTGCTGGGGCACGGCCTACCCTAAACTAGGGCGATAAGGCCTTAGTCGACCACGCTGGCCAAGTGCGGGTTGGTCGACTAAACAACCTTAGAATTTCTTTTTAGGAATGGAAATATGTAAAGATTGAGATGTACATAAACATTTATAAAAAACATATTATATAAAATCACGCGCCTTTTTCCCAGAGGGGTAGGCAAAGATCCCATACAAATGACATAATTAGAGAACGTTGTGGTGTAAAAGAAGATGTACTAACTAGAGTTGAGAAAGGTATGTTTAGACGGTTTGATCATGTTGAGAAGATGAAAGAAGGACTATTAACGAAGGGTATATGTTAGTGTACAACAACAAAATTCAGGGAACTAAAATCCCACAGATTGTTAATATCGAAATACCCTGACTGCTAGCCAACACAACAAAGAAATCATCTATCTAAATCTGTTTTTGCGCGATCCTTTTACGTTCTGACCTCATTTTATATCAAAAAGCGATCGGACCTACATTGCCTTTATGATGGTGAGCGATTACTGACATATTGGGAATGTCAAAGACAGGATGAATAGATAAACCCGTCACCTATCATATTTCGGGCACTCTACGTAAGATTATGATTGCTTAGTAATTTAAACATTTATTTTTGACTAGCTGTGACTGTGACTACATTTCGGTTTTTACAATTAGGTTTGTATGGGGGCCACGTCTTATCATAACTGGAGCTAAAATAGCCTATCCTGTGTCCCAGATGTCTATGTGTTTTTATACCAAATTTCATCAAATTCGGATAATTAGTTTAAGAGTTATGGAGGAACATACATACATACACACATACAGAAAAAAAATCTAAAAATCGTGAAATTAGTATCAGTATCATATTATATTGAGCCTATAAACACAATATCTCTGAAAACAAACTAACTTACTCAATGACCGACCCTTACAGATTTATTATTAGTATAGATATTTTTTTCGTCTGTTAGTAATCTATACTAATATTGTAAAGCTGAAGGTTTGTTTCTTTAAACACGCTAATCTCAGGCACTACTGGTTTGAATTGAAAAAATATTTTATTCGTGTTGGATAGTCCATTTATCTAGGAAGGCTTTAGGCTATAATATAACATCACGCTGCTACCAAGGAGCAAAGAAGCAAATGTGTTAATAACGGTGGAAAACGCGGAGGAAGGCGCTGGAACAGCTAGTAAGCTAAGGTAGGGAAAATCTATACCTACTATCTATTTAGAGAACATTTATATATTACTATTGTTAGGGTCCTAACTAAGGGACTTAAATGAAAGGTGGACTGTATTTCTATGGTATATTGATGCCGGTGGAAGGACACTACAGAACGCGGCCGGTGCCGCCGAAGGTTGAAGGCAGAGTGGCGCGCTGGGGATCGCGGCCCTGCGCGCGCGCATATAACCCGACGACCGCCGACGACGCCCGAGGAAGCCCGAGGACGCTCGCGCTCCAACAGTTAATATACTTGTATCAGAGAGACTGCCTCGTTGGTCTATTGGTAGCAAGTGCTGCGTTAGGACCGAGAGGTCCCCGGTTCGAGTCCGGGGTCGGGCAAAATTTGTGTGAGTTTTTCTGTAATGTAATTACTCAGCCCGGAGTTAGGAAGTTGGCGGTTGAACGCCCGTGCCTCGGAAAGCACGTTAAGCCGGTGGTCCTGCGCCCGATCTCTCATCGGTCATGTCGGATTGCCGTCTCACCGAATTATGAGAGTAAGGGAGTAGACAGTGCACTTGAGTTTGCGCAAACACTTGTGCACTATAATATGTCCTGCGCACTTAGCTGATCTCTATTGAGATCGGCCGCCATGGACGAAATCGGTCGGACGCCTTACTATTTACTACTTGTATCAGAAAAACACTTTTCGTTTTGGATTGGATAATATACTCTTAGACGCTGTTCGGTCCACTTTTATCCTAAAGGTCATGGATCGTACATGTTTTTTTATCCTAGCGCCTATTCAAAAACAAATTATAACCATTCTTAACGTCCTAGATATAATTTGATTTAATTTCCGTTAAAAATTATATTTTTTTTGTATTAAAAGCGTAGATGATTTTTGTAAATGATTAAGTTAATTTGAAAGACATTAATCTCTATTGAATAGGTACATTCAAGCTTTAAGTGGCACCAAAAACAAAAATAAAACATAATTACACTCTATTGTAAAATGACACGGTTAAGTCACTTAAAATTCTCAGCCTAAACTTCCTCCACACATACATACATTATGTTTGTATCCCGACAGTATGGAATGAAGGGCTAAATAAACGGCGCCTTGCCCTTTCCGGACTTTGTTCCCGAGTGTTTATGACTGTGATTAAGGGCGGTTGGTTTCGATTTGAATAGTTAAGGGTCTACCACTAAAATTCCTTTTGAGGGATGACTCAAAAATTTCAAGTAATTATGGGTTTATTTCTGTGGGAACTATAGCTAAACTAGATGTAAATGACATAATTTTTTTTTGTAATATACACTAATCTTAATGCAGTTATTGGTTTTATCAATAAAATTGTGTATTGAAATTATCATGATAATTATATTGACCGTGGCAGAAAGCCTTATTAAATTTATTAGAGACAAGACGTTTTTTTCATTTTTATTTGAATATTTTAGTCCTTTTAAGCTGTCAATGTCTCAAAATTGCATGTGGTAAGAACAAACCAAAACGTTAAGCAGGTTACCAACGAAAACAACACAACATGTCAATTTATACCGATAACCTACCGTATTATTGCAACAACCTGTCACGGTAACCGTTTTTCATCCTGTCCTTCAAAATAACGATATACCATGGGATTAAACCGATTTCCTTTGTTGAATCCACGAAATGCGCCCATAATATTGTCAAACTTCCCACCTGCCAGCTCGTGAGATTGATAGTTGGTCGTACAAATTGATTGATTCGCTCGGCACTCGAGCGGCGCTGTTTGTCTTAGGTTGACGCGACCGGTATAAGGGACTTCTACTGTGTTTTACTCTTCCGATTTACTTTTGTCCCCTTCGATATTGGGTCTTTTTAACTTTGTTTGACTTTATCATCTTTGTTTGTTTGAAATCTAGCCCGGTTTCACTTTCGTTGGGAGACGAACTATGATTTATTAGAAAAAAAGAAAGAAAGAAATGTATTTATTCTGTTACATAACTTTAAAACACACATACATTACAAAAAATAAAATCAAAGTAGGTAATAGGTAACTGAAAAGGGATCTGCTCAGCATGTGTCGGGGGACATGGCGACGTCTAAATCCAGTCCTTAGATTGCCTAGCATAGATATAAAGCTAATTTGTTAAAGTTTGTTCTTTTATAATTTTTAAAATATGATAAATACACCTGTGTTCATTAATAATTCCACTGATTAGTGAAACAATGGTAAGTAACCCTGGCTACAGTTTTAAAAGTTATGGGTTCGATTCCAACGCGGGACAAATATTTGTGTGATGAATAACGGTGTTTATTTCGTGTCTGGGTACCTTTATGTATTGATAAATATCTATGTATTTATCAGTCTCTGACCACCATAGTACAAGCTCTGCTTAGTTTGAGGTCAAGTCACAGAGCCTTGTGTAGAGATTTCCAAATAATTTATTTCTTTGATTATGTTTTTAAACGAACTAAAGTTTACACTTTATTATGAACACAAAAAAAAAATGTTAGGTATTATGTCCTACTAAAAAATCTCAAATATCCAAAAATCAAAAACCAGCTCCATTCCTACCATGTCCTTATCCGAATCCAAATCAAAACACCAAACACATTGCGAATAAAATAGCAAATAATATGAAGGTACAGTCCCTTCCTATAATAACACGACGATCATTATTCGACCCGATCTGGGCCCTGCAAAACGCCAAAGGGTTTAACTCGATATTCCTCGGCAATGCAATTAATGTCACTTTCAGTACCGCTTACGATATTGATGGAGAGTGGTCGGTATGGAAAAGAGAACAAAATTTTCTTTGATAGAAAGAGTGTGGAATCGAAGCTTTTTACGCTGCTTCAGCAGTAAGGAGAGTGTTTTTTTTTTTACATTACTTAAACGCACAATTAACTATGTTTTAGAATCCATTCCAGTACTTTAACGTTATTTTATGCTTTTATGTGCATCTCTGGTAACGTTGATATAAATTTGAAAAAATACGCATTCATGACCCATGACCTGAACGGGGACGTCGAAGATTTTTTAGAACTTTAAATATCATTAAAACAACAAATAAAAAAGACGTGTGGCACTCGGGGACTGCCGCGGTATAGCTATTGCATAGCATCGTCCGATTTCGGAGCAGCTCGTCTCGATTCGTGCGAGTTTCGTAGAGCCGTACAATACGTCTAACCGCACGCACACAAACACCGTGCCGAAGTCTACCGAACTGAAACGACGTTAGACGATTGTGAGGTTTTTTTCGTTACGGAATTTCTTGGTTCGGTCGCCACGCTCAAAGACTGCGATAAAAGCTATGCAATAGCTTAAAAACATTTATATACCTGCAAATGCTTTTTTTGGAAACAGCTAATTGGTTTTAAATCCGCTGTTTGCAGATTTGTAGGATTTGTTTAAAATTTCTTTCACGAGAATTAGTTTAAAATTAATGGTTTATTATGCCGGAAATGTATTTAAGAATTTATGTACTCAATGAACAACATAAAATTAAAAAAATGTTACCCGCATCATTCCGAATTACTGCTAAAAAATGGATGATTACTAAAAAAAACAGGCGGTACAGTTCGCTGTGTCAGCTAATCATAAATAAATACACATTAAATACAGTCATTATGATGTACCGAGATAAGTTCATTTCAGCACTTGATTTACGAATATCAGAAATAAAAGTGGAAATAATTTCAAAATCCTCGCACTATACACCGTAAAATTTTAGTGGTTGTTTTCCTGCAGTAAAATGATTCTATATTAATAGGAGATCAAATCTATTGTATTTGTGCAATTCTTTTTGTTAAAATCAATAAATGCCGGTTTAACGAAAGGTTTAACCGAAACTCGAAAGCACGTTCGAACCAATTTATTACTTAGGGCATAGAGCTTCTTTAGCTTTAACCATCGATTTCATGCAGCATGCAGTACCTGATTACGTCGCATCTTATAAAAGAACGATAGCTTCTCTCGTTTTCGAGTTGGAAAATTATTATTTTGAGAAAAAAGAGTTTTTTTCGTGAATAATTTGCATGATTTGATAGTTTTACTAAAGGCAAACCGTTCTGCCACGGAAAAACAACCACCAAAATTTCACGGTATATAAATAAAAATAAAATTTCTAAATAGTATCAAGTATACATGAAAGTAGTACAACTGTAAATATCCAACACTTTTTGATGATTGCTTCGTAGTAACGGAATTGTGTCTGATATTGGACCAATTTCGAGTTGGAAATGCGTTTGCGTCCATTGCACGTAGCAAACCTATATCCTTCTGGAACGGTGTGGAAGCGAACACTCGATGCATGCAAGACGATCTTAAACTAACAATGCGAGTGAAAAGTCATACAAACCGTTTTTGGTTTGTCAAAAATCCGTATGTGCTTCATTCATTCACCGACTTAAAAAAGGAGGAGGGTCTCAATTCGTCGGGATCTCTTTGCCAGATAAAGTCCTTTTATTGGACTTATTTGCTTGTGTAAGATTTTGGACTTTCGCGTTCCATTACACTAAAATTAGTCTTTATGTGGCAGACGAAGACGGGCGGCGCCAGTTCGCTCGCGACCACGATTGGTGTAACCCAGTCGAAACGTCGGGCAGTAAGTAGCTATGTAATTTGCTACACCTAATATCGCGTGTAGACCCATAAAGACTAATTTTAGTTATTTGCTTGTGATTTTAATCAATTACCCTGCAGACTACATTTATTTTGTCTGAAATGCTATGATGAAAAATGTAAGACTGGAGCACGGAAATATTAATCTTAATAAACATTTTTTGAAAGTACAACTTATGCTTGTTAATGCAAATTCTCAAGAAACACTTAAGTAATAAAGTGGTTTAACCCAATTCACTAAAAGAGGTAAATGCATGCAAATCCTTCCTGCCGTGAATATTGAATCTGGCTTCGGATATTACGCTCATACCAGCGGGGTCCTAAACTAACAACTAACTGGTAGCTCTCAAGGCTTTGCTCGTGGGGTTGTTTTGATAAGAGTTATAGCTAAAGCTTTCACCTAGTAGTTTGTAATTGCTTCTTCATCCTTTATCTCGTTGTAGACACAGTACCAAGATCAATAACTAGAATTTGTTTGATGTGAGACCCCATCCGGGTGGAATTGTCTGAAGTTATAAATAATAAATATTTCACATCACATACATCGATCTGATCCCGTGGTAAGTAGCTTAAGCACTTGTGTTACGAATATCAGAAACGACAGTGGATACAAAAATAAACTTAAATATATAAATAACACACCCAGACACAGAACAAACATCGATCTTCGTAACATAAATGATTGTCCCGAGTGGGAATCGAACCCACGACTCTTGGAACCGTAGGCAGTGTACCTGTTACCACTGTTCTACCGAGCCAGTCAAAGTTATTTTCTGTTATAAGATAATATGTTTGTACCTACATGTTATTGTAATTTAACTGTGCCTGTAACTGAAACCTTAATACGAAAATACGTGTTATAGTTTCTTAAATTATATTATTTTCTATTGGTTTTGTTAACAAAGAATTTTATTTTAAAAAAAAATAGCCAACAAAAATCTTCTCGTTCCCCAAAGTCAGACAGGCAGTTAACATAGCATAGCGAAAACATTACGTTCTGATGTATTTTTTTCCATACGAGCTATTTAGGAATATTAAAATGTATTGTGGACATTTGGGCACATAAAAATAATCATGACCCAAACAATTTGGGCAAATGTTACAGGGTCCGTGTGGGACAAACAAAACATTGTCTCGCTCCGGGCCTTACTGCGACATGGTTCTTAATTAGCCCACATTTGATTGCGCAAGGGACCTTTGTTTTATCAGCTTGGCGTACATGTTAAAAATATATTTTCTAAAATATTTGATTTGATAAGAAGATATCTTTTTAAAATTTGATTACTTAGACATACGTGAACTGTAACCCACTGGCGGATTTATTTTGACAAATTATTATTTGTAATTTTCAAACACATTAATAATGATTAAAGTTAACTTGGACAATAAATTTTTTGGATTTTGATTTGAATTTGCGTGAATAAATTGTGTGTTGTTATCGTAATTTTCGCGAAAATAGAAGACAATGTTATGTTTGTCATATTAATAGCGATTGAAGAGAAAAATGATATATTATAGTATTTTTCTTTTGTATAATATTATTATGTTGTGCACTATCCTTAAGGATTCGTATGTTCGTTTCTCACGACTACGGCCGTATGTTTTCACGAGACCTTTACCAACCATCCCGAGATATTAAACTATAACTATAAGTATTTTACAATTATTATAGTAAAATACACATTGTACCTTTATAATAGCTGAGCAGATTATAAACTTACGTAATCATTGTAGGTGATTTTGTATACGAGATAAAAAGGCAGTTAATCAAAGTGACTTTGTAAACTCTTTATGTTCTTTTAAACATAAATATTAAGACAAGTTCAGAGACAAAATAAAATTTGAGCCAGATTTGTTTTTTTTTATATGAGTTCTATTCAGAAATATACAACCTCAGATTTATTTTAATACACAATCCTTTAAAGCGAAGCAAGAGAGTGTACGTGAGCCAATAATCCTATTTTCTCTGTTTTCTCTTCCAAAGGTAACAGAACAACATAGTTATCCCTGTAACTGCAAGTTATCGTGGATTCAGTGCAATATTGTAGTAGTTATAAAATATGTTGTGGGTTCTATAAGGTAAACTCTTTGATAGTCTCTGAATTTCTGGAATAAAATCTCTTTTGGATTTAAGATTAAGAACTATAAGGTTTTAGTTTTAGTTAGTTATAACTTTGCATAACAAATGTTTTTTCATGAACTTTTCTTATTTTTATCTTTCATAAAAACTTTTTGTGACAATAACAAATAACACGAAAGATTTAGAGAAATCGGTGAAACGTTTCATGAGTTTTGCGCTTGGCAACACATTCATTGGTTCATTTTTATAAAATAATAATATGGCCCTCCCGCCCTCGCTTTCCTCGGGTGAATTTATCATAAAATCCTTCCTCTTGAATCCTATCTTCTATCTATCAAAAAATAAACCGCATCAAAATTCAACCGAACAGTTGTAGGCCAAGAAGAAGACCTAAAAAGAGATGGCGCGATGATCTCGACGCTCAAGACCTAAACTGGCCATCTCTAACCAAAGATTGGCAGAAATTGAGAGAATACCTAGGACAGATAGATAAAAAAAGTTGCGTAGTTATATAGATTTAAGCATACAATATAGGGATATAGGGAAAAAGAAAGCGACTTTGTTTCAAACTATGTAGTCATCGTCATTATCATCAGCCCATTCCTGTCCACTGCTGGACATATGCCTCCGCAAATGCACGCCACTTCTCTCTCTCCTCGGCCACTCGCATCCAGCTCCTACCAGCCGTCTATATCCGTCCGTAAACTATGTAGTGATGTACGTATATGATACCCAAAAACAAAAGAGAATAACACCCCGTTCCAAACGGTTATGTTTGAAAAATACACCGCAGAAATAAAAACGTTTCTTCCTGATAAGGGAACAAAAGTGCGAACTCAGACGTCCGAGTGGATTTGGCCGAATTGACCCGTCGCTCTACGAAACCCTTTAAGGGCAGAAGAGAAAATGGGAAATAAAATAAACGGTCGTACCGTCCCGCGTCGCGTCTCCGAGCTAAATATACCTATTTTATTGGTCTCATTGTTTGTTTTCACGCCGAAAGCTAAGTGTTGAGTTCAATCATCTTAGGGGTATTTGCTTTTGTTACTACTGGGTTTTCTGTGTTACCCTTTACCGTATGTTGCTTATTGTTTATTTACCACTAGCTTTCCGCCCGCGACTTCATCCGCGTAGAGACGTTACACGGGTAAAATATTACTTCCTTATAGCGCAGTCGGTTAGGAGCCTATAACCTTTTCTAGGCTCTGGACTATATCTGTACCTAATTTCATTTAAATCGGTCTGGTACTCGATGCGTGAAAGCGTAACAGACAGACAGAGTTACTTTTGGATTTATAATACTAGTAAGGATAAGGATTTATTACTCAGACCATTTTTATTTTTATCGAATGTTGTTGGAATGAGATTAATTATTATACGGAAGCATTAGGTAAGTACCTAAGTCATTGTGTCAGTTCTCTTGTAGTATTGCATATGTTTGCAGTGTGTATTTAATTTTTTTAATTCTATGACAAACATTTAAAAATGCTATTATTTATAGTTATAGTCGGATTTTAAGTAGCTATCAGTCAATTAACTAAACTACTATAACTAAACAACATACATTGGGGGTTCTCAAACATCCGCTCAACCGCAAGCACGGTGATGGCGGCAAGGCCTTCAAGCCATCATATCATGGTCGCAGGTTTTTGTCCCATTAATGGGACCACAAGGGAGAACTGTTTCTTGTAGTCCCATTTTTATATTCAGTAAATTATTTCATCCTTCTGTATAAATTGCATTTTATGAAAAGTATCTTCAGATAAAAAATAGTTAAATAATATAAAGTTGATATTTTCACTAAAATTATATTTTTTTTGTTAACTTCTATCATGTACAGGGTTTGTGCACAACAATGGGACTACAAGATACAGTTCTCCGTTGTGGTCCTATTAATGGGTCAAAATCCTAAGATCACCAGAAAACAGGGAACTAATTGAATACCCGCACAACTCCGACCCGCACAGCTCAATACCAATGCGAGACTCCACGCCTTGTCTCGTTGTTGCCGCAGCAGTGGTCTCCTTTTTCACGGCTTTTAGGGTAAGTGCGACAGGCTCAATATGGTCTATTGTGCCTGTCGACCTCATATTTGGATCTCACTACCGCTTACCATCAGGTGGAGTGAGGTCATCTTGTTAGCCTCTTTATAAAAAAAAAAAATACGTTCTCTACTTCCTGTACCGAAGAAAGATACTGAGAATCTATTCATCCATCATCCAGGTGTTTCCAATTAATCTCTACGCCGTTGCACTCTCCGCTACTAGTGCTAATTCACCGCATAAAATTACTATAAAGAACACTTATCTGGAGCTAATGGCGCGAAGTGCTTATTTATACCTGACCGATAAATTGTGAAGGGACGATTCATGGGACCACTTTTATGGGCTTTTGAGAGCGGCCCGCGAGCTTTCGTAAGTTTTATATTCATTTTCACGTGACTTTGAATGCGGTTTTTAAGGTTATGATCGTGGTGAGAGGCGATATTGGTGAAATATTGTTATAACTACATCAATGTTGGACACTTGATTTTTATTATTATGTCGCTAGTATATAATTAAATGGTGCATGTCATTCTTGGCTTATTTATTTTGTTTGTAAATATTTTCTAACAAGAAACTAACAGTGTTTGAATAGCAGTGTATCGGTATCATTAAAGATTAAATGTTGAACAAACTTCACAAAGAGTTTATCCATATTTGCAATGATATTTATACAATACATTAGTAGATACATTTTATATAAGCACATAAAATAAATATGGTACCCTGTAAGGGCACTGCAGTCGACAAGGACAATAATTTTATTAGCATTGCTTGCTATTGTCAAGAGGTCCCCAGTTCAAACCGCGCCAAGTATCACTCTGCTTTTCAAAATTGAAATTCTTACGTACGTTTATTCGACGCTTCAACGGTGAAGGAAACCGGCACACACCTGCGAAGAAATTCTAAGGTTGTGTAGTCGACCAACCCGCACTTGGCCAGAGTGGTTGACAAGGTCTGATCGCCCTAGTTTAGGGTAGGCCCCTACCCTTATATTAGGGACGTATACGGGCTGATGATAATCGCTAAGTAACAGAAATACTATGGGGCGTCAGAGACTGATATACATACATATATATATTTATAAATACATAATCACACCCAGACTTGGAACAAATACCGAAATACACAAACGTTTGTCCCGAGTGGAAATCGAACCCCAACTCTTGGAACCGTCATCCAGGGTCATTAACCGCTGTTTCACCGAGCCAGTCCACTCCAACTCCACAAACCTAATGCTAAAATTGCTAAACTATTAGTGGCCCTCAGTATGCACCGATCTCGATACACAATAACGCGGGCTCGCTAGTTATCGAACAGCGATTAAGCCTTACGCTCTAGAGGCGGCCAGGGAACCGTTCAAATTGTTTATGGAAACCCACATGATAATGGTTAGGTTATGTTTTTCTATTCGGTTTCGTTTTGTTTCTTTTATCGTTCTATTCTGATGGGAAAAGTTCGATAACGTATCTTTGCCTACTACTTTTGTTATGGGAGATATTTGTTTTACCCGCCATTATGTTTATTGACGTTTTTGAATATTACTATAATTTTATGACGAATTATACATCAAAATGAAATAAATAAAGGATATAGGTTCGATATTTTTAAGCTATTGCATAGCTTTTATCGTGGGCTTTGAGCGCGCGACCGAACCAAGAAATTCCGTAACGAAAAAAACCTCACAATCGTCTAACGTCGTTTCAGTTCAGTAGACTTCGGCACGGTGTTTGTGTGCGTGCGGTTTGACGTATTGTAGGTACGACTCTACGAAACTCGCACGAATCGAGACGAGCTGCTCCGAAATCGGACGATGCTATGCAATAGCTATACCGTGGCAGTCCCCGAGTGCCACACGTCTTTATTTTTTTTTACTTAACCCGTATCATACCACTGCTGGGCAAAGGTCTCCTCCAAAGCTGTCGGTATTTACGAAGTTAAATTATAAAGGGTTAAAGACGCATATAATAAAAACGCAATAGTGTATCTTAACTAGGTTTTAATAAATAAATCATGATATGCCTTTGCGCGTCCCACCGAGATAGCGTTAAACACATTGATCATCGACGCTCATAAAGATTTGTACTCTACTAGCTTTCCGCCCGCGACTTCGTCCGCGTAGAGACGTTTAACGGGTAAAACATTACTTCCTTATAGCGCAGCCGGTAAAAAGTAGCATATAACCTTTCCTATGCTCTGGACTATATCTGTCTTAAATTTCATTTAAATCGGTCCAGTACTCTATGCGTGAAAGCGTAACAGACAGACAGACAGACAGAGTTACTTTCGGATTTATAATATTAATATAGTAAGGAAGTAAGGATAAATGATATTGTCTGTAAAATCAATTTTCTACTTATCAGCACAAAAAAGCCATTAGTATTAAAATACGGCCAGGAATATTTATTGCGAAACAAAAGCGGCCATTTTATCAAATAATAGTGCTTCAAAGGGACCCTCGGGCCCTCAAATATGATGACGTCACCACAATGGGCCCGGAAGTGTCGTCCCGTTTTTTGCCCTCGCCACGACAAAACATACGTCACATCCGCTTTTTGTCCTCGGTCATAACGAGTTTTGAATTTGTGCTTTAAATTACAAAGGCCTTGTTTTTCTATTTGAATTTAATGGACATGATTTACAACCTGCTAAGTGAAGGATAATTTTTAACGAAACAATGGGACTTTATATTAAATTTTGTGAAAAATCAGAACCAAGAAAATTATGTAACGTCAATCTCCAGATTGCTCACCATTCTCAATACGAAGAAAACTATCAATATTGGATGCATCATGCTTTTTGTTTATTAATATTCTGTTTATATCACTGAAATGGTAAGATAAAGATCGTTCATAAAATTGGATTTTATGACAATAACTGATTGTTCAATAATTATAACGGTTGAAAATGCATGTTACGTAAGTTTCGTATGATTCCAGGTATTAAGATGATATTCGAGTCTCGCCTGCCTTTGAATGCTACGACATTTGCTACAAACAAGCTACGGCTGCTACATCGTATTTTATGCACGCTACGAGTCTGTTCCGTCTACTACGAGATAAGTCAAGCGGCAAACTTTATTATCAGACAGCTGCCGATGAGAATAAGATGATCAGTTTTTACCCGACTACGGCAAAGCAAAAGGAGGGTTATGATTTTGACAGGCTATGTATGTATGTATGTATGTATGTATGTATGTATGTTCATCTGTTTCCACATAACTTCTAAATTGCTTGTCAGAATTCGACAAATGACATATCATTAGAAGCGTCTTAATTGTCCGCTGGTTATAGGCTATATAGGGTTTCACAAAATCTAATGTGGCGCCCACTAGCGGACAAAACATACAGAGTAAAAAATAAAGTTAAGATAAATACGCCGTGTTTGGTATCATTGGAAAGCGCTTTACTTGTACATTTTAAATATATATATATTACTAGCATTTGCATGTGACTTTACGTATATTCATGGACTGATTGCTTCTTTACTACGTCCCCTTAAAATATAAAACATGTTGGTTCATCAATTTAACTTTTGATAATATTATGCGCCACAAATACACTTTAACACCAAAATAGTACAAATAATAAAAAGTTAAAAACTAAAACCCAACTACGACAAAAAACGACGCTGAAAAAGTATAAAACAAGACTTTTAGAACACTGAACTGAACAAAGTTGCTTATGTAGTTCCAAGTAAATGGACACAGTAGACTCTACCAAAATGCTTATGTTGAAAATTGACAATAATGTCATACAATACTATTTTGAAGTATGCAATATTTACTATGTAGAGATAAGTTTTCATGTTTGGAAAGGCGTAGTCACATCGTTCCATACACAAGTACCTACCTACCGTAGCACTTTGACAACGTGTGACTGCGGTTTTCCAAACATGAAAACTTATCTCTACATAGTAAATATTGCATACTTCAAAATAGTATTGTATGACATTATTGTCAATTTTCAACATAAGCATTTTGGTAGAGTCTACTGTGTCCATTTACTTGGAACTACATAAGCAACTTTGTTCAGTTCAGTGTTCTAAAAGTCTTGTTTTATACTTTTTCAGCGTCGTTTTTTGTCGTAGTTGGGTTTTAGTTTTTAACTTTTTTAGTCATAAAACATAACATTTTTGTTATAAAAGGTGTTTCAAAATAAGCATTTATTTACTATTGGCACGGAACAGATATTTAATACATATTTCCAAAAAAATAACCAATACTTTTTTAAAACGTTGTTTTCGTTACGTTTTCAGCCGAAACTGTAACGGATTTCGAGAAATTCATTTTGCTTTTACTGTAAAACTTTCAATGAAATTCATTCGATTTATAATAACACATTCAGAAATTCAATAAAAAAGCATGTTATTCGGTCAGATAGCCTGTATATTAATAACATAATACATTAACGACATTAGATGCGGCTTCACAAAATGTTCCGAACCGGACCTCATCCTAATTTCCATTAACGAAGTTTTAATTATGCATTAAAACTCCGCGAAAAAGCAACAAAGTCTAATTTCTATATAAATAGGCCGTATTTTACATGATACCACAGCCAAAGCTACGGGTAATTAAGTTTGTAGCGTAATTTAATAATTCCCGAAGCGGCCATTTGTTAGCGAAAAATGTTTTTGAATTTGTTGTATCTGAGCTTTTATTTGATTCTAGATTTTTGTTTTATGAACTTGCTGTCGTCCGCGAATTCGTTCGAGTGAAATTATACTACGATTTAACTTGAGTAGTATCAAATCGTGATAGTTATTTCTTAAAGATAAAAAAACATTTCAAAATTATTGAAAGCGTGAGCAAAAAAAATCATTGAAAGCGAAACGATAGTTATTTTACGAGATGTGACGTAATCAGGTACTGCTTGCCGCGCGAAATGAAAAAAGAATCTCTACACCCTAAGTAACACAGTGGTTCGAGCTTGCTTTCGAGTGTCGTTTATAACTTTTGTAAAACTGTTATTTATTAATTTGAATAAAAGAAAATTGCACAAAATTATTGTATAAGATAATATAATCATTGTAATCCGAGAAAATAGCTACTAAAATTTCATTATGATTATCACCTTTGGTTTAGTAATTTAAGTGTAAAAAATAAAATCTTCAGACATACAGCCAAATGCAATACCATCGTAATGATTATATTAGTCAGGACTATATATTCCAAAAACCTTGCAACAATAAACTTGAACTGGTAACAAACAAAAAAAAAACAAACAAATTCGCAACCACTTCTGCGGTGTCGGTTAAAAAGCATTCCGACAATTGCTTTTCCTAAAGTTGAACCAAGGCGGTCAAACGGCCCATTATTACCTGGTAACAGTTGAGAAACCGAATAGAACCGGCGCGGTGAAACTTTTTTAATTTCCACTGAAGTAAATTATTTTGAATTCCTTTGTTTGTGTTATCTACATTATTTTTGATGGAATTTTTCAGATTGTTACTAACGTAGAGGTTCACAAATATGGACTCGCGTCTGTATTTCAATTTGAAATGAGAAATATCATTTCTTAAACTTCACAATCACATAATAATACCGGTCTTTGTTTTGGATGCCAAACTAGCTTTTGCTCACGACATCGCCCGCGTTTAATTCTTACGGCAACAGGTATTTTCTCGCGCGATTTAAAATACACCTTGTGCTATCTAAATGGTGTCGCATTTTTAGGGGTCCGTTCCCAAGGGGTGAAAACGGGACTCTATTATTACTGAGACTTCACTATCCGTCCGTCCGTCCATCCGGTTGTCAATCCGACCTTCCATCTGTTAACAGGTGGAACATTCACAGATGATGTTTAGGGGTGATGGCCACTCGCTGCCCAGCAAGTCCGGTGATGATGATTAGGCTACTCCAAGCCGTCATCATAAAGTCAGTTAGGAAAAAAAACAGATGATGTAATTCTATTCCTGCTATAATCGTGACAACAAATAAAAAAAGTATTCAAAGGGTGATTCAATGCAACAATAAACATGATTTTTTTTAAAATTTTGAATGCATCCCTTCGTTTGCGAGTTCGCACTTGGCTGGTTTTTTTATACAGGGTGTCCCAAAAAGTAGTGTCAAGCGGACGTCCTGAGATAGAACAACCTGTGGGGCTTCCGAAACACCCCTATGTATGTTCCGCGATTTTTTATAGTTCTCGAGTTATGATTTTTTTTCTAAAATTTTGAGAACAACTTACCTAACCGACTAAAAATATTATAGAGAAAAAAGTATTTGACTTTTTTGAGTAATTCTTTTTGCAAATAAATTTTCATGAGTTTTTCTTTAATGCCTAAAATATTTGTCTCCATAACTTATATGGAAATTATAAAAATTATGGTACAAACTGAAAAGTTACGTTCTGTAAATAAAGTCTTACAATTTCAACGTTTAATTTAAAATATTAGGAGGTAGCTGCATGGCTCGTAAGTAACTTTAAAAACTGAGCTAGACTCTCAGCTTTCATAATCATTAATAAAAACTGGTACTTAATGGGCTACTTTTGCTAAAATCGGACTTCAAAGACAGAGAGGTGGAAACATCATAAAATTTGCCATTTGAATACGAAGTATTATTTGGACATTTTATTATTTCTAAAGTTAATAAGATTGTTAACAATGAAAATTATACCAGAAATGCTAAGAAATAACCACTTGAAAGTTTAATTTGTGATACTTAAAAAAATAATTAAGTTTAAAAATGGGAACTTTATTAAAAAGAAAAATTATCGTTTTTGATTATTTTTTGTAAAAATTTTATAAGTAAAAGTTTATTAAAGTCCGTAAAGAAAGCAAAGTTCGTCAAGTTCGTCGTAACAAAGGTATTGCATGTGAAAACAGTGTTAGCGCAATGAAACTTAAATTAAACAAAAAAAAGCATCCAAATGTTTGCATCTGAGTGCTCCTGTATTAAATTTAGGTTTGTTTACAAACTGACTAACTTTCGGAATAATAAAATGTCCAAATAATGCTTGTTCATCAAATGGCTAATTTTATGATTTTTCCACCTCTCTGTCTTTGTAGTCCGATTTCAGCAAAAGTAGCCCATTAAGTACCAGTTTTTATTAATGATTATGAAAGCTGAGAGTCTAGCGCAGTTTTTAAAGTTACTTACGGGCCATGCAGCTACCTCCTAATATTTTAAATTTAACGTTGAAATTGTAAGACATTTTTTACAGAACGTAATTTTACAGTTTGTACCATAATTTTGAATACTTCCATACAAGTTATAAACAAATATTTTAGACATCAAAGAAAAACTCATTTTTTAATTTGATTTGAAAAAAGAATTACCCAAGAAAGTCAAATACTTTTTTCTTTAGAATATTTTTAGTCGGTTAGGTCAGTTGTTCTCAAAAAATTAGAAAAAGAATCATAACTCGAAAACTATAAAAAATCGCGGAACATACATGGGGGTGTTTCGGATGCCCCACTGGGTGTTCTATCTCATCTCAGGACTTCCGCTTGACACTACTTTTTGGGACACCCTGTATAAGAATGGGTATGAATGATAAAAATGCATTAAAACTGCCGGAAAGAAACTGTTAGTTACATAATCAGTAATATGATGTATCGTTACGAATACTATTCAAAATTTAAATTACATAAATATGAGTTGCTTAAAGCTATCGCCGTTTAAACTTGACTGTACTTTATTAAAAAGTTAAGCGCGCAAAGTACCTAGTATTTCATGAATGTAGAGGCAACATAATTGTTTGACTTTCACTTCATCAACAATAATTGTTTCACAAACTTTTGCATAGCTTACTTTGTATTCATTTTGTAACTTGACGGGAGCGGTATGCTTGTAATTTAATTTCTTTTTATTACATTCATTCAGGACGTCAGAAGGGAAAATATTGTTTATTTTGATAAATAAATAAATACTGACTTATATTTACCTTTTCATTTGTATAGAAACTAATCAAGTCAAGTCAAATACCCATATTTATATAGGCATTTACACTCACTTATAAATCGTGACTACAGTAAATAAATAAGTAATATGTAGATTAGTGATTCTACCACGTAATATCACATACATTGGTCTGATCTCTTAGTAAGTAGTTTAAACACTTGTGTTCCGAATACAAAAATCAACAGTGGTTACACAACTATACTTAAATATATTTAATAACACACCCAGATACGAAACAAACACCGATGTTCGTGACACAAATATTTGTTCCGAGTGGAAATCGAACCCACGACTCTTGGAACCGAAGGCAGTGAGTCCGGGTCACTAATCACTGTTCCACCGAGCCACTATGTACGTAATACGTAAATAATATGTTTTGCTACAGGCGAATTCCGCGAAATATATTGGTTTTGGAAACCAGGCACTTGTTATATTTAGAGCTTATCAATGTATATGTTACGGCTAATACCCGAAGTGCGGCTACACCTAGGTTTAGCCGGCTAGAACTAGGTGTAGCCACTTACTCTTGGCTAAACCTAGGTGTAGCCGATTGTTTTTGGCTAAAACTAGGTCTAGCCTTCATCATGCCGGCTACAACTAGGTCCAGCCATTCCATGTCGGCTAATACTAGGTTCAGATAATCCCTGTTGGATAAAACTTAGATGCGAGTCCCGCCAAGCCTTCCGTCCTTCCCCGCGTCACACTCAGGACTCACAGCATCTGCAGCAGCAGCGCGGGGTGGAGGGCGTAGCGAGACACGCGCCTCTGCAGGTTGTGAGCACCAAGTGCTGCTGATCTACTGCAGGTCTACTAGCGAGTGTGACTCATAGCGTCTGTACATAGTTGTAACTGCCTCGTTGGTCTATTGGCAGCAAGCGCTGCGTAAGGACCGAGAGGTCCTCGGTTCGAGTCTGCGGTCGGTGAAAATTTGTGTGAGTTTTTCTGTAATGAAATTACTTAGCCCGGAGTTAAGAAGTTGGCGGTTGAACGCCCGTGCCTCGGAAAGCACGTTAAGCCGGTGGTCCTGCGCCCGATCTCTCATCGGTCATGTCGGATTGCCGACTCACCAAATTATGAGAGTAGGGGAAAAGAGAGTGCACTTGTGTTTGCGCGCACACTTGTGCACTATAATATGTCCTGCGCACTTGGCTGATCTCAATTGAGATCGGCTGCCATGGCTGAAATCGGTCGGACGTCTTATCTCACATAGTTATAGCCGGCATGCTATCGGCAGAGCTTTTTTAGATATTACAAAAACATCCATTAATTAGAAAACATGCAACTACAAAACCAAATGTGGCAACATAAAGTGCCTCTGCAAAGCTGTTGGTATTATGTGCAACTCAAAATGTCACTCAAGTATAGATTGTTCTAAATAGTTTATGTTACTTTATAAACCTGTGATTTATAATTATATTCTTTAAAATTATAATATGCAACTATTGGCTGTTGCTAAAAAACATGATCCTGCTTGCTCCTATGGTACGTAACTCTTTAATGCTCACAATATGTATTGTTTTTCACAATTTGACTTCAGAGAATGAAAAACTACGTTGGTTTCTAATTATTGGATGTTTTTGTAATATCTAAAAAAGCTCTGCCGAAAGCATGCCGGCTATAACTAAGTATGTAAGATAAGGCGTCCGACCGATTTCAGCCATGGCAGCCGATCTCAATTAAGATCAGCCAAGTGCGTAGGTCATATTATAGTCCACAAGTGTGCGCGCAAACACAAGTGCACTCTCTTTTCCCCTACTCTCATAATTTGGTGAGTCGGCAATCTGACATGACCGATGAGAGATCGGGCGCTGGACCACCGGCTTAACGTGCTTTCCGAGGCACGGGCGTTCAACCGCCAACTTCCTAACTCCGGGCTAAGTAATTTCATTACAGAAAAACTCACACAAATTTTCACCGACCGCAGACTCGAACCGGGGACCTCTCGGTCCTTACGCAGCGCTTGCTGCCAATAGACCAACGAGGCAGTTACAACTATGTACAGACGCTATGAGTCACACTCGCTAGTAGACCTGCAGTAGATCAGCAGCACTTGGTGCTCACAACCTGCAGAGGCGCGTGTCTCGCTACGCCCTCCACCCCGCGCTGCTGCTGCAGATGCTGTGAGTCCTGAGTGTGACGCGGGGAAGGACGGAAGGCTTGGCGGGACTCGCATCTAAGTTTTATCCAACAGGGATTCTCTGAACCTAGTATTAGCCGACATGGAATGGCTGGACCTAGTTGTAGCCGGCATGATGAAGGCTAGACCTAGTTTTAGCCGGAAACAATCGGCTACACCTAGGTTTAGCCAAGAGTAAGTGGCTACACCTAGTTCTAGCCGGCTAAACCTAGGTGTAGCCGCACTTCGGGTATTAGCCGTAACATATATATTATGCACGTGTTGGATGGTTTGTCATATCATTATAATATTGTAAAGGATATTAAATTACAATAGGGGTGTTCCGATAACGTTTTCATAGGAAAGTACATCAGCAAACGTAAAAGTAAAATGTATCATGTAAATAGCAAATATTTATTCTATTATTTCAAATACTATTTGTGCCACAAACTCACAAACAAAAATATTCTTTATGCAACAATTTTTAGTTTGTACACTGGCGCGCCTTCAAACGCCCAGCAAGTCCTATGTGATTCTTTCAATTACTACAACTTTTTTATTATTTTCCAATTGACATGAAATAAAAAAAAACTTTGAAAAAAAGGTTTAATTGAAATGCGCTAAAAAAGCCATAAGATATCTACATAAAATATTAACTTCTTACTCTAAGCAACTGATGTGACATAAAAGCTTGTCGCGAATTGCAATAGCTAGAATGCTTACTAAATTAGATCTCGCGTAAAGCCGTTTCTAAGATTAGCGTGAACAAACGTACAGACAGACGTAAAAAAGCAAACAGTAAAAAAAAAATCAGACTTAATAAAAAAATAATAAACATCATAAACTTGACGGCAATTCGCGACAACTACAACCAATTACTTTCAATAAGAACCGCTTAGTGACAACCGTTAATCGATCACATCTGTCTCCGAAGACACAACGTTCTTCGCGAAGTTTCTAAACGCCCGCGAACAATGAGCCCCTTCTGTCTAGAGGAAAAACATAATATTTCAACTGGATCCCTTAGAAAAATATGTCTAATAACACAACGTTTCCACATAAAAGTTAGAATAACAATAGGAGGGTCCGTCACTATGGTGCGTGTTTATTTTCGGTGCCTCAGGCTGAGATGCGGTGTGAATACAAGCGGGGATTTTGGTAGAGTATGGAAAAGGTAAATTATATATTGTACTAGCGACCCGCCCATGCTTCTTTTTAGGTATATTATACATCTTGTAACCTCTTAAATCCCTTTATCTATTAAAAAATAACATCAAAACCCGTTGCGTAGTTTTCAAGATTTAAGCATACATACATACAGACGCGGGAAGCGACTTTGCTTTATATACTACTAGCTTTCTGCCCGTGACTTCGTCTGCGCAGATATGTTTAACGGGTAAAACATTACTTCTTTATAGTGCAGTCGGTTAAGAAGTATATAAGTATATATGTCTATGTCCTTTCTCAGGCTCTGGACTACATCTGTACCAAATTTCATTTAAATCAGTTCAGTACTCTATGCGAGAAAGCGTATTAGACAGACAGACAGAGTTACGTTCGCATTTAAAATATTAGTAAGGATATATTAGTAAGGTTTGTGACCCGCTTTTGCTTCGCTTCGGGTATATTAAAAGTAAAAAACTTTCTCTTAAATCCCGCTATCTAGTATAAAACCCCATCAAAATTCCGTGCGTAGTTTTAAAGAATTAAGCTTACACACATACAGACAGACGCGGGAAGTGACTTTGCTTAATACCATGCAGTGATGACATAAAGGTGAAGTTAATTGAATACGTACGTAATTATCATCATCATCATCAGCCCATACCTGTCCACTGCTGGACATAGGCCTCTCCAAATGCACGTCACTTCTCTCTATCCTCGGCCACTCGCATCCAGCTCCTACCAGCCGTCCTGCGCAGATCGTCACACCACCTGGCCTGCGGGCGTCCTACACTACGTTTGCCGAGACGCGGTATCCACTCCAGAACTCGTCTACCCCAGCGGTTGTCGGTTCTACGTAATTATGAATCGAGAATAAATGCTGTGACTATTTCACTCAGAAACGTACTCATTACCACTGTAACATAGTCATACAAAAATTATACTACGACCACTTCAATCTGAATTAGCACGAGAAATTAATTTATACACGTTTTCCTGTCCATACATTCAAAAATAATTACCTTAATTATTAGCCGGAATCGACAAGAATTGAAATGGATCGAAGATTATTTGATTCGTCATTTGTTATTAACAAAAGAATTTTATAATGACTCGTATACATTTTGTGTTCCTGCTCATTTATTTCAAAACGGCATCATTTTAACGAATTACACATTAAAAATAAGATAATACCGCCGCCTCCTAATGTGTTTCTCGTGCCAAATCTTTGTTTTAATTAGAATATCTATCTTTCTAATTAGACAGTTGCCGCTATCAGCGAAGCCTCCGTGTCCATAATGATCGCAGTGGCTCGCGGCCAAGATAAATGCATTTGGTTTTGGCTTCGTCACTGCACCGGGTCGCGAGCCAAAACAGCCAGTGAATGAACCACTTTGTAACTCTACCACCATGTCGAACCCGAACTAGTAATGTACTTGCTTGCATTCTTTTATACATTGTGATGCAAAGCATTTCAAAGCTTCTAGAATGGTTTTAAGAATTATCCTTTTACACACTCACTCAGTGTGAGTATGTTCAAAAGACACCTTTGAAGAAATTCTAAGGCGGTGTACTCGACCAACCCCCACCTGGCCAGGGTGGTTGACTAAGGTCCACACCCCAGCATTGGGGACGTTAATGGGCCAATGACGATGATGAACCATTGATATCTTATATTTTAAACTCTCTTGCGAGGAAGCAAAATACCGAAAAATATGAAGAAATTCTAAGGTTATCTGTAACTGGACCACCCGCACTTAATCAGCATTATTTAAAGGCTTGATTGACTTAGTTTAGGGCATGCTGAAGCCCTTCTTTGGGACATTGTATAAGCTACATCTAATAAATTCTGTCTAAAATGAATAAAAATCAGGTTATATTTTATAGGTAAACATTCAGTATAATAATGTAAAGACGACGACTCTCCCCTTAACCTTTAACACGCAAAAAACACATCGAAGACGAACTCCGTCAGAATTTCATAAGCGTTCGTGATTGAGAGTGGTGTAGCGCACTTTGTAGTCAGATAATCTCACGCGCCCATTCAGTACCCGACACATTTCACCCTTCCCCAGACCCGCCGAGTTCACAACCTTATCGATAACCGGGCCACACAAAAGGGAGGCAATGTCACGCACCGATTGATATCCCTCTAGAACATACTGATCCACAAACATATACTTTCTTATTCATGTAGCAATAAAGACCAGTTTGGAATGCCAATGCGAACGAGACTATTTGAATAGAAAGTGTATTTAATCTTACTGAAGATTTGGGAGAATAACTTATCGGTTAAACGGTTTTGATTTTGAACGGTGTTGAAGCTAATACCATGTTATAATAGACGTCTGTTAGTAAACCTAGTGTAATTTAGTTTCGTATTAGATAGTAATTAGTTCTTACATTGCCTCAGTGAGTTTAATAACGAATTTAGTAACTATGAAACCGTCTGTTATTTGAAATAGGTCACAAATATTGATATCATGATTGTTAGCTTATTTGAATAGTTAGTTACTCAAATAGATCAAATGAAATCGTTTAAACAATTATTAAGTCAAATATTAAGTCAAAATGTTGTAGTTTATGAGATTTTGATATTTGATTTTGTCTTAAGCTTCTAATTCAGAGATCAGTCATTTGTTAGTACCTCTATATTTTATTGTTAACTAAAAGAAATACTTGGGTAGAAAATATTATAAAAATTAAGATGCCGGTTGCTCATTTCATTAAGTATAAGTTTTAAAAAATAATACAAAAAGCTCCTATTCCAATGCTACTACTCTACTTGATACTACTACTAAATGCTATATTTATCGAGACCTGTGCCCTTTAGATGTGAATTAGGTCAGCTCCATCCGAAATATCGTGCCTAAAATTTCTGCTCCCGTTATTAATGAAATTTCCGAATCATTACAATGGATTCATACGTTATTAGTAACTTTTCGATTGTCCGTGCAAATACACTGTAATATTGTTGGATATACTGTAGATGCTGAGATAATGCAATTTGTGAACTACTATCGAGATTATTAAGTAGAGTGAGATGTTTAAATGAATTGCATTATTTAAGTAAGGATAATATATTAATCGGCATGTAGCAGCAAATATAGTATATGGTACTTTTTGCTATTGCACACCCAGACTGTATGACTTGGCTCATTTATAATGTATATCATGATGATTCGTTTAAAATGAGCGACTATCGAGTTTCTTGCCGGAGTCTTCTCGGTAGAATCGGCATTCCGAACCGGTGGTAGAATCTTATTATTACTAATGTGATGATTTATAAGTGCATGTAAATTGCCTATATAAATAAAGACATTTTGATTTGATTTTGATTTGACATTTTGATTCTAACGTTAAATAATGATAGATAGATATATTGACAAAAACTGTATATTTATTTTAATTAAACAAACCACTGCGAGCATTCCCTGTGTAACCTAATGTATCACGTGCGATTCTGAGTTTCTAAAGCTGCACCTTCCCTTTTATGATCCGCACTTTATAACAAAAGGATAAATACAATTCTATTTCTTTATGACTGACACGGTGGAATGGTGGTTAACCCTGACCGCTTAGGCGTGGGTTCGATTCCCACTCGGGAAAAATAAATAGTTATTTGTGTGATGAACATCGAACCGAACAAATCATACCGGTATGGTTATGTATTTTAGTATGTATTTATGTATGTATATTAGTCTCTGACGCACTTAGTACAAGCACTGCTTATTTTGGAGTCGTGTCAACGAGCTCTAAATAGAAAACTGAAAGTGTCCGGGATATTTACCATGTTGTTTTCTAATGTGTGTGTGTGTGTGTTGTTTCCTTTCAGTTTTCTAATGTGTGTAACCATGACAGTTTAAAATTATATATTGAGCTCTTAATAATATGTTAAGAATAACAATACACGCGAGTTTAATCCGTAAAATTGGTTTCATTTATTTCACACCTAACCGAACCGAAGAAACTACTTCAGAAAACAAGCCTACCAAAAGCTGCCAATGAAAAAGTAAGCACCTAATCTCTATCACCCGCCGGTATTGTACTTCCAAGAAGACGAAATGAAGGAAATATTGAAACACCGGTACGATTGACCTCCGAATGACGGGGTCAAACCAGTCAATACCACGATGATAGCGTCAAAGGCGAAACTTTAATCTCGGCGTCCGTCCCGCGCGTCAAATAAACAGCCGCCCTCTGCAATTTAACGCTACTCCGACATCAAATGCGAACGATTTCGTATAGGTTTTTGCTTGTGTGCCCCAAGGTGGAAGGTTACAGCGGTATGAGTGGATATTTGTGGATTGAAAACCTTGTAAGAGTCAGAAGGTAGTCAGAACTTGTGCATAAAGTTAAGATTTAGCAGAAATTTGCTTTTTAAAATACGCAATAGATTGCAACACTTGGTATTAGGAGAGCTAAAATATATTGGCATCGTAACGTTCGTAACGTAACGAATAGGCTATAAAGGGTATCTTTTTTGGTTTTTTTTTCAAGTTCCAAAAAAGGCATAGACAATTTAGTTATTTAGTAGAGTAGTTGAAGATTACACATTTTTTTAACGGCGTTGTATGGTAGCCTAAATGTAATTTCAAAGTATAGACACAGTCTCATTCATTAAGAAGAATAACGGTGTATATGTGCGTATAATCATTACCAATATCAGCCCTTTGAATGTCCAGCCCGCAGCATTGAACAGATTTCTCCACCGACCGATATAAGAAGTCATCACCCTAAAAAAAAATCATTTCCGCCCAAATGTTTCCCCTTGGACCATACCGCATTCCTGGTACGGAAGCCGCGGTCGTTATTGTCAATCGGCCTCACGTCTTGCCCCGTCCATTAGCCAAGGCCTGTAGTGTACGTTCGCACTTGCCTTTATTGGCTTATAAGCCCTTTTATATATCCATTGCGTGTTCTTTATAGGTCCGTTCGGAAGGCGTTTTTGCGGGCAACAAGAGGTTTTGTTTTTGTTTCGCGACAGACTTTTGTTTCTGAGGGAACAGTGGAAGAAACGGAGGGGACGAAACAAGGGCTGCGTGAGACAGTAGAATGATAGATATTGTTTATTGCACATAATAACACAATACATAACTTTTGTACAGTAATTAAAGAGTACAATAGAGACGATCTTATTTCTTTTGGCGATCGTGTCCTGATAGTACAAGAGACAAGTACAAGAAAATTTTCTGGAGTTGGTGAGATGTGTCAGTATAAATTCAAATGTAATGTCTATTACACTCGTAACAATATTTTTTAGATATAGGTAGGGGAAAATTTAGGTAATAGATATTTAAAGAAGGTCAATAAGCCTAGTATTTTTATTACTAAATAATGACCTTCTTCTTGAATCCTTCTATCTATAAAAAAAAAACATCAAAATCCGTTGCGTAGTTTTTATGATTTAAGAATACATACATAAGGAAGCGACTTTGCTTTATACTATATGTTGATGCTTTTAACAAAACATGTACAAGAACCTAGAACAAGTACCTAGCGTAAGATTTTAGACTTTCGCGTTCCATTACACTAAATTTGTCTTTACTATCTTTATTTGGTCGCGAGCGACCAGTAGCGGTACCATGAGTTAGCTATCGAAAACTTACGTACGTTAAAAACCTATCGAATTTTTTTTTCATACTACAGATTTTAGTTCTTAGCGTAACCGCTAGGGGGCTGTACAAGTTTTTCATAGACATATTTACGTAGGCGATATCGAGTCTGGCACTTTTAAACTCATGGTAGCGCTACAGGATTGGTGTAAATCAGTCGAAACGTCGGGCAATAAGTAGCTATGTAATTTGCTACTCCTACGCGTGTAGACCCATAAAGACCTAATATTTAAGTACCTAGTGTTTTTATTACTAATACTTTTTACAAACTGAAAATATTGATAACATGGTCAAGTTAGTCATTATAACGTCAAATTAAAATGGTCTGCTCTTAAAAGTACTTTTGCTAGAAGCAGTTTTTAAAATGTACATGTTTTATTTGCCTTAATTATCGGTTCACGGTAAAACGGACCCATCCGAGTGGCACCTACAAAATTTTACGGGCAATTTCACTTGAATAGTGATGGGACTGGAATATTTCAGGATGCGATTACTGTTACATGCTATTTAATAATTAAACTTTATTATTCGCAAAAAACGTTTTGTAGATTTAAAACGTATTGATTTAAAAAGGCGTTGCGATGAAAATGCAAATAAATACTTTTTTTTCTAACTGACTTATAATGATGGCTTAGAGTAGCCTTGTCATCATCACCGGATTTGCGGAGGAGCTCTCACCCCTCAACAAATAAAAACTGTTATTTTAATATTAGTGTGAATACTACAATCATTATTTACTGTTAAGCGTATTAACAAATAACAATTAAATAAGTATGCTAACTAGATATAGTTACTTGTATTTATTAAACTAAAAAATAAATACTTTTACCATAAGTAGTTCCTGAATTCTGAATCGTTCAACACAAATCAAACATTAAAAAAAAATATATTTTTAACAGAAAATACATCAGTTTCACCACCCCCATCACTATCTGTAGTCACGGAGGGAGCAGTTATAGTAATATTTTAAGTGGTTTTCTTTTAATGAGCGCTTCGAATTCGTCCCATTCGTCAATTAAAATGTTAATTACTAATGAACGGTCCCGACCTCTAGTTAATGGGGTACCCTCGTTTTGCAGCATCGCTCCTCATTAATGAGGTACATTTGTTACTCACCCGGAATAATATAATTTTGGGACAGGACCTAATGTTGTTAGTGACGGTAAAGAAACTAAGATACAAAAATATGAGAAAGCAAGTGACTCAGATTATGAAATTAATTACATTTTTAGTAGTTGGAAGTGCTGAAATGGTAGGTTAGTTTGTCATTTATATTCTAATAAACCATAATACATACATACGCTCTCATCGAGATGCTCTAGCTTACTCGAAACTAGGGCGGGCACAAGTCCTAAGTCAAAATTTTAATGTTTATTTTTATTGTTCATATTCTCGAATAAGATTAAGTTCCGCAATTGAAAATTTTGTTGTCCCTGATTATTAGCAGAACATCCAACAATTTTAAAACATATTTTGACAAGTAAGTTACCATGGTATTGTGTATCATTTGCGTGAACACTACACATTTGGAAAAAAACCTAATTTACGGATTAAACTCTGAAATGGCGTGCATCTAATCTAAACATTTCTGACTACCTGGCCACATCATGATATGGCCAATGTGTGATTGGCTGGGATGGCCAATCTTGCCCGTGACTAAGAGCACTGTAAAGTGCTCGAAACGTCGGGTCTCTAAATAATATGTTTAGAATAACAATACATGCGAGTTCGCGTTCGCGTTTTCAAAAGCTTTTTATCAAAAGTAAGTAAGTTATCTTTCAGTATATGGTGGACAAATCAGCAGGTTTACATATAACTAACTTAAATTAATAAATAATAAACACAATTAGTGTGTTACGGATATTAGAATGAACAAAGGATACACAAATATACTTAAATATATTTAATAACACACCCAGACACGGGACAAACAACGATATTCGTCACACAAATATTTGTCCCGGGTGGGAATCGAACCCACGACGGAACCCTGGTTAGTGAACCTGGGCTACCCTGTTCCATCAAGCCAGTCAAGAGAGTAAATGGTGAAAAACATCACTGTTACTTGTTTTGCTGTGCCTTAAGAGCGGTAGCTGTCTGCATTTGAATGGGGTAATGTGCAGCGGCGTGATTCAGACCGATTATAATTATTCATTACAGCAATCTGCGCCATAGTTGAGGTGAGGCCTATCTCTGCGGAGGATTATATTTGAGGGCTAAAATATGTATGAGGTCCGCTTAATAATAAATTTCAGCAGGTTTATTCTGGCATCCTTTTAAAATAAGTTGTTTAACTCCCGACGCAAAAAGAGGGGTGTTTGACTACTATGGTGTGTGTGCGCCTGTCTGTGTGTATCGTAGCTTTTGAACAGGTGGATCGATTAAGATGAGCTTTTTATTAGAAATGATTTTCAAGCTATGTTTTGTGAAAATTAATTTAGTGTTTTCAAAATAATTTGATATTTTGTCCGTTGTGGCAGGTTACCCACAGTATCTTTGTTTCTAATGCTGTTCGCCCACGTCCTACTTTTTGTAGGTCCGAAGTTAAGCTGATTTTTTATGATATATTCTACTGATTTTTTTAAAACGTTTAAAATGGAACGTACTGATTACAATGGAGAAACATTGCAATAAATATATTTCATTCTTCTACGACAAAATATCGGTCCCCGATCATTGGTTTTTAAAACAAATATTTATACAAAACCAATCAACGGTTAGCTATATTTCATAGTTCATATTTAACCAAGTAATTATACATTTTGTTTATAAATTCAAAATCCATAGCTCTTCTATATAAATAAATTGTGTAAGGCAAAATAATAATTAATCGACGTGTTTAACCACCGACACACGAAAAGTTGATTAATCCATTGTCCTATACCTAATATTTTAAACGAACGTTCCAAGAACTTGATTCTAAACCACACATCCAAATATGACACTATTACGTTAAATTCCAATATAAGCCAATAGGTTCATACTACTACTTGAGTTATGCGTCCACAACTCCTCCCCCTAGTTCAAGTAGTAACTCTAACTTTTATGTCGCTATAACTACTTCGCGAACTCCACTTGACCTCATAATCATTCCAAAAAATACACACAGGATTTAAGTTCGCAATTTTTCAGCGCAAACGACCAGCATTATGGAACTCTTAATGTGCAATAAAGTATGAATAAACAAGTAGTCGGGCTACGAACAGCATAGGCCACGGGAAAATGATAAAAAACGGCCAAGCGCGAGTCGGACTCGCGAGAGTATTGAGTAATAATTTTAAAAAAGTTTTGTTGTATGTTGGTACAAAATACTCAGAAGGGCTCTCCTGGGTATTTGTTTTTGTCAAGTATTATACATACATTTATGTTGGCAACACTGATCCTAGTTTTCTCTGCCTGTGATTATCTGTGGTACTTTGATAAACACAAACTAAGCAAGTTATGGAAAAAGGTATCAAAATACATCCCTTCTATAAGTTAATTATATATTTGTTTGATTTCTCATTAAAGGCATTAAAATTATTAAGAATAAATTGTCTAATATAAAATTTACAGTTTTATTTTATTTTCAGTATATGTTGTTATTGTGGCAATAGAACCTTAAATAAATACATCAACTGCGGAAATTTCAAGTGTATATAAAAACCGTTTTTGAGATACAGTCTCCTAGATCATAGGTCCCGTTTTATCCTTTCGGTTCGGATCCCTAAAAATGGTGCACTCCGAGTGTTATTTAACAATATTTTAATTGCCCTGTTTGTTTTATGATGTTTTAGTGTTGTTATTATTATGAATGTTCCATTAGGCACAGAACAAACATTTATGTATTCTAAACATTGATAGATTAATAACAATTAAAAAATAGTATTTGTGTTAACTTTCGCCATACAATCGAATCTTGGTAATCACAGCAATTTCTGTTTCAGCTTTCCACTTTTGACTATTTTCTTATAAATTGTCATAAACCACAAAACACAGTCTTGGCAAACGTAGTGTAGGACGCCCGCAGGCCAGGTGGTGTGACGATCTGCGCAGGACGGCTGGTAGGAGCTGGATGCGAGTGGCCGAGGATAGAGAGAAGTGGCGTGCATTTGGAGAGGCCTATGTCCAGCAGTGGACAGGAATGGGCTGATGATGATGATGATGATGTTAACACAGTCAAGAACTAAACCACTTATGTAAGATTTTCTTGTCAGCATAATAAATTAGATGAGATTAAACTTGAAGAATAAGATTTTAGACCTTATCGGATTATCTATATATATCGAAATCAGGTACATCTTTTTCTTTTTTCGTCGTGTTAGTTTAACCTGTAATTCACTTATAACTCGAGATCGGCAGAACAGATTCTGACGACTGAAAATTGGTAGGGAGGTAGCTAGAGCCAGGAGAAGGACATAGGATACTTGTTTATCCCGTTTGACCGGGCAAAGAGTTCCCATAAGACAACCCACTTGACATGAAACGTCAGTCAATTATGTCAAACATATATACTGTCATTTTCCCGCTAAGTTGATGCCTGTGATACATCGATTTTGACAATTGTAGTGATTGATGTCCAAACAAATTGAAATAATGTGATTATTTCTGGTAATCGATTATATTTTATATGAAAATGAAATCGATTTTATTAAACTACGAAATTTTAGCATGATTTGTCTTTATGTATTATAGTGAAAGCTTATTGTACATATATGTATGTATGCTTTATATAGCGCTATTCGGTAAACTAAAATAATAAGAAGTGAGTAAATGTTTTCATTCAGTATTTGAAAAATCACTGTCAGAAGAATCGCTTGATGAGTCACCATCCCCGACATTTATTATAAGTTGGTCTTTTCCAGTCCTCTAATATTATGGTACTTTTTGTTTTTTCGACTTTCGTCCAATCTTCACGAGTCTCAGCGATTTTCATGTGATCGCCATATTATGTTAGTCCCAGCTCTATGCTCTAAACCAGTACGTTCGGTTCTAGCGTATAAGAACTGCATAGATATATTTTTAATTTTCTATTTCATTAAATTAAACTAAACGATACTGTTTCTCTTTTAAAAGTATAAAATTATTTATTTTAATATTTTTCCTAATGTCGCCGCAATAAATAAATGAAAAAAAGTGTGTAATACGATATTATTTTATTATTTTCGTTTTTAAACGTAAATTAGCGTAATTCAGAACACAATGAAGTGTCACAGGGATCATCTTAGCTGAAAAAGACTATAGTTGTCCAATCCTGTCAAATACTGTAACGACTGTTCATGGGTGCGTTCAGAAATTATTTTTTTGTAAAATGTTTTAGGTATATTTGTTTGTTTTAGACATTAATTTGTGTAAGATATTTATTTGATTTTTAATTTCCGAAAGTTATACCTCATATGTATTAGAAGTGTTTTGAATCTACAAGTCTGATGCATCTATATTCAATTATTGTCTATTCCAGAGATTTTCATTTAGCAAAATAGTGACATCTAATTGACATGTTACGTTTATTGACAAATATTTCAATATCTATAGTGACCAAATTAAAGAAGGTTCTTTGTCGAACATTTTACAATCATCACGTTTTTGGTTTAGAAGAAAAAGACGAGCTGATCGCACTACAATTAAATACGGTTCATACATGTATCAATTACGGATGAGTAGATATTAAAAGTCTCTAAAACAAGAAATTTTTGCAAATATATTTTATGGGCAATTCAGCAAAAGAAGTTGATCATTTTTGCACAACAATTTGGTGAAGATCTATTGTGGAACATCATCATACATTTTTCCATCGACACAATAGGGTAATTTCCTAAGTCAAATTTTTACACGCGATTTCACAATTAATAGTAAGATACGATAAGATAGAATTAATATTAATAGTAGGTAAATAAATAACATTAGTTACAAGTTTAAATCAAAAATTTCTAACGAAATGAGACAATAATAGACATTAAGTTGGGTCGGTAAGTCCATTTCAAAAACTGCGAAAAATTATTCAAAAATGCTTTGCCATCGTATTAAATACAAAATTAGTATTAACTTTCACTATGAAAATAAATTCGTAAACGGTACATTTGATATAGCTGCTGAACAAAGTTCTTACGATAGGCATACAGTATTACACGTTGTGACGTCATAGTGTGCTGCGACATTTGTATGAAGCGTTTCGAGCTCACCCATATGATGTGCTATTGAAACTGTAATATCTCGGGAGTTTTCCAAATATCAAACCATTCTTTTTTAACAGTATAAATACCTTCTTTATCCAGCTATATCAAAATTGTAATATTGGGTAGAAGAGTTACTAAAATCGAAAACAAACTATGTCAAAAACTTAATAAAATTATTTTAAGACAGATAACTAAATAAGCTATGCGAAGTTTGTATATGCGTTCTGAAATTTAACTTATAGTATTTGCCATTATCCTTATTTACCTTGAAAGTAGGCCAAAACTGTCTCTAATAAATTTTGTTGCGCCAAATGAAGTCATTTGAAAGCAATTATTGTATTGCTGGATATGAGTAAAATTATGAGATTAGTAAAGTTCTTCTCAGCTATAACGAGACCAGGGAAATAAGGATTAAATTTTATATGAAGGATATTATAGATTCCAGTTCAAATTGAATAGGTACTTACTTATACCTTATATAGACAACTGTCAGCTATAAAAAGCATACATACGGTCGAAATTGAGAGACCTCTCCTTTTTTTGAAGTCGCTTAACAAAATTAAGTAGTGCATCAAAGCTACGTTAAGGCGGTACGAAGTTCGCCGGGTCAGCTAGTTTCAAATGTAACGAAACACGAAAAAACGAAATCAGGTACATCTTTTTACTTTTTCGAGATTTTTTTTTATTTCAGTTTAACCTATATTTATTCAGTTAAAAAACAAATATCTCCAATTCCACCAAGCATTCTGACGACTCAAAATTCTCCCTGACGCGGCATCACTACTTTCCCGCTAAGCCCTATCTAATTCACCGTGTTTAATCCCAGCTGACCGGGCAAAGGTTCCCATAAGACAACCCACTTACAGGAAACGGCCGCGGCGTCCCGACGCGTCCCATCAAACGCGCGGTTTACTGTCCCAGCCTGTCCCGCCCGTTCATTACGGGACTAATGGGACTTTGACTTACGCTGAAGATTTTTTGGGAACGCTCCAAGGAAACCCTTGAGAAAATGTGGGACATTGTCATAATACAAAAAAATATTATTCTTGGTAAAATATTCACAAGCTAAAAATATTAATTTACTAAAAATATTATTTACCAATAAATGTCAGATAAATACGGATACGGTATTACGAGTAGTACAATACGGGTAGGTGGTTCACAATCATTATAACAAATTTAAAACAAAATGAAAAGGTAGGAAGGGTACTGGTGGATATCCCCCAGTTAAGTACTTATCCATGACTTTACGTCGTATAGTGCTAAACCTTGGGTAACTATTAATATTTAGATAGTAGAACCTTACCCGATTAACATAAACAAGCTGTGCCAGTGACTTCGTCCGTGTTTTCCATTTTTCCTAAGAGCAACATATTGGTCTTAGCGGGATATTATATAGCCTAAAGCCTTCCTCGATAAATGGTCTATACAACGCAAAAAGATTTTTTCAAATCGAACCAGTAGTTCCTTAGATTAGCTTATTTACTTAGATTAGCGCGTTCAAACAAACAAACAAACAAACAAACTCTTCAGCTTTATAATATTAGTAAAGATAAGTAGATAGATAGATAGATAGATAGATTTTTTATTTGCCAGAATGTGGTACATATAAAGGTGTTAAATACAAAGGTTCGTGCAAGACACATTCACCCTTCAGGGCATGCAAAATTTGATGTCAATGCTTAAAGTCAAAGTGGCGGATTACATAATTTTATAGACTCATAAATTCTCAAATACAATACACAACTCAATATGTCAATTTAAAGTCAAAATTGGAAGTTTAAAACAGTAATCCCATTGATATAATATAAGTACAATACATGTCACATTTTATAATCAAAATATTCATTTAAGCTGTAAAAACATTGTCGAGTAAACCACAATTTAAGTTTATATTTGAAATTATTAAATGTCATATTAATTAAGCCTATGGGTAATTTATTAAAGATTTTTACAGCCATAGAGCGGCTGTTCCTTGAGCGCATAGCTGTTTTTATTGAAGGCAATATCAGCTTATTTGGTCGCCTACAGCTTCGAGTACGTGGTACATCATACATTGTCTTAAATAATTCTGGATGAGTTTTCACAAAGATGCACACCTCGTATATGTACAAGCAAGGGACAGAGAGTATGTTTAAATTTGCCAATAAAGGTCCTGCACGAAACTAGATCATCTACGTCGCAAATAGCTCGAATGCATGCTTTTTGGGCAATGAACAATTTATTTATATGACAAGAGTTGCCCCATAACACAATCCCGTATCGTAAACTTGAACAAACATGTCCGTAGTAAGCCTGAAGAGCTGTTTCACTAGCACTTTTTGAAAGTTTCCATAAGGCGTAGGGTTGGAGTTTACTTTCTGACATAATTTGTTAATATGATTTTCCCATGTGCATTTATCGTCCAATAAAATACCAAGAAATGTAATCTCGGTTGCTTCTGTTAAGGTTTGATTTCCGTTTGTCAGTGATAAGTTTTTTTTACGTCCGTTTTTATTTATAAACTGAACATATTTCGTTTTATTAATGTTGACTTTTAGATTATTTTGTCCTAGCCAGTGAACTATAGAATTCACAGTTTTTGTCAGTTCATTGTTGTAATCATCCATGTCCATGTTTATACATGGTATCACAACGGATATGTCATCGGCAAATAGAATGCAGGGGTAATTTGTAATCTCAGGCAGATCGTTTATATAAAGAAGTAAAAGAAGAGGCCCAAGAATACTTCCCTGGGGTACTCCTGTTCGATTTACTTTAACAGTTGATTGGTGAGAGTTAATTGTCTTGTATTGGTCTTGGCTTAAAATTTCTACATACTGTTCTCTATTGTGTAGGTAGGGACTTGCTCCAGTCATGAGCTACACCTCTGATCCCATACCTTTCACATTTTTGAAGTAGCAACTCATGGGAAACATGATCAAAGGCTTTGCTCATATCAAAAACAGCGGTAACTGGTGTTCTGATTGTCAACAAATTCAACAATCCTGTCCACAAGCGAGAAGGCTGCTACAAAGTCGTGGATTTCCTTTGAAATCCGTTTTGCTCATTTTTCAATATACTATGCTTATTGATAAAGGAATTTAATCTACTTAACATAGCTTTTTCAAAAATTTTTTGACCATATGGGTATTAAGTGATATGGGTCTATAGTTTCCAGCGTAAGATTTCTCCCCTTTCTTAAATATCGGTTTAACTATTGCTGTTTTTAGAGAGTCTGGAAACACTCCAGAATTAAAAGATAAATTAGTTAAATGTGATAAAACTGGTGCTATTTCATCTGGAACTAATTTAATTATTTTTGTTGAAATTTTGTCATAACCGCTTGAATTAGTAGATTTTAAAGACCGCAGTATCTTTTAATTTCATAGATGCTCGCTGTTGGTACATGTACAAACTGAGTTGTTAAATTTTATGTTATGTAAAATGCTTTTGTCAAGATAAAAAATCCGTTGTAGATGTCAAATTTGTAAAAAAGTCATTGAAGTAATTAGCTATATCGTTTGGGTTTTTAATTGCTTTGTTTTGGTCATTTAATAAACATCGATAGTGTCTTTGTGATTTGTAAGTCCGTTTTTTTTTATTGATAACCTCCTTTTTTTTATTGATTTGTAGTATAAGAAGCGTAGGCTTCTTTGACAGATGCCGACTTTCTAAGGCCAGTTGTGAATCATGGGGAACACGTCTTTGCCTGTGTAGTATGCTTAATTTTTTTAATGGAAAACAAAGTTTATAAAACAGGCTGAAATGTTCGTGAAAAAGGTTAAAAGCAATGTTTTAGGTCATGTTCACGAAGCATTGGGACCATTTAAGGCACTACGCATTCTTTGAATTTAAGTAAATTTCCCTCATTGAAATCTTGTTTAAATTGGAACCACGTATCGGACAGTTTCTTAACGTCTTTCTGCTGAAATGTAAGCAGTTGAGCAGTGTTGTGGTCTGAGAGCCCTAAGTTTAGGAGACGACCTGCAGCATCTGGTATATTACTCAAGATGTGGTCAATGCAGGCATTTTTCCGTGTACCTTCCGTTTTGTGTAATTGAAGATTATAATTTTTAATGATTCTATTATACTCATTTGAAATATTTGTTGATTTTAAAGTATCAATATTAAAGTCTCCAACGATAACAATTTTATGCTTACTTTTATATTGAAGTTTCTTTAGTAAAGATTCAAAAGCTAAAAAGAACATTTCTGGTTTTGAGTTGGGTATACGGTATATACAAATAATTATACATTTGGCACATATCAATTCAATGCCACAACATTCAAATGTGTAGTCCATTGTTAAATCATCGAGAAATGTGAGCTTCTTTGCCTCTAAGTTATTTTTTTTACAAAGAATACATACTCCAGTATCAAGAATCAAGAATGTAAGGAAAATAGGTATCAAAATTTCCCCATCCAACCTTCTGACACGAGAAAACTGACATACTGACAGTAAGGTAGGTGGAAGTTGGTAAATAGAATAATATAATATTTTTCTCATTATTACGATAAATCCCCTTGATTGTATTGAGAGGCTGTAAACAAACAAGTCTGATTGCATTACGGCCGGAGCGCTAGTTATTTTTGTACGCGGCTTTTCCTACTACCTACTTCCAATTAGTTGACATAACAAACATTACAAAATAATTTACGTACTCGTTTAAGTAATTCATCCCAATTTGGCCCTTATTGTAGGTAGACCAAAAGTAAGTAGTATTCGAATTACTTACGATCTTCGCCAATAACGGGAAATAAGACTTCGAGTATAGGTCAACGTACTCATTATATGCCAATCATGTTCAAGAATTAGGAAGTAATAATAATTTTGATGATAAGTTGCTAAAGCAATAATATTTTTCATAAGAATACAATGTTGTTAATAATAAATTATAATTTGATTTAATGATTATTTGATGTAAATTGCATTCATTATTTATTTTGATAAATGATAGAGCTCTATACCTGACGCAATAACATATATACTTGTAATTTTATGTAATCTAAAACATTTTCAAATTTTATAGTTTTTACAAGGTACGATAAAAATTGTTTACTATTACTAATTACAAAGTTTTATTAAAAACTATATTCACTCAATAGGTAGGTATAATTAATTTCAGTATTCCCTATGCCTTTTATAAGTCAGGGATACCAGTCACAACTATCTGTCCGGTGGTTGGTAAACGGTATACGGGTAAGCGACCCCGGTTTCTTCGAGCTACTATCGACTCAGTCCAAATCATCCGAGGCGATAGTATCCTTCCTCCTTTTCCTTCCCCGTCATATTTCTTATACTGTGGGAACGCAATGACCTTGTTTAAACAATGCACAAGACAGAATGGGCGGCGACGTGGTCCACAACCCGTCACGTCACGTTTCCCACAGAGGTGAAAAGTGGATCGCTGGACAGTGATTCTCTCCACCCCTCTGGGAAAAAGGTGTAATTTTATGTTTGTATGTATGTATCATGCCTTTTTTTTAACCCGGTGAAATGCGTTGCGGCACCTTCACCCTGAGAGGGGGTTCTCTGCGGGTGGTGTGTCGGACTCCCCAGCGACTGGCGAAGAGATGGTGAATGCCAGCCGTGACTCCTGGAACATATGCCTGCGTAATATATCGGTTGCATGATCTAATAACCTCGCCTAAAATGCGGTTTCGCCATTCATACCATTAGAAGAAATTAATTTTATATATTATACGATTTCAACAGAAAAAATTTCCAGAACTGGGTCTGTCAAGTCAAATAAATTTCTGCTCCTAGTCACTGGTCCGTTGCTACATACTGGCGGCTGACAAAAACATTTTGTTATTACACCTACGGGCTTTAGTAGAATTTCACTGGCAGCGCGGCCCACCGTCCATTTTAGCGGAAAAATTGATTTAAAATTTTTCAGCGAGACGAATGTAGAATGTAAGCTTCGGGGTAAAAAATACGGTTTTTTAATAATCGTTTGATGTTGCGTTCTGACGGATGACAAAGGCTCTTTGAATAGCTGTTATAGGTATTGGAGTAAAAAGTACTTTGTACTGTGATTTTTATTTTGCTTTTAGATTAACGAGCCAGCTTAGTTAGAGCCATACACGATTTTAATCTATATATTAGTATTTGTGATGTGGGAACTTGTTTCAAATAGTAATACTGTTTTAGACGTAAATATATTTTTTTTTAATATTTCACAACATCATATACATTGATCTGATCCCGTGATAAGAAGCTTAAGCACTTGTGTTACGGGTATCAGAATCAACAGTGGATACACAAATGTACTTAAATATATTTAAAAATACGCCCAGACACGGAACAAACACCGATGTTCGTCACACAAATATATGTCCCGAGTGGGAATCGAACCCACGACTCTTGGAACCGTACGTAGTAAACCTGGGTCACTAACCACTGTTCCACCGAGCCATAAGGCGTAACGTAAGCAAGAATATAATTCAAATATCTTGCCACTCCAGCCAAATAATAGTTTAGCTTAGTTACATTTTGATGCCGTTAAGTTTCCATCATTTCAAGATAATCGTCCAATACTTAAGTAGCTCGAAATACACTCAAAATATCCACGCTGCTGTAATTTGCATTCGTTAAATAACCAGAATAAACCTGCTGAGTTATCACTGTCAACTCTATCACCTCATGTTGATACCTTTATTTACCAAATTACCCTAATTGTAATTATATTGCAGATCGGTGACACATACTAGGCCTGACTCATCGTCATCGGCCCATTTACGTCAACACTGCTGTGGCACGGGCCTACACTAAACAAGGGCGATAAGGCCTTATTTGCCCACGCTTGCCAAGTACGGGTTGGTCGACTACACAACCTTAGATTTTTTGCGTAGGTGTGGAGGTTTCCGCACGATGTTTTCCTTCACCATTAAAGCTCCTAATTTGAATTTCAAATTCGAAAAACACAGAACGGGGCGGTGTTTGAAGTGGCGACCTCTCGCAAGGCAAGCATTAATGACCGCAACCAGTCGGCCATCTTTTTGAGAGTCTGTCCAGTGGATATCATAAACAAGTTACCAGATTTACAGATTTATATACGAGCTACAAGAGAGAGGGTAAGTAGAAGCTTCCTAAAACAATTCACACTCCAACCTAGCCCTTCTTCTTCTTCTTCTTATCGTATGGTTGATGAACAACCTGGTGTCAGTGTTTTTAAACCGCCCGTAGGCCTCTGACATGGCTTCACACACTGCTGAAAAATCTCTCAGGTGTGCTGGTTTCCTCACGATGTTTTCCTTCACCGTTAAAGCGTCAAATGATGGTACATATGAATTTCAAAATTGAAAAACACATTGGTACCTGGCTGGGTTTGAACTGGTGACCTCTCGCATGGCAAGCAACGACCATAACCAGCCAGGCCATCGACGCTTTTAACCTAGCCTTGAATGAGCGTTATTTTATATTACATTGTTCGGTTACACGGGACGGCGATTGCCAGATCAAGAATCGCTTAGTAATGCATCCGCAATATCCGTTTCTAATACGGATCCGATGGGATCATAATAACAGGGATTTTCTAAGGAATACCATAAGTTTTTACTGAATTGGGCAACTTGAGTAATACTAGAGCTCAGTTTTATGAAACAGAATGTAAATGGAATAACAAGAGCAAATAAAACTATGTAGAATGTTCAGGTAATAAAAATATTCATTCATTTTCATATTCGGTTACGGAGCAAAAAAGTAATATCTGCCTAGTTCAACAAGAAACAATTGTGATATCATAGTTTGACCGTCTCGATGGCACAGTGGTTAGTGACTCAGGTTCACTATCTACGGTTCCAAGAGTCCTTGGTTCGATTTCCATCTGGGACCAATATCTGTGTGACGAAACACGGTGTTGGTTCCGTGTCTGGGTGTGTTATTGAATATATTTGTGTAATCACTGTTGATTCTGATATCCGTAACACAAGTGCTTACCCTACTTACCACGGGATCAGATCAATGTATGTGATGTTTTGTTATAGGTATTTATTTATTTATTTCATCATCAGCCCATATAATATGTATGTCCGCACTGCTGGGGCACGGGCCTACCCTAAACTAGAGCGATAACCCCTTAGTGAACCTTAGTAGTAAGTATTTATTTAATTTATGAAGCCGGGTTTTGTATTTATAAGTTAAAGTATGATGAATATTCTACGAAAATATAAATTTAAGCGACAAAGAAACACTACTATTAAATTTGTAGCAACTAGCTACTGCGTCTGCAAGCATTTCGTACCAAATTGAAACACCCGGACCGAGTTCAATTCTAATATTTGACCGCTACGAATATTTTAGCCAGAATACTGATGAACGTGGAACGAGGACTTGCATATTTGTCGTGAAAATTTAGTTTGTAAAGAATAGTTTTGTGATTTTTTTATTTTTTCATTAAAAATCTGTTTATATCTATTACCTTTACTGAACACTGAGCTCATACAGTCACAAAGAGACGATATGGATTTATATAATATTTTAGTCTTTCGCGTTCCATTACACTAAATATTAGTCTATCTATTACCTTTACTGGACACTGAGCTCATACAGTCACAAAGAGACGATATGGATTTATGGAAGATTTTAGACTTTTGCGTTCCATTACACTAAATATTATTCTGGCGCGTCAATTCGCTCCAGACCATGATAGGTATAACCCATTTAAAACGTAGGGCAGTAAGTAGCTTTGTAGTTGCTATTCCTAACATCGCGTGTAATCCCATAAAGACTAGATATCTCATATGGATTTACTTCAATGGACTATAAAAGCAAATGAGGAAGAAATCTAAGATTTTTTCCACAGCTCATAAATACTTATAACTATTACCAGTGCTTCTAAAGTTTCCTACTTAACGCGAAAACGAATATGAACTCTATGAAAAATTAATATCAGTAATAAAAACGAACGGTCGTATTTACTTAACACAATATGGCGGAAACAAAAAGTGCAAAAGGCTCAAATTTTTAATAAATTTTCTCTTAGGATGGCGTTGATTAATAAAACTAGGGCTTTATAGAGGTAAAGGAAAGTAATTCTCGGTAAGAGTTATTTTCAATAAGGTCACGTCAGTTTCTCTAAGTATATTTTAAGCCTGATTAACAGAGCAGCATTTATTGATTACAAAAATGTATATTTATAAATCAAACGTTCCAAGTAAGGTATAGAAGTATTATAGGCGTACACAACATCGAGAGAAACAGTTTAATAATATTAGAATACCTAAAATTAGAAATTTGGAATTGTAATACAAATATCGTGTATGCTTTAATCACTTTTTAAGCTATTGCATAGCTTTTTATTGCGGCTTTGAGCGCGGCGACCGAACCAAGAAATTCCGTAACGAAAACCTCACAATCTACTAGCGTCGTTTCAGTTCGGTAGACTTCGGCACGGTGTTTGTGTGCGTGCTGGTTAGACGTATTGTACGACTCTACGAAACTCGCACGAATCGAGACGAGCTGCTCCAAAATCGGACGATGCTATGCCAATAGCTATACCGCGGCAGTCCCCGAGTGCCACACGTCTTTGAAAAATCATTGTCGATTGATTATGTAATTGAAAAGTGTGTTAGCAAGTAATTAGTTATCGCCCTTCCATATTTGTTTGTTCACGTATGACGTCGATTGATTGTAATTACTCTAGTGTGCTACAACACTGTTTGCATTCTCTAATTGGCAAATAGTAAATCTAAATTGATAATAGCATACAAATACACGTTGATATCGAGGTCATTATATTGGTAATTATTTTGCATAGATCTGCACATCGTATTTGGTATTTTGAATTAAATTACTAAGAACGTAGTATATACAACTACATTCAATATATAATTTTTATTTAAGAAACCAAAACCAAGAAATTCCGTGTAACGAAAAATACCTCACAATCGTCTAACGTCGTTTTAGTTCGGTAGACTTCGGCACGGTGTTTGTGTGCGTGCGGTTAGACATATTGTATGGTTCCTTACGAAACTCGTACGAATCGAGACGAGCTGCTCCGAAATCGGACGATGCTATGCAATAAAGCTATATGCGGCAGTCCGAGTGCCACACGTCTTTTTTATTTTGAATGAAATCGTGATAACAATCTCCAAATACTTAACAACTAGAAAATATCAGATAGCTCATCTAAATAGACTGTAACACACTATCAACGTCAATTCAACAAGCAATAAAATAGAGTGGTGCATAAAAATATTTGGCTCGTAAATCGGCTGGTGAGATAAGCCAAATGAATTTCAACCGGCCGAAATCTGCGGGATTCCCCGGTGGGGGGGGGGGAGTGAAAAATAGTTGGGATACCCGACCGAGCCGAGTCAGGTGGGAGCCTGACACGTTGGTGAAACTATGCTGGGAGTCAGTGGCTCCCAACTTTGTGGTTGATGCTTAATTGATTTATATTTTACGTTTCAGATCTTTCTTTAAGTAGGGAATCAATCTGTGCCCCCGTCGTATATGAGCGTCATCATCATCATCATTCTTGAATATATTCCACTCCATGCACTTCGGTCCTGCGCTAGTCTTATCCATTGACCCTTCCATTGATTCTTTATATCACTAGCCCATCTGATGGGAGGCCGTCCTTATTTGCGTTTACCGTATAATATGATTAAAAACAAAAAAAAAATGCAGGATTTAACTTCTCGTATGGTTAGTTTCATTGCCAAAGAGTTCGAATTCACTGACCTGAGTTGAAAATGTCTATTACCAGATTCAATATAATATAATAGAAGTATAACTTAAAAGTTTATATTGAAAACTAAATCAAATCCTGGTAACACATCGCTACAAGAGGGTAATACCACAAAAGGTTGTAGAAAAAAAATATCTCAAGTACTTAAGAAATTCGCAATTATTAGCACACAATTATAATGTGTAAGTGTCGTGGAACGTCTAGTTTTTTCAGTTTATTGTGGTGGCACTACTAATTAAATGCTCTATTAAGTCGCCAACCGTGTAGAAGAAAGGATGGCAGATGGGCAGGCAGAATTTCAGAATGGAGACCTAGACTCGAGAACTAGACGGAGAAACGTTTGTAAACCACCTATGCGCTGGTCCGATGATATCGTAAAAATATTGGGCAAGTACTGGATGCGATCAGCAAAAGACCGGATCAAATGGAAATCACATGAGGCCTCTTCAATGGGTGATACAGGACTAAGACCAACTGGCTTAAAAGTATTTACTTGGCCTTATTATGTAAGATTTTAGACTTTCGCGTTCCATTACTCTTAATATTAGTCTTTATGGGTCTACACGCGTCATTAACTGGGGCCAGTTCGCTCGCGACCATGATTGGTGCAACCCATTCGAATTTATTATTTATTTTTTATTTTAATACTAATACTTGGCCTTATTATTTAGGGCCTAATGCAACAGTTTGAGCACCACTGCTGCAACTGTTTGAAGCGCCAAAGAACTCGAAGCTCAGCAGAACTCCGCCAACAGTCGTCGTGTTCGCTGAATGAAAGTTGGTCCAACAGCGATTCAGCATTCTCGGCTAATATCTGTTTTGTTCGCTCTTGAACGGAACTCAATACAGTACTAATATTGGGTTAGTTTGATCGTTTCCAATGATTCGATAGCGCATTTGGTGCAGTTCGGTCTCTTAATCCCGGTGTCGAGGATATAATCTGCCGAAATAAATATTATACTTATTAAGTTTATTCAACGAATATATTTGACTAGCGTCCGCCCGCGACTTAGTCTACGTGGAAAGCCAGTAATTAGTGAAAGTCCCATCAAAATTGGTTACGGAGATAAGCAAGAATAAACTGACAGACAGTAAGACAAACATTTTATATTTGTTTTTAACTGTGGTTTTCAATTATTGGTGCTCGATAAGGTTCATACCCATTTAGTAAAAAGTCGATATTTTAATATTGCAGACACTTAAATTTTATTTAATTGTAAATATTTAAATATCTCGGGATTGGGAATTTGATAAAGTTTTAACTTTAAACTGAAATGGTTGATGAAAATATCATTGAACTAAAATACACATTTTATTTCACTGTGTATTTCCTTACACCTGCTTTACTTCACGACTCAGCATTGGCACTCTACGGGATCGGGATGCTGGTCACGGCCCGGGATAAACGGTCACGCGGCGGGCCCGGGATCGCGCCAAGAATTATTCGCAACACTCATTTAATTACTGTATACGTTACTAATGGCGGTATTGCCTGCTAAATGCGTTTTAAGATTGTGGATAATGATGCGACTGCTGTAACGGTTATACTGAAATGATGATTTGATTATGTAGGTGGCCGATTGGCTGATTAAACAAGTACCAAATACCAGCACCGGTATGATTTTGAATTTAAACTGTCAAATATTTAATACTCTTTTTAGTATTCAGCGGAGAGGGGTCAAAATTGATGAAATTAGAAGTTGGCGGCTGCAGACGCGTGCCTCAGAAAGCACGTTATACCGGTGGTCCTGCGCCCGATCTCTCATCGGTCATGTCGGATTGCCGTCTCACCGAACTATGAGAGTAAGGGAACAGAGAGTGCACTAGTGTTTTAGCGCACACTTGTGCACTATAATATGTTCTGCGCACTTAGTTGATCTCAATTAATATCGGCCGCCATGGCGAATTCGGTCTGACGCCATATTATATAATTACATCACGTACAACCTAAATATGTAAAGTAACATAGTAACACGATACGGCTATAAGTGTACCTAACCCAAACCTAACTTAAGCAACGGTACCTAACGCTAAAACATATCGTTAGCGAACTATTTGATATCAGAACGTTTGAGCAGAGAGTAGGTAGCAAATAGTTCCGTAACTCGTGCTTGGCCCGGGATAGGTATCATGTGAGCTTAGGTTTCCTTTGAGCAATGAATTTTATATATATAATTAATTACGCTTTAAAGTGTAATGAATTACTTGATCTTTACTAAATCTAGGACGTATCGTAGTAGGACGTATCGTATCAACGTAGCTTTCGGCGAATATTTAGTTGCTGTCTTTACATAGTTTTAATACATACTTGAATCTCTTCTTGAACTTACATAATGTACGCCAAATCTCGCCTTTGCCCAGAGGGGTAGGCAGAGATCACTTCCAGCGATCCACTTTTCACCTCTGTGGGAAACGTGATGTGATGTGTTGTGGACTACGGGTTACATAAAGTAAGTTTAAAAAAATACTGTTTCGCGTCCAGATATGTAGTACCTATTTTCATTCAAAGTGATAAAATTGCGAGCACTTTGATGTTTCAAAGTAAACCATATTATGAAAGGAATGTTTTTCTATAAATAGACGGTGATGAGAACTTAAATAACTTAAATAGAGTTTAATTTGCAAGCACAGGAGGACCTTTGAGAAGCAAGAAGCACGTAACATAATGAAAAGATAACTAATTGCACTTGGTACATCACTCGACATCATGTTTAGACATGTTATCTGGGGACTTAACGTAAACAAATAAGATATACCAGGAATATACGATGAACTTGTTGAATATACGTTGTTGTAAAAATGAACTTATATTTTTTGTTACCATCATCTTTGTAAACCATGTGACTGCAAATAAATACCTAAATAAATTTTAAAGTAGTTTTAATTACCTTTTATGATGGGCTCGATCCGATATTTAGATCTAAAGCATACGTAGAGTAATTTTACGTTTTTTTACTACGCAATAAAATCTTAACATTTTTATTCTTAAAACTGATTTTGAAATCAAAAAGCTTTTGATGAAACATATTTTAATGCCGTAACCAAAATATCGTCGTCATGTCTAAATCCTAATATTATACTAGATTTAAAACTACACTAATTTTATGTTTTTAAAATCACATTCCACTTTATCCTAATATCTAAACTAAGTAATACCCAAGTCAGTTTAGATTTGGATCACCGTAAAGGGTAAAGTTAAGTTTCCGTTCATCAAACACGAACGGTGCACTTCAGTCGATTCAGTCAGTGAAATCTGGAATGCAATTGAGCTAATGCACAATCCTACCTTTGTCAACCGAGATGGCGGCTGCACGAAAGGGAGGGGGGGGGGAGTAGGTTTCCCAGCGGTGGAGTAATTGTTACAATATCAGGATTATCTGGTGCAATTGAGCGGCCACATTCCGCTGTAGTCCCGGTGCAACGTTTTGATTTTAGTGATTCCAGTTTATTTTGCTCTTCCAGTTTGCTCTTCAGGGTTTAGTCGGGCAATTGAAAAACTATCCTTACAGTTACTATTTACACAAGAAAAAATACCGACGCATAGTTTACAATTCCATAACTACTCTTGGTAAGTTAGCTAATAAACAAATACTGAAATAAAATAATGTTTACTTATATTATAAATCTGAAAGTAACTCTGTCTATCTGTAATCTTTTACGCATAGAGTACTGAACATAGGCTTCTTTTTAACCGACTGTGCCATAAAGAAGTAACGTTTTACCCATTAAACGTCTACGCGGACGGAGTCGCCGGCGGAATGCTAGTATCACATAACGTATTTGTTGATTCTGATGTATGTTGCTCAAGCACTTGTGTTGCGGATATCAGAAAGCACAGCACAGTGCTGTAAAACGAAAAAAAAACACCGAATATTTGTCCCCAAGGCAAAAATCAACCTATTTTATTTTATTATATTTATTTATTGTTTTACCAACAATCATACACTAATACATGTTTAAAACTAAGTAACAATTAACATTAACTAAATGTTCAATATAATAAAGCCAAACACTGCATGCTAAAGTGTTTACATGTGCACTACTATTACATCTATTTGTAAAATTAAACGTTTTCAAAGAGAGTATACAAAAATTCAGCTCACTAATATTTTTTCCGCAGATTGGCGTTTAAAGTGCCTAAAATGACTGTGCTCAGCCCAAAATCAGCCTTTATACATGCCACATTTGAACAATGACACGTAATGTGAGAACCCGTACATCGTCAAAGGGTAAAGATAAGTATACAGATATGGCTGGATGTGCAATTTTTCAGACAATAACCGTTATAAGCGGCGCTGTATCGCTGCCTCCGCCACGGGCTCCCCGCAATTATGTTAATACGGACGAACGGACGATATTATTCCGCTTTTTATTTGCCTTTTTACGGATCTGCCTTATTGGGGACAGGGTTGCATTCAGAACTAAGGGTTGGGGCAAACGGCTCCGTTACATGGACCAACTAAGTGCGTTATGCATGTCTGAACGACTTTTTGGACGAACCAATTTTTTGGACAATATTTGCAGAATAGAAGAGAGATATTTTTTTGATATTTTAATTGAAACAGCGTAAATAAGTAACGTAGTGTAGACGCCCGCAGGCCAGGTGGTGTGACGATCTGCGCAGGACTGCTGGTAGGAGCTGCATGCGAGTGGCCGAGGATAGAGAAAGGTGGCGTGCATTTGGAGAGGCCTATGTCCAACAGTGGACAGAAATGGGCTGATGATGATGATGATGATGAAGTAAGTAGGCTTTAGTAGCTCTTACACGTTTGAGCCGTTTGGGGTAGAGACAATAGACCCGTTGGGATCAGCAGCGCATCGTATATTCCATGACCTCGCCAATATTTTCATGATTGAGATTTCAGGAGGAGCTGTTCCTGGGTCAGCGGAAAAGCCTGGCCACCCAAAGAGGAAACTCAGCTAGCCTCTTGGGCACGATCTTCTTCTTCTGTCTTCTTCTTCTTATCGTATGGTTGTTGAACAATCTGGTGTCAGAGTTTTAAACCGCCCGTAGGCCTCTGACATAGCTTCTTTCACTTCTTCTTCTTCACACACCGTTGAAAAATCTCTCAGGTGTGCTGGCTTCCTCAGGTGTCTTGGGCACGATGCCTATGGACAGCAATATGCGACATATTTTTTATTTATAAGAATGTATTGATTAAGTTAGGTCAGTTTTATTTAATTTAGTTATTTTTATAGTAATACCTTGTACATATTATTATTTTGTCTTTAATAAAATTTAAGTATAAGAAAGAAATCTTGAGAAGATCAGGCGGAATTCGAATTGTTTATTGATTGTTCTCGCCCGAAGCGAGAAAACAGGTTTTACCACGATTAGAATTAAAAAAACCATGTCATCTTTCTCTGTTATTTTTTTTTTAAATTGTATTCTTATTTTTTTAAAAGAAAATCTATACCAAAAATCGTTCACAGTCCGTCCCTGCAACCTTAAACTGTTAAAACGCAGAGAAGTATAAAATCAGAAGGATTAATGCGTCTCACCGCCTCTTCGAGATTACTCACAGCCTCCTGTAGCTATCACTGTGGAGATGTAAATAAAAATCCGCTTTGCATAATACAGACAGACAGACGGATGTATCCGCTTTTGATAAATTGAACCTCAGACGCAAAAAGAAGGGTGTAAATGTCGGAAACTCATTTCTTTGCTGTCACACAGGTTTGAACTTGAACAACTACAATATAAACACTCGTTTACGATTCAATGTTTGTGAATTTTGTAACAAAAATGAAGGCAGTTCTTTTTTTTTATTCAATTGGTAGTATTTTTAAATAACATGGTAATTGTCGATATAATATTTTATGAGCTTTGTGAGTCACTATAAATTGTAAATGCTTGTGTATTTTTGGTACCGGTAAAGTCAGGTTCCTTTAGCCCTGGTGGGTAACATTGTCCACCCACAAAAAGAAATATTTTTAAAAAGAGTAGCTTAATTAATACCGCAGATTAATCCTTAATTTGTTTTCATGATTCGTCTTTTTAGCAATCAATTGATTGAATAAGACCATGTTTGATTGGGTGGACAATGTTACCCCCTAAGGCTAAAGATGGCGGACGGTGGGCTGGCCACATCAGCCGTAGAACCGACGACCGATGGGGTAGACGAGTTCTGGAGTGGATACCGCGTCTCGGCAAACGTAGTGTAGGACGCCCGCAGGCCAGGTGGTGTGACGATCTGCGCAGGACGGCTGGTAGGAGCTGGATGCGAGTGGCCGCGGAGAGAGAGAAGTGGCGTGCATTTGGGGAGGCCTATGTCCAGCAGTGGCCTGTAATGGGCTGATGATGATGATGATGAAGGCTAAAGATACCCGACATTAAATAATTTGTGTATTACCCTTCTCAACAAATATTGAAAAATCTATATGCTTAGCAACGAATGACCACACCTAAATTTATACCTAACTAATCAAATAACCTCTCAATTCGGGCAGCTTTCAAATCTTTCTCAATAAAAAATATCGTTTATACTCCCAGACTGAAAAGTCACACAAAAACTTTCTCATTAGCGAATCGACTCAGTAACGGAATCTTTCAATTTTTAATCCTTACATTCAAAGTTTTGGAATTCAGTGAAAATTTCCGTTCCATTCTCAATTTCCTTCGGGTCGATTCGTAATACGTTGCCGTCTTAGTAACTTGATCGGCAACTTTCTTATTCTATCGGAGCAAAGGAGCTGTTGAACTACACGGGCCAGTTCAATTTCAGTTCTAGAATATAATCAATTTGCTAACTTATTAAATAATGATTGAACTCTTTGGTGTTTTACATCTTTACTTGAAATTGTTATGATGATTAAACTCGTAGCAAAATTACTATAAGCAAAACGGTGGGTAAGTACTATATACAACTTAGAATTATTATACAGAATGATATCCGTGATTTTTGGTGGATTTAGAATATAATAGAATAGAAAACTGTTTATTTGGTACAATTATCTTTCTTAAACTAATCTTAAAATATAAAATAGTACCAAATAGGACCCCGATTTACGTGTACTCTTTGAAATTGATGTTTACTGGCTTGGTGGAACAGTGGTTAGTGACCCTGACTGGCGGTTCCAAGAGTCAAGAGTTCACTCGGGACAAATATTTTTGTGATGATCGTTGGTGTTTGTTCCATGTCTGGGTGTGATTGTGTATTTAAATAAATATTTATAAATGTATATATCAGTCTGTCACGCCCATAGTACAAGCTCTGCTTAGTTTGGGGTCAGATGACCGTGCGTGGAAATGTCCGACATATTTACATATTTTTATTAACTTGTACCCTTTTAATTGACTTTAAAGTACTGTACCCAATACATAATAAACTTCAATTGTTTTAATATTATTCGTCAAAATAGAATTACTGCAAGACGATAAATTGTTCATAGAGAAATGTTAGTATGCATACTGTGAACAGCGTCACTTCACCGCGCTTCGATTGGGGCTCGCATCCGTGCAAGATCATCGCTGAGTTATTTGCTTTACTGCGACACAGACTAAACACAACAGTATAACTACCTAGTAGAGAACAATAAATTAATCAGAAAGAAAAGCTCGTGCAGGCTTTAGCACTTTAAATGTGAATTTGATCTTGATATTTTTATATTTCATTATAATGGCCTGGTATTTCGACCTTGTTTTTCGACTGCAGTAAAACTGTTGATCTGCCGTTTGAATGTTCCATTTATTCGTTTGGAATAACATTTATCTGTTTACTGAATTGAAGAGCTTTGATAATATGTAAAAGTACTTAAGGTTAGATTAGGTGACCTATATAAATGTTCGCTCAACAATATTGTTATCTATTCAAACGAGTGAATTATGTCTAGTATCGCGTAGAGCCATCCGCTCCCCCGCATGTCCGATGATGATGACAAGGCTACTCCATGCCATTATCGTAAGTCAGTTAGGAAAAAAGACTATCGTCGCGGACAAATATGTTATGTACGTGACGGAACCATATCATAGAAAGATTAGTATTTATTAATCGTTGATACATTTTGGTACTCGCCAAATCGAATACAAAAATATGCACTTTCGAACTTTAACTTTCTTTGACGCAGTAACTCGCGTCAAAGTACGTTTCTAAAGTAACCTCAAAGCGTACTTAGACTGTGGTTGCGCCAAAAACTTTTTCTGAGCGTCGTATGTGAAAGAAATATTACGCAACCCAGCCAAATGGGGTGTGGAGCGGACTCGTAGTCCTCAGTAGAGCATTAGCGGTGATTTTTAAAACATGCACAAGCCGTGTACAGAGCACCGAATTGAATGAAGTGCGTGGTGTGAAAACGGAAAAATAAACTCCTCGTTGTTTGCACGGAAAAAGTTTGCCAAATTGAATAGAGCTGGCTTTTGCTATTTACACTCGTGTGCGCGTGTTTGCGTTTCTTCGTTTCACGTTTTTCATCCGACGAATAGATCTTGGTAATGCACGCGATATGTTTACGCATGGCGTGTTGACTGATAACTTCGATATCGATATCGATTTCTAGAGTGAACAAAACGATTACTGGTATTCTTTTTAGAGATCGAATAGTATGACTATATCGTGAATAAAAATCCCTTAGGACATAGTGGTGCTTGCCAGAATGGGGAATAGTTTAGTTTACGATAACCTACCCACTACCCTTACGAACTACTTAAGTTTTTATTTACGTGCAAAAGTATTTCGTGAAAATAAATTTGCAAAATAAATGATTCGATGCTTTAACGGTGAAAGAAAATATCGTCAGGAAACCTGCTCACCTACGAAGAAATTCTTAGGTTGTGTAGTCAACCAACCCGCGCGTGGCCAGTGGTTGACTAAGGCCTTATCGCCCTAGTTTAGGGTAGGCCCGTGCCCTAGCAGTTGTGACGTATATGGGCTGATGATGATGATGAGAATAAATTACATTATTTCATATTAAATCTTCCGTCTGATTTTGAAAGTCACAGTTTATCCCCCAGGAGTTTGATCTGCCTTCAAACCTTCCGGCAAACGGTCATAAGTTAGTTCCTTATGCAACAGGGCGAGTCACGTCCGTCGTGCCACAGCTGGAGCAATGCATCGCGCCTTGAGTGCACTTGCAACTCGAGATGAGATAGCTGCCTTTATGATGGTGACTGTACATTGAGTGTACAGGCAATGAAAACATTTAAAGCAATTGCATAGCTTTTATCGCGGGCTTTGAGCGCGGCGACCGAACCAAGAAATTCCGTAACGAAAAAAATCGTCTAACGTCGTTTCAGTTCGGTAGACTTCGGCACGGTGTTTGTGTGCGTGCGGTTAGACGTATTGTACGACTCTACGAAACTCGCACGAATTGAGACGAGCTGCTCCAAAATCGGACGATGCTATAGCTATACCGCGGCAGTCCCCGAGTGCCACACGTTTTTTTTTTCTTTTTATAACAGGCTAACAAGATGACCTCACTCCACCTGATGGTAAGCGGTAGTGAGATGATTTAATTGCATTTCCACTGGTTTAGTTTCTTTTTTCTGCAACATGTCATTAATGCATGGAATGCCCTTCCAGCTCGTGTTTTCCCTCCTTCCTATGATCTCGAGCTCTTCAGGCGTGGCGTGAAACGGCATTTGAGCAGGCCTTCAGGATGAGTGCGACAGGCTCAATATAGTATATTGTGCCTTTTGTGCAAAAAAGTTACAACAGACCTACTTACTACTAGATTTATTAATTATTTATACGAATAAAAAGTAGATACGAACTGTATCGTTTATTGTTATAAATACTTTACACCTGGAGAAATTTTTCAACGGCGGCGTGTGAAGCCATGTCAGAGGCCTACGGGCGGATTAAAAACTCTGACACCAGGTTGTCATCAATCATACGATAAGAAGAAGTAGAATTACCAACAAATTCAGGTTGTCAGCTTACACTATTATTGTATGTAGTTAAGACAGGAGGTATTGTTTGTTGTAAAAAAACAAATTATACAATACAACATATCTAAAACTCGCGAATTCTAAACTAAACACAGTACACATAACGATGTACCTAACACAAATATTGTAGAATGTGACCCGGAAACACAGCAAAGCATGAAGGCAAACGTACCAAAACAGATACAAACGGCTAATTCAAATCAATGATTCAACAACAGCGTCTATTTGCCAGTAATGAATTTACGGTTGGCTGTTTTGCGGGCGCTGGAACAAAGAACGGCTACTACTGATTTATAAACAAGGATTTTAGGTAACTGGGCTATAAATAGGAGACTGATTAAGGTGTTTTTGTTATGAAACAGACCTAGTTCTGGTTAATTTTCCATTTAAGTAGTTGTCGTAATGCTGAGTAATTTTTGTTTATTGACTCATTTTAAAGTTTCGATTCTGACTTTTATGTCTTTTATCCTAGATTATAAGAATTAAGAGCTAATAATATCAAGACAAGTGTCAAAGGCCAAAATGATGTAAAAAAACAACCTTAATCTACATTTAATTTTAAATTAATCTAATATCTAGATAATTGAGAAAAGAGGTTAAATTTTTAAAACTTATTATCACTTCTTAAAACTCAAAGAAAGAAGAAGAAAGTAAGGATTCCAAATAAAGAAATGCAACTAGTCTATCAAATCAAAATATAAAACACATACCTTTCCGAGGTCGTAGGTAGATGTAGGATAGGTTGTTGTTTGCCATGCGAGAGGTCGCCTGTTCCAACCCCTGTCACGCACCACTGTGTTTTTACAAAATTTGAAGTTCATATGTGCGATTATTCGACTCTGACGGTGAAGGAAAACATCGTGAAGAAACCTGCACACCTACAAAAAAATCATAGGTTGTGTAGTCAACCAACCCGCACTTGGCCAGTGATTAAAGCCTTTTCGCCCTAGTTTAGGGTAGGCCCGTGCCCCAGTAGTGGGGATGTATATGGGCTGATGATGAATATAACTTCCCAGTTGCACCTCATAACAAGCACTGTTTGCTTGTTTAAAGCAAAACAAAACAACACGATTACAAAATACAAAAAGAATGCCAACATTAATTTAATTTTCTCTGCAACCATAGTTCTGTATCGAACAAAGCTTAGTAAATAAATCCGGTTTGCAATCCCTGGGGATGGAGCAGCTGAACGTAGCTGGAATTCCGTTCCGTAGAGACACACCGTGTTTGTCAACCGTATCGCAGGTATTGTCACGCGATATTCTGGAACAGTGAAATTGTAACGGGTATTTTTTTCGTTTTGCACACCGCATAAAGTAAGGCTCGTTTTGTTTGCGGACCGACCCCGGTGTCAGTTTTTCTCACACTCGAACGCTGTTACGTAAACGGTGGTATTGTTTGCTGGGAAATTGGCTCTACTGACTGTGGAGTTTGAAAATTATTTTTTTGGAAGTAAATATCTGGAATATTCTCCCACACGCGGTCATTCGACCCCAAACAAAGCTGTGCTTGTACTATGGGTGTCAGAGACTGATATACATACATAGACATTGAAAAAACACCAATGTTCATCACACAAATTTTTGTCCCGCGTGGGAATCGAACCCACGACTCTTGAAACTGTCAGCCAGGGTCACTAACCACTGTTACACCGAGCCAATCACATTAGTATATTTCTTATGTTTTCATCTTATGAAGTGAAAAAGCAGTGACTAGCAATAATTTTGTAACATTAAATATGAAATGTATATTAATACATATCCATTCCCAGCTTAAGCTTTTTTGGCTTCTTGGATAATGGATTACATTTTGATCAGAAATATTATAATGAAATTTCACGTTTCATTGTTCAAGATACGCTAGAGTTATTTAATTTTGTTGAATCCATTTATTTTTAACAATACTACCTTATTCTTGGCCGCCTCTAAAATATTGTCGTGCACATATAAAGTTTCTATCCCGAGTGTTTGTCGACGGTGTTACAAATACTGTCATGTGATATTTGTAAACAGTGAAATCGAATTGTTAACTTTCTTCTTTTAACGTTTTTGTAAGTTTTGTACATAATGTTTCATATTGGGTTAAAAAGAAAACAATATTAGGAACCAATATTTTTATCAACTGATATTGTCGTGCTTATATTGAATTCGTGGGGAATTCTCAAAATTGAATAATTACGATTGCAATATGTATCAAACTTTTAATATAAGGTATTTAATTAGAATTGAGTTTTCATTGTACAGAATAACTTATTTATTGTTTGTTTCTTCAATGAAATATTGGTTCTAACTTGCTTATAATGTTGGTGTTTAATATCAATCCTAATAACAGGTGACGCGTCGTAGGCGTGGCTCGGACGAAGGGGTTCTGTTCTTCTTTTCTGCCCCGTGTCATTAAGGCATGGAATGCCCTTCCAGCTTATGTTTTCCCTCCCTCCTATGATCCCGGACTCTTCAGGCGGGGTGAATTGGTGAGTGCGACAGGCTCAATATGTTCTATTGTGCCTGTCGACCTCTTATAACCGCTTACGATCAGGTGCAATGAGGTTATCTAGTTAGCCTATTAAAAAAATACTAAATAGGTACTAAACAAATAATTTGTAACAAGTCATTATGGCGGCCATGATAAAATTTTGATGTTTCTTTTTAAAATTGACCAACAAAAGTTTAAAAGGACCAGGCGCTTATGTCACGCAATTTGGAGTACATATAAAATTATTTCGATCTATAATACCCTCATTGGAAAAAACGTTATATTTCTGTCTTCTTACACCAAAAAAGTCACTCAAGTGGTATGTTTGACATATTTTTAACAGTCAAATGTTTATATTGTTGAGTCGATAGAAAAAAAAATGTACCGTTAAACTTTCGAACTTTCCAAACAATCGATTTCACCCCAACCAATACACCTCACCGCGAATCCACCACATTCACCGGGCCGGTTATTGTTCACACACGACAAAAGCGGAAATAGAAAAACAACGAAAACAAAATGGCGGAAAGTAAAAAATTGGCGCCAATCGGCGGATTGTGGCGCCGCGGCCGCATTCGCTATTGGATCTCGATTTCGCGTCGTCGCTTGCCACGTTTGAGTTTTAATGCGTCAGCTTGCCAGATACAACTTTTTTCTTAGGGCGTGTGACCCCTATGTTCTTCGTGAAGGAGGTCAAAAGGAAAACCTGTTGTAATGTTTTATTATCGCATAACATACTCAGTGCAACAAACTAAGACTAAGCCTTTCGAGATAACAAAATCTGCTTACATAATTACTCGTCGCTTTGTAAGTTTGTAAGAGGTTACTTACTTACCTTTTACATAATCTCGGAAACTTTAAGTGTTTTGGGTTTTAAATTATGGATTTTGGTTCTCGTTAGTGCCAGACACTCATGAGACTATAGTATCAGACAATCGAGACTGTGGTTTCAGATATCTATATATATAAAAGGAAGTCGTGTTAGTTACACCACTTATAACTCAAGAACGGCAGAACAGATTTGGCTGAAAATTGGTAGGGAGGTAGCTTATAGCCAGGAGAAGGACATAGGATACTTTTTATCCCGTTTGACAGAGTTCCCGTGGGACTTGACATGAAACGTCAGTCATTTTGTTAAACATTATTCCAATTATGAAGTCTCTTTTGACATTTCGAAGAACGTAACTCTGCACGTTTCATTTAAATGCAATGTAATATCTTTTATTGTGTTTGGTAGTAAATCATCATTTTAAAAATTTACAATTATACAAAAACACTCTACAATTAATTCACAAGCAAAATTAATTTATTGTTTTTGATCTGACAATTGTTTCTAAATCTGAACTTCAAAGTATAATAATATTTTTTTGCGCGAATGCAGTTACGTACTATGGTTTATGTTTTACTTTTAAACATAGTGACGTGCCTCAAGTATTCAGTTAGTTAAAGCGATCATTCGCGAATGAAAATGAATCTGGCTGCAATGGGGCTGCTTCATTGACGAGTTTTTTACACGAGAGTATAACTGTTATGGTCCTTTAAACTCAGTGTAAATTTTTTAAAACTAGACTATTATTATTCACGTCATTATATATCTATATAATTATTATACTAAACATGCAATCGTGTATTTGTAAGGATGGGACCGGGAGACGTCAGTAAAAGATGTTACTCACTGTGTAAATAATATATTGTGACTAATTAATATGCCAATACATGTGGAGAGGTGTTACGCACACTACATATTTCTTTTTTACGACAAAAAACAATATTGGAAGTTTTGCATGTCTTATATTGTTCTTTCGACAATTTTTATTAACCTTAGTTTTTGAAAGTTAATTCGATTAAAATTAGTTACAAATCGAGAATCGTTGCCGCTGTGTATCGATTTCTAAGGGGTACTTCCCTGGTAGTGTTAAATTCACATCTGTCACAAAAGCTTCATAATTGGAATAGAGTATCGTTGTCCAATCCTGTCAAATACTGTAACAACTATTCATGTGTGCGTCCAGAAATATTTTTTTTTGTAAAATGTCTCGAAACTTTAGGTACTGTTATATTTAGGTATGTTTTTTAGACATTAATTTGTGTAAGTTATTTGTTTGAGTTTTTATTTCGGAAAATAATACCTCAGATTATTATAAAGGTCTTGAATCGACAACATGCATAGACATATTATTCAATTATTGTCTATTTCAGAGATTTTCATTTAGCAATATAGTGACATCTAATTTTTTTTTTTTTTTTTTATAAAAAGGCTAACAAGATGACCTCACTCCACCTGATGGTAAGCGGTAGTGAGATCCAAATATGAGGTCGACAGGCACAATAGATCGTATTGAGCCTGTCGCACTCACCCTGAAGGCCTGCTTAAATGCCGTTTCACGCCCCGCCTGAAGAGCCCGGGATCATAGGAGGGAGGGAAAACATGAGCTGGAAGGGCATTCCATGCCTTAATGGCACGGGGCAGAAATGAGGAGCTAAACCTCTTTGTCCGAGCCACCAGCGCCTGCATTGTATGTGGATGGCAGCGCTGTCCAGCACGTGTCGTTCGGGAGTGGAAAGGGGAGGGAGGGACTAGCTGGAATAGCTCTTCAGAGCATTCCCCATTATAGAGACGGTAGAGAACACTTAGACCGGCAATGTCTCTACGTAGCTGGAGAGGCTCTAAGATCTCGGACACCTCTACATCACCGACAATACGGATAGCACGTCGCTGCAACCTATCGAGGGCGTCGAGCAAGTATTTTGCGGAGCCATCCCAGAGGTGACAGCAATATTCCACACATGGGCGAACTTGTGCCTTATAAAGAAGGCAGAGTTGCACCGGTGTGAAAAATCGCCGCACTCTGTTCAGGATCCCCAGTTTGCGGGAGGCTGTTCTAATGACGCTCTCGATGTAATCCCGCTGGTTTAGGTCGCGGCGAACATCCATGCCAAGGATGCTAAGGCTATCCTGTATTGGTAAGGGGGTGCTCTGAAGAGTAGGATGGGAAAGGAAAGAAGACACTTTACTAGAAAAAACACACACCTGTGTCTTCTTGGCATTGAACTCGACAAGATTGCATGAGCCCCATTCGGAAATGCGGTCCAAGACCCCGTCAAGCTCGGCGACAAGAAGGTTCCTCTTTTCCTCGGTTTCGGTCTGCTTTACCCCAGGTCTTCCGAAATAACGTGCGTGGACAGTGCTGTCATCCGCATAGCAATGAATGTTGCCTAGTGACAACATGTCATTGATATGCAGCAGAAACAATGTCGGCGACAAAACGGAACCTTGAGGTACACCGGAATTTATTGGGTGGAAACAAGAAGTGCGTCCGTCACAAAGGACACGAATCCTGCGCCCCTCCAAAAATCCCGCAACCCATTCGCACAAGCGAGGTGGCAGACCGTATGCCGGGAGCTTGGAGAGAAGCGAACGATGCCATACACGGTCAAACGCTTTAGCGATATCAAGGCTAACTGCCATAGATTCGCCATGCTTCTCCATAGCCTCCCCCCAGAGGTGCGAAACGTACGCTAGAAGATCACCCGTGGACCGTTTTGGTCTAAAACCGTATTGACGGTCATGCAGCAGCGAGTGATCCTCTAGGTAGCGGATGAGCTGGGCGTTAATTATCCGCTCAAACACCTTATACCCAGTACTGAGGTTATAGCTATGGGCCGGTAGTTGGCAGGATCGGACCTGTCCCCTTTTTGGGTACAGGTTGAACATTCGCCTCCTTCCAAGCCCGGGGCACGATGCCCGAGGTATAAGAGAGGCGGTACAGGCGTGTGAGTACTGGAGACAACTCCGCTGCGCAAATTTGGAGTACTAACGCTGGAATACCGTCCGGGCCACTAGCTTTCCTTACATCAAGTGACTGCAACTCAGCACGTACATCACATTGCCTGATTCGGATCTCAGGCATATGTGCACCGCAATGTGGAATTTTAGGCGGCTGTGCTCCACCGTCATCGATGCAGGAATTGGCCGCAAAAGATTGGCAAGCAGATCTGCCTTCTCCTGCGGTTGATGAGCTAGCGAACCGTCAGGATATTTCAGCGGGGCAGCGAAGGCAGACAGAAGTTGGATTGCACATGTTTAGCCAGGCGCCAAAAGGAGCGGCTACCCGTGGGATGCCTAATAAGGTCCTGGCCAACACGTGCAACTCGCTGGGCATCTGCTCTGTTGTATGCCCTTTGGTGGCCTTGGTGGCTTTGTTGTAGGCTGCTTTAATCGAGGCAATATTAGGATCCCCAAGTGCATGAGCCCTGGCCCAGTTGCGGTACGCCGTCCGTTTCAGTTCAACGGCTGCGGCGCACTCACGACTGAACCAGAGATCATCTTTGCGACCGCAGGTGACATCAGTAAATGGAATGTAATACTCCATTCCAAGACTGATCTCACCCGCAATAGCCGCTGCACACTCCGTGGGATCACTTCCTCCAAAGCAGCTCTGCCCCCAAGGGATGGATGCGAAGTATTCACGCATACCATCCCAATCTGCCGACGAGTAGCGCCACAGTCTCCGCGTCACCTCCACGGGTTGTGGGGAGCGGTGCATGGCACTGTTGCACCCACCAGGCAGTGGTCGGAGGACCAGCGGGGCACAAACCGACACTAGGTACCCGGATGGGTGGCTCGTCAGCAGAAGGTCCAACAAGGAGGGCGCTTGACCGACAATATCAGGCATCCATAGTAATAATTGTCATAGTATTGTCTATTTTTATTTGCGCGAGCACTACACATTTGAAATAAAACTAATTTTACGGATTAAACTCGCGTGTATTGGTAGTCTTAACCGTGACCACGAGCGCTGTAAAGAGCTCGAAACGTCGGATCTCTAAATAATGTTTAGAATAGGTACCAATACACGCGAGTTTAATCCGTAAAATTAGTTTTATTTCAAATCTAATTGTCATGTTCGTTTATTGACAAAATTCGATATCTATAGTGACTAAATAATAAAGAAGGTTCTCCGACAAACATTTTTCAATCATCACGTTTTTGGGTCAGAAGAAAAGACGAGCTGATCGCACTACAATAAATACGGTTCATACCTGTATCAAAAGGATAAGTAGATATTAAATCTCTACACACGAAATTTTTGCAAATATGTATTGTATTGCTGGATATGAGTAAAAATATGAGATTAGTAAAGTTCTCAGTTATGGCGAGACCAGGGAAATAAGGATTAAATTTTATATGGAGGATATTATGGATTCCAGTTCAAATTGAATAGATACTTACTCATACGGCATACCTAAGATGGGACGACTGTCAACTATAAAAAGCATATAAACGGTCGAATTGAGAGACCCCCTCCTTTTTTGAAGTCGGTTAACAAAATAAAGTAGTGCATCAAAGCTACGTTAAGGCGGTACGAAGTTCGCCGGGTCTGCTAGTTTGAAATACAAGTCATACACTCGATTTTTGAGCGAGTTTCTTTCTAGATTTAAGACTCTATCATACCACACTCTAGTTTGAGTAAGACAGACAGAGTTTTTAACGAGTTCTATCCAGTTTTCCTTGAAACACATGAGTGAGACTCGTTTTTGTCAGCTGGTAGGTAACACTAATTAAAAGTCTCACCCATGCCCCCCTGTCAATGTCATACACGCGTCAAAATAACCTTGTCACACTACATAACAGAGCATCCGACATCACCTTTATTAAAATTTATATTTAAAACATCTTTATAGTCGACGAAGTTGATGAGATTATCCGCCGCATGCATTCACGCAAGTTAAACGCAGCAATATCCGACGCTGTCATTTTTGACGGCAGCGGTATGGAACCGACGCGCGCGCCCACAAATGAATTATGATCGGGCACAAAATCTAGTCGCTACATAAACTAACTTTCCGTGATGGAATCCGTCGATGTTCCGACCTTAATAGAAGCTTATATAGCAGTAGCTAGAACTAGGGCATCGTGGTGGTTCGTAATTTGGTACATTTTGGTAATATGTTTCTTTGATTAAATTATACCGTAGTAGAAAATTCGTTGGACTAAGATATTTTGATGTAACATGAAAATGGTAAAAGTAGTAGATTTTTAATTTTATTAGTTTGTGATACGAAAACGAATTAATAAAACTTAAGTGCTGTGCAGTACTTAGGGTTCTTATATCGACGGATCGTCGAACTGTTAAGGATAACCTCACTCCACCTGATAGTAAATGGCCACATAATAATATGAGGTTTTGACCTCACAGGGCACAGTAGAACATTTTGAGCCTTACAATATCTCATTAAAAAGCGTCGATGACCGAGTGGTTAGGGTCATTGCTTGCCATGCGAGAGGTCGTCAGTTCAATCCCCGCCAGGTACCACTGTTTTTTCAAGGCCTGATCGCCCTGATTTAGGGTAGGCCCGTGCCCTAGCAACGTGAATTGGCTGATGATGATAACTCATAATGATAAATCTAGTTTTATATCATACAAAACTCCTCAAAATATAAGTACATAGGTGTTCCGGACCGTCCCGGACGACGGAAGGAGTGTATTCGCGGTTTCCGGACGTTTCCGTCGACAGGACGGAGTCACAGGATACCTTCGTTAGTTTTGTCTTTGAACCACAACATTATTGGTTTAGCCTTAAAATAATACGATAGGAAATGTATAAAGGTTTCATATAATTGTAGAGTATTGTAAGATTGATTTATTTCATCGCGGTATTAATATATGATATAATTTTAATATGTATTTGAAACAAAAATATTATTTGGTTGTGCAGTAATATGAAAACATGTGTAGTTCAAAGTTCGGAGATCAAATATGATCATTTTGTTTATGAAATACTCATTTGGGTAAAAGCGTGATTATTATCTTTGATTGTTATTGTAACAATTGTTATTTTATACATTGGAGATTCAAAATTAAAATGTTCAATGCGGTCTGTTTTTGATGCCAAATAAATGTAAACATCAAGTCTATTTTACAATGAAATAATATAATTATGCATGTATGATATTATACTAAACTAGCGACCCGCCCTCGCTTCGCTTCGGGGATATCTCTATCTCTATGTAATATATTGTGACCCCGTAAGAGAAATCTATAAGCCTATGACACTCAGGGATAGTGTAGCTTTTCAACAGTGAAAGATTTTTTTAAATCGGTGCAGTAGTTTCGGAGCCTATTCGAAACAAACAAACAAAAAATCAAACCTTTCCTCTTTATAATATTATTAGATATATGTATATATTATATTACATATTACATTGACTCCCCCGTACCCCAGTGATGCTAACATGGAGCCTACATCGCATGCTGGCTAACTGAGCGCGGTGGCGGCAACCACGCGACTTTTTTCTAATACATGCATTTTTAAACTCGTGATATCTTCCGAATGAAATGTCCGAATTGAATAATTCAAAAAGTCATAAATAGGTATTGAAGCCGTCTTGCATATAAATTAATTTATTTTGATAAGGATTAATACCAAGATACAAATAAAGAGCCTTTTCATGTGGCGGCATATAAATTAAATTTTTCGAATAAAAAACCGCTTACTGTGACATAACTATAATATTAAAACATATCTGTCGCGACACTTTTTGTAGATAATTATGAGTTCTGCAAAGTAGTGAATGATTTTGTACTATCATCAATAGTTTTCGCAGCTCACGCGACGAAAGGAATTTTTCAGGCAATTGTATTCACCTTGGGTTACATTATTAGAGTTTTAGTAAGGATCCCTAATTTTTTAAAAATATAATATAACCTATGTAACTTCTGAATAATGCAGCTTTCTAATGGTGAAAAAATTATTGCAATCAGTCCAGTAGTTTTTTGAGTTTATTCATTACAAACATACAAAAATACAAAAATACAAATCTTTCCTCTTTATAATATTAGTATAGATTATACATCTAATTAAATTTTCTAATGAGTATTTCATAATCGAAAGAATTGAATTATATATAATATTATTAACATAAAGTTAATGTTTACATTCAGCATCATAATTCGTATATTTCCTCTATCGTATGCTGTAACTAGCATTGTTGCTACGCGCAAACCTCGGAATACCGCTATTTCCGAATTTCTCCTTCGGAACAAAATAGTAATTTGTATTATTACGTTAATTACGCACAACACTGTGGCTGCCACAGATGTAGGAGATACTGGAGGACCACAAATTGTATGCTCATTATAATAGTACTCCTATTTTATTGCTTTTAGTTTCAGTTATTTACTATTTAGATGGTTGTTAGTTCTATAGGGTTGCCGCTATAGACTTAGAGTCGTAATCGATGGATTTGTTAACCATCACCAGTCATGAATTAAGACAAAATCTTCTACAGTTTCATCACCATCATCATCATCAGTCCATAAACGTCCCCACTGCTTTGGCACGGGCCTGCCCTAATCTAGAGCGATGAGGCCTTAGTCAACCAAGCTGGCCAAGTGCGGGTTAGTTGACTACACAACCTCAGCATTTTTCGTAAGTGCAGGGTTCCTAACGATGTTTACCCTCACCGTTAAATCGTCGAATTATAATATGAATAATTGACATATTATGAATTTCAAATTTGAAAACACCGTGGTACGTGGCGGGGTCTGAACTGGCGACCTCTCGAATGGCAAGCAACGACTGCAACTGTCAACTCGAATCTATGGAATCGTGCACAACTATTTTATGCTTGAAAACATTTATGTCATACTAGCCGTGCCAGTGACTTCGTTAGCGTTTCCCCCGTTTTTTACACATTTTCCATTGTATCTTTGCTCCTATTGGTCGCAGCGTGATGTTATATAGCCTAAAGCCTTCCTCGATAAATGGTCTATACAACGCAAAGATTTTTTCAAATCGAACCAGTAGTTCCTGAGATTAGCGCGTTCAAACAAACAAACAAACAAACTCTTCAGCTTTATAATATTAGTATAGATTTACCTGAAATCATGTCAGCTCAGCAATTTTTTTTGTTAACTTGTCTGTGTTAATTAAAATAAGCATTTATTTTTTGTTTGTCGGTGGGTTATATTGAATTCACTTTACTTTTATAATTGTTTATTAGTATGTAACAGACAGTAGTTTATAATTAAATACTTAATTTTACATTGGCGCGTTAGTCTTAGTGATTACTCATGAAGACGCCATCTTGACAGCTAGTGTTGTCATCCTCATAACATCCTCCTTATTAGATGTAATTTTACAGCTTGACACAGTCTACAAAATTGACTAAACACTTAACAATAAAATTAACAATAGAAACTGCTTATGTAACTAAAATAAGACAACTTGTTTTATAATCAATCTTACATCTAAATATAGATAGAGATATACATTCTAGACTTAACTAAATTAATCAGCCTTTCACAGTCATTGCTATAATTGTTAACATTTATCTAACAAGGTATTATTAGCTTTTATAAGTCTAACCGTCTTGGTGGTCTTATGACTCTTCCACACCTGGTGCGGATGTCAACTGGAGTTGTATGCTCTTCCATGGATGGTGCTTCTGTATGAGAATTAGGAGACAACTTGATATTTGGACTTTTCTGTGACCTATCTTGAGATACAGTTAGAGGCGATTCTGGAGGCTTCAATATATGTTGTCTGTTTCTCCTTCCTATAAATCCATCCGACCCTTCAACAGTATAAGACCTAGGCTGATCACATTTGGACCTTACTGTGCCTGTAATCCATGGACTATCTGGCATTTTCTTGAAATAGACTTTATCTCCTTCTTGTAGTTCTGGTAATGATTTAGTCTTCTTGTCGTAGTAATCCTTCATTTTATTTTTTATTTTCTTCCTTAATTCTTACATATTCTTGAAACTTGACAGTTCTTGGTTTTAAGTTTTTTGTGATTGTTGGTAATTGTGTTCTAAGTGAACGTGACATTAACAATTGTGCTGGAGATGGTAGATTTCCTCTAGGTGTATTCCTGAATTGAAGCAGAGCCAGATATGGATCTGTTCCTGACTCTTCTGACTTGGTAAGAAAACGTTTACATATCTTTACTGCCGATTCTACCAACCCATTCGATCTTGGTATGTAGGGACTTGACGTATTATGATGTATTCCCCATTCAAAAATAAAATTCTTAAACTCTGCCGAATTAAATGGTGGCCCATTGTCCGAGAATAACTCGACTGGGATACCATGTCTACTAAAAATACTTTTAAGACAAATAATTACTGTTTTGGCGTTAGTACTTGCCACTGACATTAATTCAATATAATTTGAGTAATAATCTTGTACTACTATGTATTTTTTAGATTTATAATCCATAAAATCAACACCAACTTTTTCCCACGGAAGTAATGTAACATTATGTGGAAGAAGTGGTTCTGGAGCATTTGAACTTCTATGTGACAAGCAAATATGACAAGACTGTACCAGATTTTTTATATCTGTTGACATAAATGGCCAAAATACATGTCCTCTAGCAAACGCTTTTGACCTTTCAATTCCCAAATGACCACTGTGTATAATTTTCAAAATATCATGCCTTAATACTTTAGGTATAACTATACTGTTACTTCTAAAAATTAAATCATTCTCTGTATGTAAGTCGAATCGGTACTGCCAATACTCATGTAGATCTTTGTGAATTTTAGTTTTGCTTAATGGCCATCCTTCCTTACAATATTTTTTAGTACCTGTAGACTTTCATCTTCATTGGTCCCTCTGATTAACCATTGTAGACGTTCTGCTGAGACTGGCAATGATTTAATCATTAAATTTACATGGACAATAATATCATCATCCAATTCATTTGTACTTGTTTCAGGGAGTGCTGCTCTTGACAAGGTATCTGCAATATACATGTGACTGCCTTTCTTGTAAACTACATTTAGACTATAGGGTTGTATTTTTAACATCATTCTTTGCAGACGAGCAGGAACTTCGACTAACGGCTTTTTAAACAAAGTTATCAACGGAGCATGATCTGTCTCAACAGTAACAGTTTGTCCATATATAAATTGATGATACTTGATACATGCGAAAACTATTGAATAGAGTTCCTTCTCTATTTGAGCCATTTTTGTTGCGTATCTGTTAAAGTTTTTGATGCATAATATATTGGATGTTGATTTTGTAACAACACCGCTCCAACAGCATTCTTACTAGCGTCACTTTGTAGTACAATAGGATCTTGAACATTAAAATGTGACAACACTGGAACTTGACATATTAATTGCTTTAGACGACAGAATGTTGTTTCATGATTAGCAGTCCACTGCCAGTCTGTAGATTTTTTTAATAATTGTCGTAGAATTTCTGTCTCGCCTGCCATATTTTTAATAAAGGGACTTAAATAATTAAGCATCCCTAAAAATCTTTGTAAATCCTTTAGACAGCTGGGAGAGGGCATCTCTTTGATTGCTCGGACTTTGTCTGGATCAACTGTGATTCCGGCTTCTGAAAAAATATGACCCAGATATTTAATACTCTCCTTGGCAAATGTACATTTCTCTTTATTAAATTTGACATTATATTTCTTTGCTCTTTTAAATACTGTATTAAGACGCTCATTATGATCTTGTAGTGTTGGTCCACTTACTAAAATGTCATCACTGTACACTGCCACCCCTGGTATGTCACCAAACATTTCCGTCATAGTTCTATGAAAATACTCAGGAGCACAATTGACTCCGTATGGAAGACGTTTAAACCGGTATCGGCCAAAAGGTGTATTAAAAGTTGTGAGGTTCATACCTACTTTATGTGTAAATTGAGTGAGAAGAGTTCATACTCTTCTCACTCAATTTACACATCCAAAATCCACTACTTGCATCCAGAGTGGAAAAATATCTTGCTCCGGCCACCTTGGCACGGACCATGTCTACTGATGGAATAGGATAATGTGGCCTCTTAATCGCCTGATTTAGATTACGGGGGTCTAGACATACCCTTAACTGGCCATTTTTTTCTATTAAGATTAAAGAACTCACCCATTCTGTAGGTTCTGTGACCTTTGTGATGACATCAATTTTTTCCATCTTCTCAAGTTCTTGTTGAAGTCTATTATGTAGTGCAAACGGTACTTTCCTCGGAGCATCAACTTTGGCTGGACCTCAGGATTTGTAGTAATGTGGCACTCACCAGGAAGACAACCAAGACCGGTAAAAACAGAATTATTATATTCAACAAGTTTATTTAAATCTATATTTTGTGACTGACTTGACTGTACTAACAATGACTGTGAATGACTATTTGCGACTTGAGGACATGTTATTTGACTTAAATTTGACACATTTTGCGTTATATCAGAAGACAAATGACTAATATCACTTTCTGACATTTGCGTGCTTGTAGTGTCTAAACAAAAAATTCTTTTAATTAATCCTATTTCTGAGCAAGTAAGTTTACCTAATACAGTTGGAGAATTCACATTTGCAATTATAAAATTAATTTGTTTTGTCATATTGAGGTCATTAAATTGGAATTTACACTCTAAGTTCTGTTGACCTAGTACTTCTAGACTATTACCAGTGTATGACTTAATTTTTGTATCACTTTTAGACAATAGTTTTTAGTATTAAGTGAGTCATAAACACTTTTTGACATAATATTGACATCACTGCCTGTATCAATAATACAATTTATTTGTGAATTATTTATATATAAATGAATTGTCCATTCACTTGACAATGACTTGGATGACTGAATATGACCTATAAACAACTCATCTTGCTCTGACTGTACCTGTTGCATATCACTATTTGACTGTATATATTTTACTGACTTTGACTGAAATGACCGACAACATACTGCAAAATGACCCACTTTATCACATTTTTGCACTTTACATTTAATGCTGGACACCTGTAACGATGCACTTGACCACACCTTGTACAAACTTGTCCTGACTGTTGACTGTACTGACTGACATTTCTTGAGTTAGACTTTGATCTTGAGCGTGACTGTGCTGTATTATACAAAACTGAACTTTGTTCTGCTGTCAATTCATCCATTTGGTGTCTGGAAGCAAGCATGGCCTTTGCCATTTCTAAGGCCTTATCCAGATCTAATTTATCTTCAAGCAATAACTTTTCTCTGATAAAGTTGTATTTTTGGTGCATGTTACATATGAACATTATTTTGATTAGGCGTTCTTGCAGCTGTCCTAGCTCACAGTTTTGTGACCTTAATTTTAATGTGCAAGCAAAGTCGTCCAAGGTTTCATTTTCACTTTGTTTATATGTGAAAAAATTATGACATTCATAAGTAAGGTTAGCTTTTGGGGCGAAGTGATTTTGAAACAATGCTATAAGTTCGTCGTATTTAACGTTATCCTCGTCTTTTCCAAATGTATTGAATATATCAATGCCCTTCTCACCAATGACATGCAAAAACAAAGCTACCTTTCTGCCATCACTTTCTTCATCCATGCCAGATGCACGTAGATAAAATTTAAATGACTGCACCCATTTTTTCCACTGTTGAGCCAAGTTGCCATTCATCACCATGGGCTGCGGACTGGACATTCCAGAAAGTTTTTTAGGCTTTTGACTTTCTTCAGACATTTTGAATTTCACAATGACTCGAGCTTTAAAAATGATAACAACACGTCGATTACGAATCCCAATTATGACACCATGTTTGTCGGTGGGTTATATTGAATTCACTTTACTTTTATAATTGTTTATTAGTATGTAACAGACAGTAGTTTATAATTAAATACTTAATTTTACATTGGCGCGTTAGTCTTAGTGATTACTCATGAAGACGCCATCTTGACAGCTAGTGTTGTCATCCTCATAACGTTTTCATATATTTATAATTTTTATTAATTGATTTAAGTTGACAGAAAACTTGTTTCTAGACTCATCCATAGCTCTACATCTCTGTGTCGCGGTAATTAGCTGTGTTGTCTAAGTGCGTGCGACTAATTCGCGCACGTTAATAATTCGCCGCAACTTGGACAATTAAATAAGCCTTCCCGCTGGAAATCCCTTTTGGAGGTTTGCGAAACGTTACTCGGAGACGGGACGTCAATAAGTTTCGGGAATTAGTTGGGACTCTGAGATACGTGTCTCTTCATTAGTTGCCTGCAAACGTAATTCGTATGAGCCGAGGTATGTTCAGTTGTGTAAGCTCGGCTTATGATCGTAGAGTTGGTAATGCGTCTTAGGCTGTTTACAAATCTGGGGACACGTGTTTCTTGTGTGGGAATGAGATAGCCCTTGCATTGTAGGGGGAGGGGTAGGAACATTACATGCGTATGGAAAATATCTGAGACGATAAGGCAGAGGTATTCTCTGCAATAAATTATGGCTGTAAACATCATGGGTCATTGTTGGGTAAAAATATGCAATTCTAGATATTGCAATATTCCCTTAAAATAAAAACCTTTAACTTAAAAAAGGGATGTTTCATTATAGTCTCACGCAACCATAACGGTAATACAGCATTACGCGGAGTGTATGAAAGGGGCAACTCTAAGTCTTTTAAAATCTCTTCACTTGCAGTTTCGATAGAATCCAAATTAGCCCGACTAAAAGAACCGTAAGCGAATAAATGTACAACGGAGTCACATCCGAAAATTAGTGCTTCGTAAAATCGAATGTTGTAACATTCAACACGAAAGTTCAAAGCGAATGGTCCCAGAATCCGAAGGAATGCCGCCTGCAAACGGCCACTGAAGGAGACTCAATAAAACGCGCGTCTCGCTCGATGAGATTTCTAACTTTAATTCTAACACTTACCCGTACAGAAGACACTAAAAGTATATTTGCTCTTTCGTTCACCGGTGGGTGACAGCGTGCTGAAATATTAGTAAAGTGGGTGAAGCGGTCGTGAATGAATATTAGTCGTATAACATCTTTAGGGGCGTGGAATCTTAATACGAGTAATAAGCCTTTTACAATCAGGTTTTTTAAAATCTCGTTATGACAATAGTAAGCTTTTTTAACGCAGTGAAGGCTATAGAGATTTCTATGACCTAGGTCAAAACGAAACGCGATTGCTCCTAGTAAGATGTCGCCTTGACTGGCTCTGTAGAACATTGGTTAGTGACCCTTTTTTTGACCTGGTGAAATGCGTTGCGCACCTTCACCCTGAGAGGGGTTCTCTCCGGGTGGTGTGTCGGACTCCCCAGCGACTGGCGATGAGATGGTAAATGCCAGCCGCGATTCCTGGGCGAACTGCAATGCCCAGGGGGTATACCGACTAAAACACCGGGGTGTACCTCATCGCCTATTGACGGTGTTATAGACCCTGGCTAGCGGTTCTATGAGTCTTGGGTTCGATTTCCACTTGGGACAAATATTTGTCTGATGTACATCGGTTGTTGCTCCGTGTAAGTATGTATTTATAAAAACTAAGTATGTAAAACAGTATCTTACGCCCATAGTACAAGCTCTGCTTAGTTTGGGGTCAACTGTCCGTGTGTAGAAATGTCCCAGATATTCCCAGATATCTTCACGCCACGCCATCTAGCGTCTATTTCGTTCAGAAACCTAATTACCCGTAACCACGCCCGCTAATCTCCCGCAATAAGCCCGCAGTCGACGCCACATCGCGTCCTGGGCCCGTGTCATCTAAGTTATGCTGTCACAATCTAACTTGACACCGCATAACCTTGTTCTGCACTTGACACATTCAATGACACTGTTCTAACCCGGTTTTAGTTCACATTTGATTACAACACCGTTCGGGATTTTGGACCATTAATTGGATGTCATTAACTATATAGATTTAAGAGGCTATTAAAAGCAGATAAGATAACCTTTGATAACTTAAATTAAATTTTATCCTACTAATATTGTAATCCCACTAATAGTATTATAAACGTGAAAGTTTGTATGTGTGTATGGATGTTTGTTACTATTTCAAGCAAATACTACTAAACCGATAACGATGAAATTTGGTATGCAGGTAGCTGAAGACCCTGGCACCTGAAGAAGTTCTCGTGGGAATAGGGTTTCCACGCGGACGAAGTCGCGGGCGGAAAGCTAGTACGCTGTAAAAAATTCACGCCGAAAGTTTTCACAATATATTTTAATGCATTATGTTTTTATTTGATCAATGTAACATAAAATTAATATCGGGCATTATTAACTCAATTGGGCATCTCATGCAATAGCATATTGATACTACAAGAGATACCCAATGTCATGGTGCACAGTGTACTCGATACACTATTATTTAATCACCCCAACTCATACAATTACCGCACAAAGATTAACAAATTCACCAACACCCACAATTTAATTATGTTACACGCTACACCGCATGATAGATTGTTATTTACGCGAAAAATTTTCCGGCTCACAACGAGGTCCAGGAAGTTGGTGGAAATTTCAATTTAACTTGGTGCAAGTTCGATGATCACGCTAGCGTGGCCCACTGTGGATGCCTGCTCTTTCGCTTGCATATTGGCCAATTACTTGATGCATTCCGATGGTGAGCCTTCGCTGAATTATGGCCGTAGTACACATATCAACTCGTATTAGGAAGTCAAACGTATCGACCCTGGTTTCGTATAAACCGGTAGAATTACTAATCTATCACTTATTTATTTACTGTACCGACAATTTAAAAGTATCATCATCATCATCATCATTGTCAGCACATTTTTATGCACTGTGGGATATTGGCCTCAAGACGTGTGGCACTCGGGGACTGCCGCGGTATAGCTATTGCATAGCATCGTCCGATTTCGGAGCAGCTCGTCTCGATTCGTGCGAGTTTCGTAGAGTCGTACAAAAACTCTAACCGAACCGAACCGAACTGAAACGACGTTAGAACGGTTGTAAGGTTTTTTCGTTACGGAATTTCTTGGTTCGGTCGCCGCGCTCAAAGCCCGCGATAAAAGCTATGCAATAGCTTAAAAGGAATTTTTACTTTGACTTTGAAACTCCCTGCTGCAACGCACACTAGTCGGAATCGCTATTAAGCTCTATTTTAAACTTTAACGTCTACTTCGAGTTTCAAACACAGAATATTCGTCATCGTAATATTTAGCTTAAGCTTCAAATGTGTGTCAAACCGATTCGTTGTAATTGGATTTATTTCAATCAACGGAGAGTAAAGTGTTCGACGTTTATCGCATTAGTTTCAAGGATTCCTTTCGAAATTGAACAGATATCTCGAGAAACAGCTGCCAATTTAATAAAATCAATTCGGAGGAATTTCGATGATTACCAATATACATTTTTATTCTTTTGTCTTTCTGTGTTCGCTTTTGTTCCGTGAAATATTTGCGATAATAATTCAATATCTGCTGGGGCGTTATTTACGAGTGATACGGCAATGCCAATAAAAGTTGGTGCTACAATGTAATCCGATATATTTTCTTCCCGGAGATAAGATTTATACTTTTACTCGGTGATTAATGAAAAGATGTTCTTGTTGTCTAAAAGCGCTTTTTCAGAAAATATTTTGAGCTGAATTGAACCTTTAAGGTTAAGGACGTATTTCAGTATTCATGAGGCCCATATTTTTAAAGGATTAATTGAAAATTGATGATTAGTAGACTATTTACACTACAAAGTATGCTTTAGAAGATTAGAATCCAATCAAAAACATAAATGTGAAATGAGAGCCAAGTTCAATATTGCCTTGGTTGTTGACTTCAGCGACAAAAGAAGTGAGATCTAAATGGGTGCCAAGTTCAATGGTCAACCCTGAAATTTATTTATAAGTAACACTATAACATACCTATCATATCTTCTTATAACATAAGATAATGTATGGTGGTAGCCTATGAAGGTCTGTCTTGGCTAGTTTCTATAAACCTACCAACGTATTATTATGTTCGCTTGCTAGTTTCTACCAACAATCCAAATTTTCGGAATTATAAAATAAAAACCGACAAATATTTGTAGGCTTAGAACTTGCGACGGCTATAATTCATATATGAAAACTAGCCAAGACAGACCTTCATAGGCTACCACCATACATTATCTTATGTTATAAGAAGATATGATAGGTATGTTATAGTGTTACTTATAAATAAATTTCAGGGTTGACCATTGAACTTGGCACCCATTTAGATCTCACTTCTTTTGTGAACAACCAAGGCAATATTGGACTTGGCTCTCATTTCACATTTATGTTTTTGATTGGATATCATTACTTTTTGTAGAAAAGTATATATCATCGTAACGCCGTGGATCCTTTGAAAAGGACAAATTCAAAACTAAAACTAGACTTTATGTAGGTACCTACCCTAAGTAATAAATATGAAAACCGACTATAAGTACCTACTCTTAATTGTAAATAAGTAAGTATACCTAAATATATACTTAGTGCTCTGCCTTCCCCGGTATATAGGCGTTATTAGGCACTAATTAGGTATTTATGTCAAGCGTTCATAATAGAACCTAACCTAATCTATACTATCTATACTAATAATATAAAGCTGAAGAGTTTGTTTGTTTGTTTGTTTGAACGCGCTAATCTCAGGAACTACTAGTTCGATTTGAAAAAATCTTTTTGCGTTGTATAGACCATTTATCGAGGAAGGCTTTAGGCTATATAACATCACGCTGCGACCAATAGGAGCAATGATACAAAGGAAAATGTGTAAAAATGGGGGAAACGCGAACGAAGTCGCTGGCACAGCTAGTTATTAAAAAATTGCCAGTTTTTTATTTTTTCCTTTGTTTTCATGTTTTTTTACCTATCTGCATACCAAATTTTAACTCTCTAGGTCATTTGGAACTGGGTTAGAATTTTGATCTGTCAGTCAGTCAATGATAAAAATGAGTATTTTTGGACATTAATATCTAAATAACTGTTTGAGATAAACATGAAATTAAGAACACCTATTTATCTCGCAAGTCACAATATATGAGCCAAATTTGATACGTTTATGTGAAATAGTTTTTGATTTATGAGGGGTTCAAAAGTGGTTCCAAATGGTTCGTGTAATATTACACACGGTGCGGCTCGCCAGTTCTGTTTCTTGAACCTTGGCTTGACACGCTACCGCGTGTCTAGATATTAGATTGATAATATTTTTCCCAAGTTGCGGTAACAGTAAAAATGTAGTTTTAATATCTGAAAGTAAAAGCTTTTGGAAAAATAATTTTACGGAAACCTATAAAACCGCTTGCGAACATTAAAATCGACATTAGCATATAGACGCGGAGCCGTAAATAACTTGGCGAAACTAAAGCTGCAAATATGACATTGTTGTTTTAAATTCACTCAGCTGTCCGCATTGTTGGGGAATTTTATAAGGTGCTAACACTGTATCTAAGTTACGCGTGTGTCAAGAGCTGGGAGTGCCGTTCCGCACTCCGTTAAGTTATTAAAATAAAACACAAAGAATATAAACTTGGCAACATTGTCTCATTGAAATATCCTCGGCCAACGCAGTGAGAGCTCTCAGAGGAGACCGGCGATCAATTTTATTAAAGCTTTTGCGAGACATTGCTGGTGCCAGAGGTCAAGATACGCTGGTTATTCCAAGAGTAAAGAACAAGGCGTTCTGAGAGTTTTACGGGTTTGTGCAGTGAATAAAATTTGTTTGGCGAACATTTTGTTGTAGATGTTAATGTGTGTTCGCAACACTGTTTTGCATATTTGGCAAAAGACAAAAAATACTTAACTTGATACATTTTGTTCAGTAATTAAATTGATACAAGTACGCAATTTTGTTTATGGTCAATAATCTATGAACATTACATTAATTATAATTTTATTTATAAAGGCATGTCGTTTAGCTTTTTTATTAAGAACAATCTCTTCCGGTCATTAAAATCTTATTTTACAAAAAAACAAGTCAAATATACGACCTACGGAAGATGGTCTTAATAGTGGACTGAAAACTTATCACGGAATATTTTAATTCAATAAAAGTTTTTCAATATTAAACCTGCTTTGCAGATGTCGAGATTTTCCAATTTGTCTGCTTCATATTAAAGTGATAAAAGGCTGTGTAAGTAACTTTTAGAGTGAAAATTATTAATACGACGCCCGTTGCGTGTTGGCTGAAATACAATATAAACGCGATATTAATAAAAATGCGTTGTAAGCGCTGTGGAGAAAATAAGAGAGTGTTAATGTTTCGATTTTACTCGTAGCATAACAAATAAGTTTTACTTCGATCTTTATAATGTTGAAATATATTACAATTTTGATATCTTAGGTATCGTAAAGAATGATAATGTTATACCACCGATATTGGATATTATATCGAACTATATTATTTATCTATAGTGTATAAATTTGCACGCAAACATAAAACTCTTTGGTATTTACCGCTCATTCCAAAACAGTTAATAACTTGTTTATGGTAAACAAACCCCGTATAAATTAGACAAGTTGTAAAGGGCTACGCTTTGCTAGGTTACAATGAGATAAATCTATAAATATTACACAATATCACATACATTGATCTGTTCTCGTTGTAAGTAGCTTAAGCGCTTGTGTTACGAATATCAGAAACAACAGTGGACACACAAAATTAAATGTACTTAAATATAATATGTAATAACACACCCGAACACAAATATTTGTCTCGGGTGGGGAACGAACCCTGGACTCTTGAAACCGTGGCAGTGAGTCGTGGTCACTAACCACTGTTCCACCGAGCCAGTCATACCAGATAGGTATGTAACTTTTCAAACTGTCCTAAACATTATTTTTACCTTATTTCGCTAGGGACTTCGCCGCAGCAGTTTGAAATACGTTCAAACTAGACCCAGCTGTGGCTTAAGATTTGTAATTAAATTTCTCCAAAGAAAGTCACATGTACAGGCCAAGAATGAATGGATGAGACGACTTTGATGTCATTGCCAGCAAACGACTGCTACTGGAAAGAAACACGGCGCTAAAGCATAAAAAGTGTGACATGTTAATGAGCAATTATCCCAAAAGTAAGCTTTTAGCTTCTTGGAAAGGTTAGCTTTGCTGGAAGAAGCTTTAAAATGAACTTAGAACAAAATTTATATACTGTTGATTAGGAAATAAGTTTTTCACTTAATGCTCTTAATTAATCTCAATTAGTTTTCCAAAATTTTGGAACTAAGCCAATAAGGATAGTTTCCTTAACCTTGTGTTCTAAGTAATTCTAGTAGGGGGCGATTTTTCTACTAGCACATGTCGTTTAAGATTCTAAATAGTAAAAACGTACCAATAACAGCTCTAGTGTGATCATCATCAGAAAGTCGTCCCCACTGCTGGGGCACGGGCTTACCCTTTATTAGGGCGATAAGGCCTTAATCAACCACGCTGGCCGAGTGCGGGTTGGTCGACTACAGAACCTAAGAATTCTTCGCAGGAGTGCAGGTTTCCTCTCACGATGTATTCCTTTACCATTAAAGCGCCGAAGAATCGTACATATGACTTTCAAATTTGAAAAACACAGTGGTACGTGGCACGGTTTGAACTGGCGAACTCTCGCATTGCAAGCAACAACCTTAACCACTCGGCCATCGATGTTTTTTTTCTAGTGTGGTCCGCAACCATAAATTGACCAATCGTAACGCTGTGACGGTCACCATTGTTCGGTTGAATCGTTTTTCTAACAAAATAAATGACGTTTCATTTCTATAGGTTTGCGCTCGGGGTTTGTTTGCATAGGCGCTGAATTTTTAAGTTCCTTTCTATATTCGCCTTTATTTGAGTAACCATTCGGACATTTAAATGAAACATACCTCTCTCCTATGTTGTACAAAAACTTTGATAATTAAGAAGAAAGTTAGAAACATAACGTTATTTTTCGGGAACTTTGGCTTTACGGTTTACAGCGTAATCGTTACAACTTGGACGGAAAACGTTGTCGTTTTAAAAATTAATAGCGCCATTTTACAAATCGCTCCGTCATCGGTCTACCGTCGGCAACTAGTATTCGCTCTTAGCCCAATCTCACGGCGTCATTCATCCGAAACGGCAATTCGATTACAAATTCTCGATATTTTCAAACGTTAACAAACCGGGACCCGCCGGAGTACCCGCAATCTGCATAACTGATTGGGTCGTGGTTCAGAATCCATCTTGATAACTCAAGTTTGTTACAGACTTAGTTTTGGTATTGTTTTCTTTTTCTCCGCTGATAAAGTTAGCACTTCGCCGGAGTTCGCCTTAAAAATGCGGTGTGATTTATTCCAGTCTTGATTATTTCTATTTGCACTTTGATCTTGAGTTTCGCGAATTCACTTACCGTTTGTGAAGTTGCTTTTGGAGGAAATGTTTTACTTTTTATTAGAACCTGCGGGAAATCGGTGCAAAAGTAAAGTAAAGAGCCGTAAAGGTGTCGAACACAGAACATTCTGTATTGCTTATGAGGAAACAAATTAAAGGGTTTATGAGACAAAAACGGCGTAAAAGGCAATGTAGCATTTTTTTTTGGGATTGTAACTTAGGTATTTGGATTGAAAGATATTGTATAAAATTAGGTATATTCCTTTTAGTTAAAATGAAACCAATATAATATGCCCTAAAGAAAAGGGATTAAAATATTTTTTATACGCATTATTAACAAAAGGATACCCTTTTGTTTAAAACGGGAAGGTTATCCTAATAAATACCCGAAACGTAGAGCAAATATTTATTAAGCAGCAATTACCGGGTCCGCTGTAATATTTGTTTTTCCCGTCAAGATGGCGGCTCGACTCGTGTTGTTTCCAATGCCAATAAGCAAATTATTTACTCAGCTTGATAACTTTTATTTCTGACAATTTCGAATAATAATATATAATGCATTTTTTTATATACTTGGCAAAATCAAGAAGTCAGTATTGTCAATTAATATTATTATTGTTTTTATTGAATTCTATTTACTACATAATTGTATTAGGTTAGCCTGTAAGGATTATGTATGTATGTTTCAAATAAATAAATACAATATTATCTCAAGAAAATATTCTTGAATGAATTTCCCAACACAGTCAAATAATTATTTTCTGTTAGAAAACCAACGATTGACTGTAATTCCTAGTAACTGGATTGCACTTTATTTTTCATTTCCGTTGAGTTATTTTAAGATATTATTGGGGATATTATTATAATAATGCTGTCTTTGATTGTCTATATTCTTTATGGATACTTTTACAGAAAAATATTCTTTGTTGTAATGATTTAACTAACCACTCAAAGTATTAATAACTTTGAGGAATATGAATAACGTTTATATTTTAATTTTATCATAAGTCGTTTTATCATTAAAACTTTGACTGCAACAATCAGAAAAATAAACAGAAAAAAGGTCGAGTCGAAGTCGCGCACAAAAGGTTCCGTAGCAATTTTGCAAAAAAAAATTATGTGGAACCCCTTTAATATTCTTTTTTAACATCATAATTAATAAACTTGTACAAAAAGTTAATTTATAAACCATCACACCTAAGTGAGATGTGATAGTTTTATATCCCTTTTCACGTCTATAGGAAATATTTTACCCTACGTTTTTTAAAATTTTATTTTACCACTTTGTCGATGTGATCAATGTGTATACTTATGTAAAATTACAACTTTCTAGAACAAATAGTTTATGATCTAAGCCGCGAACAGACGGACATGGCGAAACTACAAGGGTTCCTCGTTCACTACGGAACCCTGAAAAAAACATCTCTGGAAAACCTAGGAGTGAAATTCAAACAAAACCTAGTTTTCAACGCAATATAAGTTGGTCTACGAGTGGCGAGTGCAATTGGCGGAGTGCAGAAGTTGCTCTAATCCGATCCCGGCTCATTAACAGGCGCGGTTCATATCGGTTCCCATCGCTAGTGCGGGGAAAATGTCGTACATAGACGATAAAAATTATTAAAGTTTCATCTAATTTTTTTTTTGACATAAAATCCATTCAAATCCAGCCAGAATTTAAAAAAGCTTTGCTGAATTAAGAGAAGGAGTAACAAAGAATTCCTGTTTCAATGTTTGATTCAGTTAAAATCGTGGAGTATGAAAAAGATAATATTTATTACTAGCTGTGCCAGCGACTTCGTTCGCGTTTCCCCCGTTTTTTACACATTTTTCACTGTATCTTTGCTCCTATTGGTCGCAGCGTGATGTTATATAGCCTAAAGCCTTCCTCGATAAATGGTCTATACAACGCAAAAAGATTTTTTCAAATCGAACCAGTAGTTCCTGAGATTAGCGCGTTCAAACAAACAAACAAACAAACAAACAAACAATCAAACAAACAAACAAACTCTTCAGCTTTATAATATTAGTATAGAAAAGCGTCGATGGCCTAGTGTTTATGGTCGTTGCTTGCTATGTCTTTAGAGGTCGCCAGTTCGGAGTTTGAACTGACATAGACACGTACCACTGTGTTTTTCAAATACGAAATTTACATGTACGAATGGTTGACGCTTTAACGGTGAAGGGAAACATCGTGAGGAAACCTACACACCTACGAAGAAATTATAAGGTTGTGTAGTCGACCAACCCGCCCTTTTCCAGCGTGGTTGACTAAGGCCTTATCACCCTAGTTTAGGGTAGGCTCGTGTCCCAGCAGTGGGGACGTACGAATAAGGGCTGATGATGATATTGTATGTTTCAAAAGCAAAAGAGTATTTTTTCAATGAATGAAATTTATCTATACAATATAAACGGTTTGAACAACACTACCGTACTCCCTGAGCACAAATTGAGAAAACTTGGGAAAAATGGGACGGTTTCGACCACGGAGGGTACAGAGCGCTCCCCGCTGCCTCTTAGGGAAATAAACGGGCGTCGGGACTGCGGAGTGGGAATATTTGTTTAGAATATTACTGTGTACTTACACAGTTAATATAAAATACACTTCCGCGTAAGATAAGAGAACGATGTCATTGCTTATTTTAGAAAATGATTCACTAGTGAATATCTCGTTGTCTATCTTTTTTTTCTTAACACTTGATACAAATAGTTAGTATTTTAAAGATTCCTTAAAAAATGTATTAACTAAGTTTGTAATTCAGTATAACTACACCTTTATTTTTAGCTATTAAATCATGCTAGATACAGATTATGGTGGTATTGGTATTCCTCTCATAAATCAGTAGCAGTATCATGAGTTGGCTATCGAAAACTTACGTACGTTAAAAACCTATCTATCGAGTTGTAGTGTTTAGCGTGACCACCAGGGGCGCTGTACAAGTTTTTTATAGACATATTTACGTAGGCGATATCGAGTCCGTAACTTTTAAACTCATGGTAGCGCTATATATATAATAAAAAACCCTCTTGCAAATTAATAAAACTTTATTTAACCCTTTCACTGCCTCATGCAAGTCCTCCTAACGATTCGCCTGTCTAAAGAAGCATTATTCGCCTATCCTAGTACGTGTGAATTGCTGGCCAATGAGAGCACTCACTTTAGTGTGATCACGTGGACAATACTTGGGGGGAGGGGGTTATAGCCGTGACTAGAATGCCTAGAGACCTAATACGCGCGTCCTGATAAATGCAAGGGGCTTTATGGAGACATGATTAAAACAGATAAAAATATAAAATACTGCGATACAAGAAACAGCTACATAGGTTATTCTTTGAAAAGTGTAGAATATATTTTTTCATATGTTTTTTTTAAATATTTAAGTAATATTCTGTGTTTATAACATGACATTCGCAACAAAAATATTTTGTAAACGAAACACCCAAATCTTAGTTTGGTGGTAGAAAATCTAAGTCTAATCACGCCTTTCATTTTAACTTTGTATTATAAAGAAAAAACATGAATAGTACATTAAAAGTACAAAATTAACACTTCAAATATCTTCTAAACGCGTCGAGTTATCTGCGCAAAAACTCAAACATCCCAACAGCTCTATTTCAAAGAGATTCCTCCGCACACAGAGCGTGTGTATTTTATCAACACACTCGCATCCGATCGTTTTCTCACTTCGATTGCGCGAATCGTGACGCGAATACTAGCTCCAATAACAACGTGACGCCAATTGACGTTTATTAGACAGATGCAGTCCAGGTACGCGAAGAGCTCGATCAGCCATTACACAATGCACAAAGCGAAAATCATGAACATCGTAATCGAGTTACGGATATGATTCGTTGTGATTGTGCAGTTGGATGTTGTGATTTCGTTGGATAAGGGTTTGCTTGAGTTTGGTATGCATTCTACCCGTGCGTTATGTTATGACAGGCTACGATTATAATTATTGTTGACTATCTATCCATATTAAGCCATTTCGCTCACAACGCGGTGTGTAATCGTTTCGTTATCGAGATAATATAACGACCTCATTTTCACAGTACGTCAAAAAATTTGAAACATCCAGACAAAATAGGAGAAGCCAATATACAAAAAGCAGAAAAGGAACTTCAGCCACCAAAAAAGCATAAAAACCACTCTAGAAAAAAAAATAACAAACTGAATCCAAATCAATTCACCAGTTTAAGATCTAGAGTGCCACATGCAGGCACACTAAGCAGTCAATCGTATACCCTTCTTTTGCACCTAGTGTTAGAAATGATTACGTCAATCACACATAGCTAGTACCGCAGTACACTGTAACGAGTTTCACTTCATGAATGAATGTAGTCATAGCTACCTACAACCTTCGACGATTGAAGCAATCATATCCACCTTGTTCTCCAGTCATGTTCACAAAAACTAGGCCAGCTAAAGCATAGTGCACCAGAACTTGGAATTCCACCTGTGTCTAATCCGGATTGTAATCGGCTCGGCCTTTGTATCGAGTATCGTAACGTGGTGCAAGGTGCGCCTGGATGTGCTGAAAATCAAATGGAGTGAACAATTTTCACTAGTCCATTGGATCATTACACTGCGTTACACGATTTTGGTACCCTCTTAACTGTTAGCTGGAATGAATAGGTCATAGATTAAATGTTCCAAACATATGTGGTATCCATCACGTCTAGTTTTCGAGGTACATGTCAATTAATATTTTCTACTACCTTCACTTTACGCGTAAAAGACAGTTACCGCTTTTGATGTATTGTACTTTATTATTTTTTTGTTTTGTTTAGTAATCATTTATATTCGATAACGTCGACATCTTTACACATATTTGTTAGAAAAACCAACATGGATACTGGACTAACTGGTCGTCACAGCTGCTTAAATGTACCAAATAAGTTTTGTTATGTTTGCTTTCAAATGTTTTCGAAAAAGTTAGAAGTGCATTTTTACTCTATTTTGGACATGCTGTTTATCAAGATAAACCATGGATACCCAAGTTAACGGCTAGTGAACAACATGTTAAAGCATACGATAAGTTGGGTTGCCGAATGTCATTAAAAATTCCCTTTCTTCACTCTCATTTTTCTTTTTTCCATCTAATCTTGGTGCGGTCAGTGATGAGCATAGAGGTTTCACCAGGCTAAAAGAAGCTAGAAGAACGATTTCAAGGCCGTTGGGACACGACTATGCTAGGTGATTACTGTTGGCGGTTAAAACGAGAAGATCATTCGAATCACAAAAGAAAAAGTTAAAGTTTCACTATATTTTTTATAAAAATTTCATGGATAATATTTTTGTAGAGTTTTTGAACTTAAATGATATAATTAGACTTCAATAATTTTAAAAAAATTGTTTGAATAATTACATTTCTTCATAATATGTTTTGACGTTTTAATTTCTAATACAATCTGGCACATTCTTGGTGGAAAAAAATGAGACGTGATGGAAAGAAAATTTGTATGTAAATTTATTGAACGATACGTATAAATAAAAAATCATGACATTTCAAAGTGGGTACTCAATTTTTTTAAAAATTTGTAACGCAGTGTTATCGGTGCCTAATTGCTAATGTTCCAAGGTTTTTCTCCAATTGTTAAATGGTTTTCAAAACACATGCACAGCTACTTACAATTTTTTGCTACGTTTTTATTTGGGGCACGCAATGTAAGTCCCAATATATTATTTAACTAGTGACCCGCCCTCGCTTTGCTTCGGGTAAATCTATACTAATATTATAAAGCTGAAGAGTTTGTTTGTTTGTTTGTTTGTTTGTTTGTTTGAACGCGCTAATCTCAGGAATCGCTGGTCCGATTTAAAAAATTCTTTCACTATTGGATAGTCCATTTATCGAGGAAGGTTATAGGCTATATTACATTTTCAAAAAAAGTAGGGATCCGTACGAAAAACCCAAATTTGTCACCCAAGATGTAAAAAAATAATCATATTTCAAACAATTGTTTACAATTTGTTTTGACAGGACGAAGTCTGTTGGGTCAGCTATTGTTCATAAAATTACACATAGATGGCATCGTGCTTTGTACAGCATGCCATAAATGCTGTCAAGTTTGATATAACATGAGTACCTACGTGATAAGTTTTTGGTAGTTCAAAAGATGGCACTGTGCTCTACGTATTACTTCGATATTATATTGTGGAAAAGTTTGTATGTAGGTAGGTATACCATACGTCAAATATGTGAAGTTTGTCTTTTGGAATTGATAAATTTCGAGTGCCATTAAATTACGTAAATTACCAGAAGGGTTCTGAATCGACAACATGTATCGAAAATATTCTAATTGTTGCCTTTTTTCTATTTTAATTTAACAAAATAGTCTCATCTAATTGACATATTTTTAAGCTGTCAAAATTAACGAGAGCACTCAAATTTCCATAATTGCCGAATTGAAGAAGGTTGGTTGTCAAAAAATACATTGATATTAATACTCAAGGGTTTGGTATCAGAAAAAATGCGATCAATACATTGTATGCACCAACCGGGTATTAAATATTCAATCAAATTGAACAAATTCAATATTGAGTTCAAAAAATTATATGAAAATCAATATTAAAGTATTGCATAAGCATATTTAATTTGGTAAAGCATAAAATTCAAAAAGTGAAAATGAGGGGTTTGCCAGGGATTAAGAAAGAACATGATTCAAGCACACAGTAAAAGCGTCGAATAATCGTACATAGGTATGAATTTAAAATTTGAAAAACACAGTGGTACGTGGCAGGGTTTGAAGTGGCGACCTCTTGCATAGCAAGCAAATACCTAAACCACTCGGCCATGGACGCTTTTTTCCTCTCTAACTATAAACTGCTACCTGGCTTTGGAATAGGACGTCCTTTATTTCACGTTGATCGATGAACAATTAGGATTACTTGAAGATGATCTATTCAATATGAGGAAGCTGTTCACTATAAACATAGATTTTAGGATTTCGTACGTCGAAAAGAATAACCGAACCCCTTATAATTATAGGATCCGTTTATCATCGTAAATTTTTGTCAAGGAGAAAATATCAAACTGAAAGTTACATCAAATACTCAGGTCTACTGTCTCTTCGCCTGAGCCAACACAATCAAAAGAAACATTCATTTATGCTGCCAATTTTTGACACTCGCAAAGGGAACTACTATCTGCGAAGTACTCAGATTCTCAAAATTTAGAATAAAGCAACGTCAAGTACAGAGAATTGCGTAAACTTTAAAAATAAATTGCGTTGTGCGAGTCCGTCTTGCACTTGGCCTTTTCTTTTTTTTTCTTTTCTTGGGTTCTATTCCCACTCAGCACAAATATTTCTGCGATGAATATCGATGTTTGTTCCGTGTCTGGTTGTGCTATTTAAATATTTAAATGTATACCACTGTTCTGATAAAAACAAGTGCTAAAGCTTCTTACCACAGGATCAGAGGGCCTACCATGAGTTGGCTATCGTAAACTTACGTTCGTTAAAAACCTATCGAGTTGTTTTTTTCATATGGCCGATTGTAGTTCTTCGCGTAACCACCAGGCGGCGCTGTACAAGTTTTTCATAGACATATTTACGTAGGCGATATCGAGCGCGTAAGTTTTAAACTCATGGTAGCCCCACAGATCAATTAATGTGATGTTGTGTAATATACTTATTTATTACTACACGATAAACAACAGATGATTATGATAAAAACCAAAATAATTTTGTTTTAAATGTTTCTTCCGGTTGACTAACTTCTTAAGTGGCAGAAATGATTTTGACGTGACTACGACTACTTTTAAGTTAAAAAAAAATCAAAATCCTGTAGTTCACGCGAACGAAGTCGCGGGCACAGCTAGTATTACATAAAAACCTTCCTCTTGAATTACTCTATCTATTGGAAATGACCGCATCAAAATCTGTTGCGTAGTTTTAAAGATTTAAGTGCACATAGGGATATAGGGACAGAAAAGGCGACTTTGTTTTATACTATGTAGTAATGATAAACGAATGGGATACAAAAGTGTTCTATCATAATCAATTTATTATGTCTTTTTGCTGTTGTTTTTACTGCATAAAATATAACATCATTGTAAACTTTTAAGCTTTAAAAGCTTTTGCACTTTCGCAATATTTTTATGAAGCAAATATAATATAAAATGAGTCCAATTTTAAAATCTCATTTATTACTTTCTGTTAAAATAAAAGTAAACAATAATGTTGAAAAGATTATAGAATCAATAAATTATACCGGAACCAACATTTATCTTTATTTTTATACAAAATACATGTTTTTACTCAAGATAATAAGCTGCAATATGATCCATGAAAATATTATAACATAGCCATAAACGTCCATTGTGATTGATGTACAGCACAAATCCATTAGTCACGACTTGAGCAACTTTGATATTTCGTGTGGGTGCCTCGCAAGAACTACATCAGCGTCACTTACTCCTATGCTCGCATTTATTAGCTAGAGGCTTATTAGAGGAGCTTTGATTCATTATCATAATTATGTATATTCTGACTACCTTGTTGGTCTTTGAAATAGAAATAGAAAACGTTTATTGACCACATAACATTAACAAAATTATATCAATACACAATAACACAAAACTCAATCAAAAACACACATTATATTATGACAGACAAAAGAAATACAAAGTATGTAAAATTAACACGAACAGATTATAAGGACAGGATGTGGTCAACGAGGTACAGGCCTCAGCATGTGCTACATAAGCCTGAGTGACATAAATATACAGAAAAAAAAAGAAACACGTAAGTTTAAAAAAAAAGGGTGAAACGGAACGCTCCTCTATGTGCCACGTTCAACATGCATGACAGACAGGAAAAAAAATTGTCAAAAAAAATGTTTAGAAAAATCTATACTAATATTATAAAGCTTACTAATGTTTGTTTGAACGCGCTAATCTCAGGAACTACTGGTTCGATTTGAAAATATCTTTTGCGTTGGATAGACCATTTATCGAGAAAGGTTTTAGGCTATTACATCACGCCGCGACCAATAGGAGCTAATAAACAAAGGAAAATGTGTAAAAAACGGGGAAACGCAAACGAAGTCGCTGGTACAGCTATTAAAAATAACCACCCCTCATGACCCCTCATGATCCCTCACCGGCCATGTTTGAATACCGTCTCATAGAACTATGAGGGTAAGCGAACAGGGAGTGCACTTGTGTTTGCGCGTATAATATGTCCTGCGAAGTTATCTGATCTCCATTGAGATCGGCCGCCATGACCGAAATCGGTCGGGCGCCTTATTAGTAATAATAATAATAATGTATATTCATCATCATCAACAGCCCATATACGTCCCCACTGCTGGAGCACGGGCCTACCCTAAACTAGGGCGATAAGGCCTCAGTCAACCACGCTGGCCAAGTCGACTTCACAACCTTAGAATTCCTTCTTAGTTGTGCAGGTTTCCTCACGATGTTTACCTTCATCGTTAAATCGCCGAATGATGGTACATGTGAATTTCAAATTTAAAAACACATTGGTACCTGGCGGGGTTTGAACTGGCGACCTCTCGCATGGCAAGCAACGACCTTAACCACTTAATGTATATTTATTAGTCCCAAAAAAGTTATTACAGAGTTATTGCTTAATATAATACGCGCTTTTAACAATTATAAACAATTTTAGCTGCCAGTGCTTATAAGGGGGTAAACCTGTGCTATAAGAACCGGCTTCCTTCCGTTGAGACAGTTTGTTATTATTACATAGTACTGTAAGTTAGTAATTTGATTATTAGTATAATGTATATTAATTTATCACTGTGTCAGCGATTTTGTACGGGTGAGGTTGTTTATCGCCTAAAATAGTTTCTCGGACTATGTCACTTTAAACCCCACAAGTTCGGGAAGCTGACAGCTCTCCCCCGTCGGACTCTGGCGCGTGAACGATTAGACGTTTTATTGTGGCATATTCATAAGAGATATATGTATGTTACTAAGGAATTCTTGTAAATCTTTTAGAGACCATTATCTTTGTAATACAAACTTTTTGTATATGAATAACGTACCAGAGGATATACATACATGCATATAATCACGCCAGAGGATATAGGTGCTCGAAAACGCATTTCCATCAGACTTCCCTTAGGTTTATCGTCACTGCTCGGCTTCTATGTATGATTGAGCAATGCTATGCTTTATGCTATAATATAGCCTTTACCTGGTGCACACTCTTGGACTACAACAGAACCAAGTTTTGTTAAAATACCTTTATTAGATTTTTTCTCTTGCGTGCACATACAGACCGATAGACAAAACAATTACTGATTGCATTTTTAGCACCAATATCGATCGTAAATCCTCAACATTTTGAATAAATATCCAATGTACAGAATTGACCTCTCTAAAATTTTCTTATAAGTATAGATATAATTTTCCTAACCAAAAATTGTAATTTGAATACTACGAATACACAAACTGATTCGCTGTTCTGATTCTGTTGCTCTACAAATAATTTGTAGAGTAAAGAAATAGTTACGACACAATATGACTCTAAAATACGTTCTAATCAGCGATCCCAATGTATTAGAATCACCAACGATTTATCTTCATGTGTAGTACAAATCAATGTTCCTTTTGATTCGCAGTCGTCAGTCACTGTTACTTTACCTTTAAACAAAGCACAATAAAAGTTTTCGGAAGTTCCAAGAATGACTAAAACATTGCACCAAGTTGCATTACAAATAAAATTCTCTAATTTGGATCGTATCCAAGTGGAAATAGAGTTGAAAAACGTTTGTTAAACAGCGTCAAACCTACACCTGCCATATTTCGTTACGCTCAAAAACCACACAACATATTTCATACTTTTAAAATGTCCCTAGTTCACGCTACGAACAACTGGCAGAGCTCCAAAATGTTTATCTGAGTAAACTTCTTTGACAATATTCGGAAGTTATAAGCCACAAAATCCAATTACTCTAACCGATCTTATCTAGTCAGCAATAGGGTCCAAATTTGAGTCGCATAATTTTATAAACTTAGAAACGTCCTAGGCCATCATACACTAGGGGCCTATTCATATTCATCGCTGTGCTGAAAACTGTTTTAAAACATATTTTACTGGGGTGTAATAAATTTTCTTCAAGAAAATATAAAGTTAAGCCCGTTTGTTTATTTACTTTAAGTCTGGCTTAAATATTCGTTTATCAACATTACTGGAGGATACATTTTATTTTAAAAAGGTTTGAAAATCTTACATTACTCAATAAAAAATGGCTGAAGTTTAATTAACAACGATTATTTATTATACTATACCTACCCGCTACGCGTCGGCTAAATTGCAAGTCCACTAAATAAGTTTGTTTTGCAGATGGCAGCATTGTTTTAGCAGCAATAAACTTCCCCTCAAAAACAACATAATTTTCAAATAAAGCCGTCCCAACTCACTCAGCGACCACAATGTTTAAATAAGCCCCGTTAATTATTCAAGCGGAGCGGACGTAACACTACTTTAATAACCCTAATCTAATTTCAATTTGCAAATGAGCGGCGTATCGGACCCGCCCAGCCGCTAGTTAGGGTTATCTCCCATATTAGGTCCATCCTCACCTCGTTCGGTCGAATAGGCCTGATTACAGACCGTATAATTTTGTTTTTATTTTAATGTGACCCGCGATTTGGCAAGAGTTTGTAAAAAGGGACTGCCACAGCGGCCGTGCAACACATTGGCCTTTTATGTCACCTATACATATAGGTTTTTGATAAGTTTGTATTTAATATGAATTACATGTAAATTGTTGTTTTGATCTCTGTAATAATGAACTTTTAACGTCGAACCTTAAGACCTCAATCGGCAACGACATGGCTTCTTACCTTTCATTTTCTTAACTTTTTAATTTAAGGTATAAGTAAGCACTTTAAAAAAATTTACCTACAAGATTTTAATACAAAATAAATACCCAAGCGATGGTTCCCCTTGAAATATGAGGGCGAAATGATCGCAACGACTTTAGGTAGTATGTTCGTACGGTATTTGGGGAATCACGTACGAACCCGGTACTGGCCGCGCGGCGGACCGAGTGTAAATCATCGGAAGTTCCCTCACAGTTCATATTTCGTGACAAACTTGGCTTGTTTTTGCGCTGGCATTGTTCACAGTTTGTCTAAGGGACGGAAAGTTTTTCGGGTTCCGTACTTAAAACGTAAAAACGGGACTCTCATTACTGAGACTATCTGTCCGTGCGTCCATCCGTCCGTCTATCAGGCTTTATCTCACGAATGGTGATAGCTTGATAGTTAAAATTTTAACAGATGATGTATTAGTGGTTAGTGACATAGGTTCTCTACCTACGGTTTCAAGAGTGGGTTCGATTCCCAGCCGGGACAAATATTTGTGTGACGCACATCGGTTCCGTGTCTGGGTGTGTAATTAAAAATATTTGTGTATATCCACCGTACAACAAATGCCTAACCTACTTACCACGGGATCAGATCAATGTAGGGTAATATTTATAATATTTATTTCTATTGCCTATAAACTTATTGTCTTTAATATACGATTATTATTTATTACGGGCACGGGCGTTCAACCGCCAACTTCCTAACTCCGGGCTGAGTAATTTCATTACAGAAAAACTCACACAAATTTTGCCCGACCCCGGATTCGAACCGGGGACCTCTCGGTCCTAACGCAGCGCTTGCTACCAATGGACCAACGAGGCAGTTAAGCCGGTGGTCCTGCGCCCGATCTCTCATCGGTCATGTCGGATTGCCGCCTCACCGAATTATGAGAGTAAGGGAATAGAGAGTGCACTTGTGTTTGCGCGCACACTTGTGCACTATAATATGTCCTGCGCACTTGGCTGATCTCAATTGAGATCGGCCGCCATGGCTGAAATCGGTCGGACGCCTTATTATTATTATTTTTTATTTGCCCTTGGTGCACGACTCCGACTCGCACTTGACCGGTTTTTCGATACTCTTGCGCCCCCAAGAATCTTCGAGCTCACGGAATTAGTGAGGAAATATGTTTAAGACGTATCCAAGTCATTGTTTCAGTGTGGGAACTGGTCCCAATGAGGGTGGAGGGCTATTTGTACGCTGAGTTGTTTGCGCACTTTAATGGTTGTCCTTAATTCCTTAGATTAAAATCACAATGTGGGGAATTTGAGGATTAAGTGGTATACTATGTGATTACTTTATCATGCTGAGGACTTATTGACTAATACTTTATTCTTATTCTTAGTTCACGGTTGGGAATATCTCCCGCCGATATTGATATTATAATATGTATAAAATATTTGAAATAAAACTAATTTTACGGATTAACCTCGCATGTAATGTTATTCTAAACATCCTTACTAATATTATAAATCCGAAAGTAGCTCTGTCTGTATGTCTGTCTGTTACGCTTTCACGCATAGAGTACTGAACCGAACTAAATGAAATTTGGTACAGATATAGTCCAGAGCCTGAGAAAGGATATAGGCTACTTTTTAACCGACTGCGCTATAAAGAAGTCATTTTTTACCTGTTAAACGCGGACGAAGTCGCGGGTGGAAACTAGAATAACATATATCGACAGAGTAAAAAGGAAAAAGGAAATTCGATACCTACTCATATGGGATCAACTGGAAATAAGCACATATAATTTTGTTTATGACTATTTACTTCTATCGTTTTTAAATTGTCAACATTAAAAAGCTTGTTCTGAGAATAACGAACACAATAAAAAATAACTACCCAATTTGCACGTTCGTTATGACGTATATCATGTCAGTGATTAATTTTACGTCGTTGCTTGCCATGCATGAGGTCGCCAGTTTGAACCCCGCCACGTACCACTGTGTTTTTCAAATTTTAAATTCATATGTACGATTATTCGACGCTTTAACGGTGAAGGAAAACATCGCGAAGAAACCTGCACACCTACGAAGAAATTCTTATCTCTACTCTCTAGACTAAGGCCTTATCGGCCTAATTTAGAGTAGGCTCTTGCCCCAGAAGTGAGGACGTATATAAGCTGATGGTGAAAAATTATGGGTGGCTGATTTTTTAAGCCGACAATAATCTTTAAAAGGCTAATAATCTTTAAGCCAATATAATCTACGATTATATGAGTTATTAGAAAAAAACGAAGAAATAATAAAAAGCATAGATGTTTAAATCTAAACCTTTACCTCTTTGAACATAGCCGTAAATAGATATTTCGACGAGATTATTAGTTATTTTGTTCAGCGAGAGCTCGGTCGAAATTTAATTTAATTTGCAAGGCCAGATTACTGGTATGGGCTGCCTTTCAAGTAATTTCATTACTAGGGGCCGACTTACGCTCGTTTTATAGACGGTTCGCTCTGCTCCGGCCTTACTAAAGGGTGTTTCTATGACAGAAGGTCTGCCACTTTGACTTACAAAGCTTTGAATCATGTACTTGCTTTTATCAACAAAATATACTGTCTTACCAAATGTTAAGCCATCTGTTTGTTTGTTGTAGTTGAAGTATAGAGTTATCACAAGGCCGTACAATACTAAAAATCTCCTATGCGACTGGACCAATTTTGTCGGATTTTTACAAATACAAAGCCAATCTTACAAGGTAAGTACATTATAGGCTAGATTAATTTCCACATTTCCATGCGGACGAAGTCGGGGGCGGCCGCTAGTAGTTAAATATTTTACTGCTACTAAGTCTTACTTGCGCAAGTTATTTTTAGGATGTCAAAAATTTAGTTTACTTTAATTAATGTTGTCGTTTCTGCAGTCGGTAGTCGATCACGCATGAGGTGTTTAATGCAAAATGTAATTTGGATAAGCTAAAGTTATGTTATATTAACATCTGCTATTCTCTAGGATGTAGGGTAAGTCATTTGAAAACAAACGTTAATACAATAGGATCTACCAACTAACAGCCAGAAATTATCCTAAAAATAAATGCATTTTTTTTATTTTATCCTTTGAGGGTGACCTTATCCCCTAAAAGACCATTCATCTCATTGAACCCTAAAAGCAGTAAATTAACAGTTAGACTAATTTTAAGTAATAAAAACCTGACTACATCATTAATGAGGTATTAAATATACGGTCATGCAAATTGCCTATTTGTTCTCGTTATGACAATAACTTCATTACCTTCGTAGTGATTAAGACTCGCTATAGAAACTGCTTTTATGCCGAAAGAGATATGGAAATTTATGAGAAAACATTAATAGTTTTCATTCCATGAAGAAAATTTTAATAATGACTCTATTAATATTCATACCACTTTTATTTTACTATTTATTTGATTTTTAACAATTTCTCGTGAGTTAACGTTAACATGTTTTTACACAAATATTTCAACAACATAACGTTACTTTACAAATACAAATATTTCCACAGTTGCCATAATATCATAATAATATTAACGAGTTATTTGCTGCCATACATATCAAATATGTAGATATTTAATTATTTAGAGTATTATTTTCACAAAGCATGTTATCATTAATTGTGTAACAAAATTCAGAGTGGTAAGCAGATACCACTTCCTGCAATGAGTTATGTTGCTGGTACATCACTTTCGCTTCTTCCATATTCATCACACCTGAAGAGATGCATTAAGATGCATGCTCGTAGATTACGGGTACTTGACCTTTCTTCAAGATTTGACCTATTTGGTCATGAAAGGTCTTTCTGATCTTCCCCTGTCCACATTTTCATTTGTACTTCCTCTATATATTCCTTCCGTTAATTTTCCTCTCAACATGACCTAACTATCTAAGCATATCTTTCTCAACCCTAGTCACTACATCTTCTCTAATTATTTCATTTCTGATTATAATCAGGATGGATAAACGCAGTCGAGTTGCGAGCACTTAGAAGAATGCTAAAAGGGAAACTGAGTGAAATAATTATTTCACAGTATCCTACATATGATTGATCATGATTGTTCACAAAGGTGTGCAATTCTCCGTTCAACATGTCTCCACCATTCACTCTCCTTTCAACATCGCTATCACACTTACCATATCTTGTAATCTTGTACCCCAAATATACAACACAATTCAATAATTTTTTATTTATTATATCAATCAATTTTTTTTATTTCAATAACGCTTACAACTGGCATTTAGCCAATCATTGCATTGTTATTTATTTCTAATTATTGATATTTAGTTTGTCCGTAAAACTGGCGTTTTTGCATTAATCTCGACACTGAAGTCTGCCGTCCACGGGATACTGTACTAAATTTGTTACAATCAGTTCACTTAGCTCAACTAATCCGAGCTTCTACTATTGAATAATTGAGTACCTGAGTTTGTATTTTCACAAATAGCTTTTAAGTAACTTATATTAGACCGCATCTAGGTCCAAAAACTCAACTGAGAGAAATCAGGCACTAGCAAACTTCCTTTCATTGTGCTTTATAGGTCGAGTACATTTGCGACTGGCTTTACGGCGCATTAGATAGTCCAATGGATGCTCTAATGTGCCAAGAGTCATGGGTTCGATTCCGACCGAATATTTTTGTAATAAACATTGGTAGTTGTTCCGTCTGAGTGTAATATTTGTATACAAAAGTTTATTAGCGAATTACCAGCAGAATTTGCAGCTTCTGCTATCCTTCACACGCTTACTAAGAATATGCCAACGAGACTAAATCGTAACTTATAGAACATTCCAGTGGATACTGAACGTAACAACCACAGCAACAAAGCAAACCCTTTAAAATAACGAGGTAGATTCGCATTTACTCGAGTTAATTGCATCACGCAAATAATTCTGATGAATCCACAGTTTACACGGCGCTCGGTCGTGAATTGACTTTTGAAGATAAATGGAGCGCTAAGAATGCCCTCAAATTTCAAATTGCAATTTAACAGTAGAGTTCACTAAATACATTTTAGTTGAATCCGCCGTGGACAGCTTTAAAGCTTGCTGTGAAGTTGAATGCGAATTTTCTGTGAGTGATGTTTAGTCGTCCGTACTGTTTATTTCAATGCAACGAATCAGATGGAAATCAAAAATCTTGTCTTCTAATAACATATTTGTTTTTATCAATGGTGTGATTACTCGTTTTTTGTCTCTTCCAGTAAATTAACTTCTATTACAGAATTACTTCCAATCATTTTTTTATCTTGCCCTTCTTTTCTAAACCAACACGACTGTTCTGAGTGAAATCGAGTACCCTTATTTAAATTTTCACAGTTCTTGCATGGTTTCTTCCCTCCAACAAATTTCCTGTTGTCTTGTTTATCATCCTTCTTCTTTATAAAGCTGGTATTTACTAAACTTTCACACTTTTTTATCTCATGAAGCAATCCCGTTGAGTCAACACATCTTTCTCGATCAATTCTGTTTCTAATAAATTCAGGTAAGCCGGCTGCTATAAGTGTCACTAGAGTTTTCCCGCCAATATTTTCATCCACATCTAATTATAACTTTTCTTTTCTAATGGCATATTCCATCAGTGATCCTTCTTTATACTTGTAAAATATGGCATACATTCCTGTACTCCATCCTTTATCAGCAAACGAATTCAAAAATTTTTCTCTCCATTCCGACCATCCAGCTTCTATTTTCAGAGTCCTCAATGTTGCCGAGTGCCAGTCCGCGCATGATTTGTCTAAGAATAATCTTAATATTTCTATCTTTGTTGTATCTTCGATAATTTGAAATCGTTTGCATTCATTTTCAAACGTGTCCATCCATTGTTTAGCATTAGAGAATTTGCAAACAAACTTTTCAATCAAAAATCTTTCCGATATATGTTTTAGATTTAATTGAGATTCTTTCTTCTGGTCGGAATCTACAAGATCGGTTTCTTTTATTTCCTTAAGATATAAATCGTTAAACATCAAATTATCATCTTCATCAAAATAGATTTGGTTCATTTCTTCCGTGCAGGTAATCCATATGGTTATCTCTTGACCTCTTTTGTTTAAACTTTTCTTTACTCTTTTGTAGCTTTCCGTCTTAGTTAGTGCTACGTGGCTACTTGCATATTTATCAGATTCCAACAGTGCATACATTTTGTTACCTTTTGTAGTAATAGATGTTATGGCAATCACACTCGTTTTTTTGTCAGTCTGTGATGCCTCATATCTAAATGCAAACTGCAATTTCTGTGCCATTATAAACAAGTATTGTCGTTTTATAAGACTCTAACTCGTAACTTAGGCTCCAGAGGAAAATTAAACTTCAATTTGTTTCTCTGTAAGTAAGGTGGAACAAATTTATTTATCAAGTAGGTTACAAAAACAACATAACTTTAAAATACAAAACGCAATCTCACCTGTAAGTAAGGAAACGACAATAAAAGTTAATTGTTATCCTCTGAATGTACACAACTTAAAATCTAATCTCTAATCTAATTTTATAATTACTTAACAAAATAATAATGAGCTGAGTAATTCTTCTTCTGACATTTGACAGGTGAACGACATTCGATAATTTGACGTCTCTATTAAAAAGGTAGGATTAATGAAATTATATTGTTTCTTTACATATATTGACGAACTACTAATCTCAATACGGTAGTTTCCTAAGTCTGATTTTACATAAAATTTCACAATTAACTGTAAGTTATAGGTAACTGAATAACATTAGTCAAAACGAATTAAAAATTTCTGACGAAATGAGACAATAATAGACATTTAAAGTTGGGTGGGAAAGTCCATTTCAAAAGTGCGAAAATTCTCCAAAATAACTATGCCATCTTATAAACTACAAAATTAGTAGTAACTTTCACTATGAACACATATTCGTAAACGCAACATTTGATATAGCTGCGGAACAAAGTTCTTACGATATGCATACAATATCACAAGCGGTGACGTCATAGCTCACTGTGACATTTGTATGAAGCGTTTTGAGCTCGCCCAAATAATGTGCTATTGAAATTGTAATATCTCCGGGAGTTTTCCAAATATCAAACCATTCTTTTAACAGTACATTTGCAAATGTGTGGTGCATCCATCTGTATCAAAATAAAAAAATAGGAAACTACCCTATTAAATAATACTTTGAAATTCTCAAAATACGTAACCTGGAGGATCGGATCAATAGTGAACAAAAAAGCTCTCTTTCTAACAATTAACCTTTACAGACGCGATTTAATATCTGCCGAAATTGAATCGCTACTACGAGTAGGCTATACATACTTTAAAAAAAACAAAAAAGAAACCTTATTACTTTGCAAATATTAAAGGCATGCCTAAGCTTCCTAAAGTGTGTATTACCCTTTAATACCCTCACATCCTACTCCATCCATATTCGTCTGCGAATTTTTTATTGAAATTTTTGTCTTCCGCCAAAATGTGACTCAGGAATTTATGATTACAAACTTGCTTTACGGAGCTGAGATGCGTAAAAATTGGAATATATTATTACAGAAACATCTTAGAAATGACGTGATCTTCTGATCTTTGATGCGGATACGGGAATTTATGGAAATAATGGCGCGGCTGTTGAGAAACTGATACGCTTTTTGTGAAAAACGTTTTCGGAGAGTTACTTCGCATATTGCTATACGAGATCAACGACATTGTGTTGGACCTTGAGAGTAAGATTTCCTTGAACATTGCCACTCGTCAGTGATATAAAAAATGTATCTATTTTAAAAGCTTCCGTATGACTTTGATTCACTCAATATAAAAGAGTAGTAAGGCAAACAATATATCAGAAGAAGTCAAACAATTATTGAACTGCTTTCCGAGTTTAGTAACAAAGTAACAACAAATTTTGAAGAACCAAGAAGTTAATTTTGGAACTTTTGAACATGCAATATTTAGTTTAGTTTATTTGTGTTAAATTTAATATTTTTAAAATAAAAAAACAGTGGATTTCGATGAGACTTTAACCCAGCAGTGGCATGATAGAGTTAAAAAAATATATCACAATAGTTTCATTTAAGCACGTTTGTTAATCTTTCATTGAAAGAAGAGGTTGCAATAAACTTTCCTCTACATCTCATAAAAAAATAGACTAATGGCCGCAAAAACAACCAATAGGTAACCAGAAAAATAACCAAATAGGAACAGTTTAACGCAACACGCCCCCTGCTTATTACAGAGGAGATCGTTAAAAACCCATAAATAAACTTAAATTGTTGCGTCGCGTTCAGAGCGGACATAATAGCCCAGCCGCTCTGTAATTATACAAGATAATGTGGCCCAAATGAAATACAAGGGAATTGTTTTAAACTGCCTTATTTGAATTTGAGATACATTTTTCATGGGACACAATTTATGGCTGCCCAAATTCTAGGGAAACATGAGATAATGTGTACTCGAAATTAGAAGCGAAATTTTTCGGGCGAAATCTACAACATTGGTTAGAGGTATTTTTTGATGAAATTTGCTGTTTTCGGCTGAAACCCTAAAAAGCCTAAAGTATGACCTTTGACCCCGAATAACTTATGTAGCACAAATGGGATCGACGGGGACACTTTATTTTCTAAACGAAAAGAAATAAGCAAAAAAATAAAGGACGAAAGCCATATTTGCTAAATTAGACTGGGTCTATAGTCCAGTCAAATTAGGTTTCATCTGCGGAAAAATTACTAGTGAGCTGAATTTTGGTACACACCTTTATTACGGCATTGTAATGAAGGTGTGAAAAATCGACATTCATATCGTGCCGGCTTAAAAAGTTATAGGGGTCAAAAGGTCGCGAAAATCAGTTTTTCGCGAATATCTTGCGATCTATTGCTTGTAGGTTAATTGAGGTCATTAGAAAAAATATTTGTTATAAAATTATCTACAAAAAATGTCCTTTGCATTTTTTTGTAGAATTGAAAGTTTTCGGAGGAGAGCGCCGAGAAAGCACTCACATACGGTATTGTATACCAAGGCGTACGCCCTATGCTTTTCATTGATATTTGTAAGCGTGTTGTTAGTAAAATCTACTACATACAGACATATAGCATTAGTAATACTAGTACAGAAAGTTTTCCTTTTTGGAAAAGGAAAACTGAAAATCATGAAGATGTTTGAAAAAAGATCTGATTTAAACAATTTTGCAGAAATATTCCAACAAGAAAATTGCTCTCGAGATGCATTGTCAATGCTAGGACATATTTTCTACCGCTGCAATTTTTTGTACAATTACAAATCTTTTTTTAAACATCTTCATGATTTTCAGTTTTCCTTTTCCAAAAAGGAAAACTTTCTGTACTAGTATTACTAATGCTATATGTCTGTATGTAGTAGATTTTACTAACAACACGCTTACAAATATCAATGAAAAGCATAGGGCGTACGCCTTGGTATACAATACCGTCATCATCATCAGCCCATATACGTCCCCACTGCTGGGGCACGAGCCTACCCTAAACTAGGGTGATAAGGCCTTAGTCGACCACGCTGGCCAAGTGCGGGTTGGTCGACTACACAACCTAAGAATTTCTTCTTAGGAGTGCAGGTTTCCTCACGATGTTTTCCTTCACCGTTAAAGCGTCGAATGATGGTACATATGAATTCCAAATCTGAAAAACACATTGGTACCTGGCGGGGTTTGAACCGGCGACCTCTCGCATGGCAAGCAACGACCTTAACCACTCGGCCATCGACGCTTTACAATACCGTATGTGAGTGCTTTCTCGGCGCTCTCCTCCGAAAACTTTCAATTCTACAAAAAAATGCAAAGGAAATTTTTTGTAGATAATTTTATAACAAATAATTTTTCTAATGACCTCAATTAACCTACAAGCAATAGATCGCGAGATATTCGCGAAAAACTGATTTTCGCGACCTTTGGACCCCTATAACTTTTTAAGCCGGCACGATATGAATGTCGATTTTTCACACCTTCATTACAATGCCGTAATAAAGGTGTGTACCAAAATTCAGCTCACTAGTATGTTTTCCGCAGATTGGTGTTTAAAAGAGCTAATTTGACTGGACTACTATAATTTACTAATTTATGAGTATACTTCAAAAAGGTTTGTGTTACTTAACAGTGCTGTAATTAGGCTGTGGCTAATACATAACTTTAAACTGTCATGGTTACACACATTATAGGACTGAATTTATCCGGGATATTTATCATGTTGTTTTATTTTAATGATCTTCAATGTGCTACGATCATGTGCAATCATGTGCTACGGTCCTGGTACACCACTTTCGCTTCTTGCACACCCATCAACCTCTTTATGCACGCTCGTCGATTACGGGTACTTTGGATTTGACCTCGTTATCTATACTAATATTATAAAGCTGAAGAGTTTGTTTGTTTGTTTGATTGTTTGTTTGTTTGTTTGAACGCGCTAATCTCAGGAACTACTGGTTCGATTTGAAAAAATCTTTTTGCGTTGTATAGAGCATTTATCGAGGAAGGCTTTGGGCTATATAACATCACGCTGCGACCAATAGGAGCAAAGATACAGTGGAAAATGTGTAAAAAACGGGGGAAAACGCGAACGAAGTCGCTGGCACAGCTAGTTAGTACATACATACATAGTATCACGCCTTATTTCTAGAGGGGTAGGCAGATATCACTTCCTGCTATGTGCCACGGTCCTGGCACACCACTTTCGCTAGTCACTAGTACACTTATAAAATACACAAAAGTTTTCTAAAATCTCGTTTTGTTAAGGATACACTTTTCCAGTGCCATTAAAGCTAAGACAAGCATATAGCAAGTCGGAATCAATAGCGCTCCGTTCATTAATGCCCACACACGCCCCCGCTTCAGCCGAAAGCTTGATTTATAGCAAGCACCAGGATTTACACAGGAATGCCTGGGGAAGCTGCCATGTGAAGTATCTCACTTTATTAAGAAGCATTACTTTGATAAAGCAAAAATTGGGAGCGGTATTACTCGGTTAAAAAGAGCAACTATCGAGTTTCTTGCCGATGTCTTCTCGGTAGAATCAGTGTTCCGAACGTATTTCTTATTTATTTACTGTCCCGACGATTTATAAGAGCGTGTAAATGCCTATGTAAATGAAAGAATTTTGACTTTTGACTTTAACTTTGACTTTGACTCGTACCTATGAAACTTATGGCAGAATACTGGAGAATTGAAAATGTGTGACAGTTACTGAAATTAAATAATTATCGATTCCGTATTTGGCTGTAATTGAACAAAACTTGCAACCTTGATACTGAAGGAAGACTTTTCATTTGGCTCATTTTCTTTGTGCTTATCTAAAATTTCCACAGTCTAAGGCTGATTTCAGAGTTGTACCTCGACCGTCAGCTCTGAAGGCACGTAATGCGTGGAAATCTATCGGCGTAGATCAGCGTGTCACTACTCTAAAATCAGCCTCAGCAGTAAATATACCACAAACCTAGGTATTGAAAAGCAAAATACTAATCATCATCAGCCCATTTCTGTCCACTGCTGGACATAGGCCTCTCCAAATGCACGCCACTTCTCTCTATCCTCGTCCACTCGCATTCAACTCCTACTAGCCGTTCTGTGCAGATCGTCACACCACCTGGCCTGCGGGCGTCCTACATTACGTTTGCCGAGACGTAGTATCCACTCCAGAACCCGTCTACCCCAACGGTTGTCGGTTCTACGGCTGATGTGGCCAGCCCACTGCCACTTCAGCTTGCTAATGCTAAAATACTAAAATCAGACCTATTTCACCTAACTAAAACTAGATCAACGTCTCCTATCACCATGCAAAACATCCAGTTAGTTACCAAAGTACTTCGTCTTAATATCGGAGACATGTTACATCACGTAGGTACTAAGTTCCAAGGACGCGTCTACATAGATCGCAGACCTCACGATCAATCAACATGAACCATGTATTGTATAGTACAATACACTGTGAAATTTTAGTGGTAGTTTTCTCAGTAGAACTATTTACCTTTAGTAGTACTATAGAATAATGCTAGATATTTCCTGAAAAAAAAAAAATTCTGATATTATCTGTAACACGATTGCTCCTTCTCACGGAATCGGATCAATATATATGACGTTGTATTTAATTAAACATATACATTGACATAACATAGAAACATTGATTTTGTCTTGCCCGTGAGCCCACGAGCGCTGTAAAGAGCTCGAAACGTCGGATCTCTAAATAATGTTTAGAATAACAATACACGCGAGTTTAATTCGTAAAATTAGTTTTATTTCAAATATTAAAATTAACATCGCGTAAATGATTACACCTTATAAAAGTGGTTAAAATTAGTAGTTTCACCTGACCAGTTTTAAATGTATGAAACGCGAAAGTCTTTTATAGTTTCTTTATATCCTTACTAATATTATAAATGCGAAAGTAACTCTGTCTGTCTGTCTGTTACGCTTTCACGCATAGAGTACTGAACCGATTTGAACGAAATTTGGTACAGATATATTCCAGAGCCTATTTATTTTTATTTATTTATTTAAGTCTCACTAACAACACATACATTTTACATTCGTAAAGTATCCATCACTTAATAGGCTAGGAAAGGACATAGGCTACTTTTTAACCGACTCCGCAATAAAGAAGTAATGTTTTACTCATTAAAAGTCTCTACGCGGACGAAGTCGCGGGCGGAAAGCTAGTATTGAATATTTGAGAAAGAACAGTTAAGTAACATTACCCTTATTTTTGATGCTGATTTGACTGGGCCATATGCCATTTATAAATTATTACCTAAGGAATTTCTAATTTCATGCCAGTTTTCATCGTTAAACTATCGCCGTCCCCGCAGAATAAAATGATAACAGCCAATATCTTAGTTTTAGTGTTATGCCATTTTCTGGATCCGTGGGTGCCAATACATACATCTGCTAAATTTTTTTGGGATTTTTATGGAGTTATTTCACGAAGTTACAAAATGTTATAATAGTATTCATAGATTTAACACATGCCATAAATTACGAGAATAAAATTTTAATATAACATTATCGAAATGTACTCTTCCTTGTTAGTATGACAAACAGTCATATAATTATATTCTCGTAAAAACATTTCAACTAGATAATGATAAACGCAGTTATCATTTTATTCTCGTTCAAAACGCACCGATCGCTAAGTATATAGTTGAGTAAGCAAAATGATTTTTATAGTTAGAAGGATAAGACTTAATATCATCAAGTGGAAGAGGAACAAGTTGGTTGGATAGAACAAGTTGGAAAAAAAATCCTTTTTAAACATATCATATTCCTACCCAGATAATTATATATGTATGTTCATATTATTAACTATTATTTTGTAATTTTTAGTGTGTCGGATTTTTTGAACAAAGGTTTATTTTTTTCATACTTTTGAGTGTAAAATTTTTTTGCTCCTTAATTTTTATTTGTTCAGCTCACCTGAAATACTACTCATATTATAACTAGTAGTCTGAATGTGAATACAGATTTGAAATAGTTAACCTTTTACTTCTTTCTTTTAAGGAGTTGACCAAAACTCTTATCAAATAAAAATAATCATCCAAATCGGTTCACCCAGGTGATAGTTATGAGGTAACAAGCATAAAAAAATACAGACGAATTGAGAACCTCCTCCTTTTTTCAGGTCGGTTAAAAAGAACAAGATGGAGAGGAACAAGTTGGAGAAGAGCAAGTTGAAGAGGAGCAAGTTGGAAAGGATCAAGCTGGAGGGAGTAAGTTGGAGAGGTGCAAGTTGGATAGTAGCAAGTTGGAGAGGTGCAAGTAGCAGAAGAGCAAGTCGGATAGGAGCTAGTTGCAGGGGAGCTAGTTGGAAGGAAACAAGCTGGAGAAGAGCAGGTTGGCGAGGAGGACGTTGCAGAGGAGCAAGTTGGAGAGAAGCAAGCTGGAGAGGACCAAGTTGAAGAGGAGCAAACTGTAGGGAAGCAAATTGGAGAGGAGTAAGTTGGAGAAGAGCAAGTCGGAGAGGAGCAAGTTGGAGAGGTGAAAGTTGTTGAGTTGGATATAAAAAACATGATAAAATAGAGAGTTTGTGAGAGTGTTTCGCAAATAGAGTTTTACAATATAATGGGGTTAATAAATAATAAGAACTGGTTCAAAAATGAGGATGGCCAAAAATTATCGTGGACTAAAATTATGGAAGTAAATGTTTCACATTCGTTGTTGCTTGCCATGCGAGCGGTCGCCAGTTCAAATCCCGTCACGTGACACTGTATTGTTCGAATTTGAAATTCATTGTCCGATTATTCGACGCTTTAACGGTGAAGGAAATCTGCACACCTACGAAGAAATTCTTAGGTTGTGTAGTCAACCAACTTGCTCTCGGCCAGTGTGGTGGACTATGGCCTTATCGCCCACATAGGGTAGGCCGTGCCCCAGCAGTGGGGAGGTATATGAGCTGATGATGAAAACTTTGATTCCAAATTTAGTAGAATAAGAAGTAGGCGGGGTACCAGCCAGGTACGAAGCCCAAGTCCTCCTGGATATGTACTCGAACGCCAAACCTTATACACAGAGTCAATTCCAATAAGCACAACTTACTATGATGACCTTATGTGCCTCTGCAGGTGCAGAAGATATTACATGTTACTACCACGGTTTTTACAAGTCCTTGACTAATTATGACCGTAGCGCAGCGTGTTCCAGTAGCAAAAGTGATGAAGAGGAAGATGATCACGATTAATCAATCTTATTTAACTTTTGCACGTCAGTAAACAAAAGACTGATTTTATAAGATAAATAAAAGGTTGATTTATTGATTTTTAGAGAGCAACAAGTTGAAGAAGAAATTAAAATTATATTACGCGGTTTACATAACATTGTTCATTTCTTCGGTATGATAATAATGATAAAATAAAAGCGTAAGGATGAGACAAGCCCGAGTCGCTGATTTTCGCACCATGAAAGGTAACGACACTCTACCAGTGCAACCAGTATCCCCAGGGCAGCTTGTGGCGGGCTGAATGGGATTGACACCCCTTGGGACCCGTGCCTCTAAGAGTCGACCAGGCCCCTCTCACCTCTGGCTTGCCTTAGCCGGCCGGAAAGAGTTGGGCGTCAGAGCTACATGCTTGCAGGGTGGAAGTGAAAGATGCATACGTCACGAGTTGGCACAGTGGCGTTGCGCCACTGGGTAAAAAGCGGTGTACACCTTTCGCCACTAAGAGCCGCTCACACTAATGATTCTCCCCGTCGCTCCTGCTTCGTGCCTTGCATGTGCGACCAATGGGGGACCCACGACAGTGAATGGCGTGTTACCACCAGCCCATTTTAATCGTGTTTATGAACATAGATCGGGGCAAGTACCATAGTCCTTCCCGATCTATGTTTACATAGTCTCGGTTACCCAGTCCACTAACACTCAACCAAACAGCCCAGATTCTTTGTTATTCCACGCCATTCCATAGTCTTACACTGACTGGGGGTTGTCCTTGGCTACATTTTATAGTGTATATATAATAAGGCGACCGACCGATTTCAGCCACGGCAACCGATCGCAATTGAGATCAGCCAAGGGCGCAGGACATATTATTATAGTGCACAAGTGTCCGCGCAAACACAAGTGCACTCTCTATTCCCTTACACTCATAATTCGATGAGACGGCAATCCGACATGACCGATGAGAGATCGGGCGCAGGACCACCGGCTTAACGTGCTTTCCGAGGCACGGGCGTTCAACCGCCAACTTCGTAACTCCGGGCTGAGCATTATCATTACATAAAAACTTACACAAATTTTGCCCGACCCCGGACTCGAACCGGGGACCTCTCGATCCTAACGAAGCACTTGCTACCAAATAGACCAACGAGGCAGTATAGTGTATACAGGGGTAATCGTCGGCTGATGCCACATAACATTAACATACAAGTTATTAAAAGGCTTTTGCTTTTAAATGACAAAATATGTAATGTAAATATGTAATATAAATTGTATTTGCAGCGATTCAGGATTGAAAATCAATACATAGGTTCCAAAGTAAATTTTAAATACAAATAATTTAACTTCATTAAATAAAACTAATGTTGATTAACATGTAACAGGTTTGTTAAGACAACAAATTAAAGTCTTTTATAGAAAAAAAAGAATACAATATGTACGAGAATAAAATGATATAAAAGTGTTATCATCATGTGTACTCTAAAACTCAGTAGAATAAAATGACAAGTTACGAGTGCCATATTTGACTTGAGTCTGGCGAAACGGAGAATAAAATGATAATGGATATTACAGACTTCAAACAATTACTTAATTTCTCGATATTTTATTTCTCGAATATTATCCATATTTTAATATTTAGGTATGTACCACTAAATCATTTATATAGTGCTAAAAATTACCTTTATTTAAAGTTATCAATCATAAGCCTATGTCCAGTATTTACGGAGCAAAAGACAAAAATATGTTTTTTATTTTTCCTGAAAAGTTGCGTTTCTGTAGTTATCATTTTATTCTCCGGGGACGGCGGTATGTAGTTTTATTTCAAAAACAAATTTTCATAGCGGCTCTAATATTGGCTGACACAGACAGCCTATTGACTGCTTCTTACCGTAATTTCCAAAAAAAAAACACATTGTCAAATTTATTCTACAGCTACCGCAGCAACGGTCTTCAAAAAACGTCCACTTGTATTCTTAAATCAGGTTACTCTTATCAAAATGGAGCTCGCCGGGTCCCTCTCGATTGATGTTTGGAGAGGACCGTGACGTCAGCACGGCTACGTCATCAACTCGGGCCCGCTGCGTCATCGAAACTGTCGCGGGCGCCGTTAGTCCACTTGAGTGGGCAATTCGAGGATTGTTTGAAGGGCGATGTTTTGCAGCTCATTTTATAATAGTTAGGTTGTATATTCGGTACAGATATCTTAAATCATGGTAATTTCTTAGTTTTTTGTACTAAATGTGTTCTTGACTTCAAAACTTTTTAAGCTATTGCATAGCTTTTATCGCGGGCTTTGAGCGCGGCGACCGTATCAAAAAATTCCGTAACGAAAAAACCTCACAATCGTCTAACGTCGTTTCAGTTCGGTAGACTTCGGCACGGTGTTTGTGTGCGTGCGGTTAGACGTATAGTATGACTCTACGAAACTCGCACGAATCGAGACGAGCTGCTCCGAAATCGGACGATGCTATGCAATAGCTATATCGCGGCAGTCCCCGAGTGCCACAGGTCTTGTTTTGGTTGCAGGTTGCTTCATAGTCACTCTGTATCTAAGAAAACTAAAAAATTTTAGGAGTGATCCTAAAAGGGAAGATCTTACGCCGAGCTAGGTGATCTTGCTCGGGGACCATGGTCCAATTACCATCTTGGTTTTTGCTCTATATATACCTAGGGGCCCGAATAACTTTAAAGTGAGATGAAGGTTTCATACTTATTCCATGTGCTAGTGGATATGATATGTAAGCGCCATCTTTTGGTGGCTGTGCAAAGTTCTTTACCGGATGTCGCCAAATACTTAAAAGCTGATAAGAGAAAAAAACGATAATTATGATATTGGACAACAGTGCCGGATTAAGCCAACGCGGGGCCCATAGAAAATTAAGTCAAGTGGCACTTAAAATTGTACAACCCCCTTCCCCCACATTAGCATAGCCTACCGCGTAAGCGGCATGCATGCAAGATATTTTATTTACACTCTTATAAAAAGGTAACAGCTGGTCGAGCGCGGGGCCCCAAAGCGCGTGGCCCGTAGCATTCGCTATACTGTGCTACTCTTGCTACTATTACTTAAATTAACGGCCTCGTTGGTCTATTGGTAGCAAGTGCTGCGTAAGGACCGAGAGGTCCCCGGTGCGAGGTCGGGCAAAATTTGTGTGAGTTTTTCTGTAATGAAATTACTCAGCCCGGAGTTAGGAAGTTGGTGGTTGAACGCCCGTGTCTCGGAAAGCACGTTAAGCCGGTGGTCCTGCGCCCGATCTCTCATCGGTCATGTCGGATTGCCGTCTCACCGAATTATGAGAGTAAAGGTATAGAGAGTGCACTTGTGTTTGCGCGCACACGTTTGCGCGCACGCGACATAAATGTCCTGCGCACATGGCTGATCCCAATTGAGGTCGGCCGCCATGACTGAAATCGGTCGGACGCCTTACTCTTGCTATATGGCTGATACGGCACCGGTGGACAAAAAATCCTTTTAATAAATTTACTCTAAATAGTCTTTAGCCTAGTTGTGATGAAGGAAAATGCTAAACGGAACATAGAAAATGTTAAACAGAACGAACAAGAGGCTTGCTTTACCGTAATTATGTAAATAATCATCGTGCCGTGACTCCCGAACTACATAGATGGAAAGCACTCTGCTACATTCTCGCGCACCAATGATTGAAAAAGCAGACAATCTCAATTCGCCTTGTATATTTTATATTACGTATGCGTTACTGAATTATACAGTACCGATGACAAATGACCTTCGCTTGCGGGCATTATGCAAACGCTTGAATAAAATACAGACAAAATGTAAAAGAGCCGGTTGGGGCTAATCTGCAAATTGGCTGGTCGGGCCCGCGTCTGCTGGTGAAACAAGCTGCTTTGTCACAAACTGAACGAAAAAAGGCAAGTGGAAGTGGAATCGCTGTGAGAACAAATCCCAAGAGGATTAAATGGAATTGCAGTCATGGGTGTAACAGCGTTGTCTGACTGAGTCGTAAGTTTTTCCATCACTTCACTTCATAAAGCAAAGTCGCTTACCTCGTCTGTTTATCCCTATGTTTGCTTATATCTTTAAAACTACACAATTTTGTTGGAGTATTTCTTGATAGATAGAGGGATTTAAGGGGAAGGTTTTTATGTATCATTTACCTAAAACGAAGCGAGGGCGGGTCACTAGTTGTTTATAAAAGGTGAGCTAGCGATTACGGTACGTGATCCCTCGTAGAGTCCATATTACACGCATGTTTGTATTAGTTAAGTAAAGCCACTGCTCTACTTACGTTACTAAGTGAAACTAAAGTAAGTTGTCTGGTTGGCTAGCGTTAATAAATAGGTGAGTCTCTAAAAGTTATTTTTTATAAGACTCTCAGGGTGACCTCACTTCACCTGATGATAAGCGGTCGTAAGATCCAAATGTGAGGTCGACAGGTAAAATATACCCTATTGGGCCTGTCGATCTCACGGCTAGACGCTGTTTCATGCCCCGCCTGAAGTGCCCGGGATTATAAGAGGAAGGTAAAACATGACCTGGAAGGGTATTCCAATATTATTATTTTAATTTTATGTCACCGTGCTCTCCACCGACATACTCGCAGATAATATGCCAATTCTCAGAGCAGGTATTGTATGTTTTATTTTAAACTTATTACCAAGAAGGAAGTTGGCAAAACTTCCTTCGAGCCTTTCGAGCCATACCAGTAAGTCCCACAATAGTAAGCAGACCCCGAAGAGCTGTAAGCTTATAGAACGCTTTTAGCCGTAATTGATTTACTACGATCCTCTATTAAGCTCCGAAGGTTCCAGACAATCTTGTATGTAAATATGTAGTTTGTTCAAACACGATAATTTTACTCTGTGATTGAACACATTTTTCATTTGAGGAAGTAAGTTCTTTAAATTAAGAATTTGTTGTCTCTAAGCTAAATTATATCTAAATTGCATTTTTGTACCTATATCCTTAAAAGGACATGGCACTATTTGAGAAAAACATTCAAGTCCAGTATTGAGCGAGTAAAATGGAAAGCACTTCTTTTAAACTGATTTGACGGATTAACTTCGCTTACTACTAGGTACTAATCTAAACATCATTATTTTGATACAATCTACTTGACAGACAAAGAACAAATGTAAAGTAAGTGTTCATTTGTCTAGGTCTGAAACCCAAAGGACTACTTTGAAATTCGCAAATTCTTTACGTATTTGAAGATAACACAAAGCAAATTCTGCATTCAACACTTGCAAGTCATCTTTGTCGCGTCCGTTGCATCCGAAACCGTTTGTAGCCTGACGTCGAGGAGACAAGCTGAAAAATGCTACAAACACAAAGCACCTGCGCTTTGTATTTTGTACACGATTTCTTCAACATTTCAAATTGTTCGCAGCAATACGTTCAGCGGAAATATATTGCGTCCACGCGAAGATTGAATGGACAGAACGTAAAACGATAAAATCATCATTGGAACGAAACGTCAGCGTTGCCAACGATTCGTATTCGCGCACTGTCTCATTTTATACAGACGAAGTTTTTACTTTGATAAAGAACTTGCCGGGAACGTCTCATCTTTTTATAAGGGCATTCAACTGGACCGGGGAGTTTTAACTTGATTTCAGCTTTATAACTATCCGAGACTGAAGTGTAATGCGGTTTGCTTGAGTTGGCGTGTTTCGCTGTTTGTGTCAAGACGGTCCTGTTTTTTGTTTAGCGAATCTTTGTGGCCAAATTGAGTAATAAATAAGTAGTCAGTCAGATCTTTGTGATGAAGGAACTCTTGACTGCCTCGTCTTAGTCATTATACGGGATAACAAAAGGAAATATCGCCATAATTATCGTCTATCCGTACTTTAACTTCGAAAAGTTTGCTCAGATAATCAAGTTTTTTGTCTTAAGAAATATACGAACATTGTGTTCCTTGTTGAACAGTCATTGAAAAGATATTTAACATTGACTGGCTCGGTGGAACAGTGGTTAGTGGCCCAGGTCCCCTACCTACGGTTCCAAAAGTCGTGGGTTCGATTCACACTCGGGACAAATATTTGTGTGACGAACATCGGCGTTCGTTCTGTGTCCGGGTGTGTTATTTATATATTTAAATTTATTAGTGTATTCACTGTCGTATCTGATATCTATAACACAGGTGCCTAAGCTGTAGCTTTAGAACGGGAGTAGATCGATATGATGTTGTGAACCTATAAATTGTAGTAGGTATTGTTGTGGACTCTATCTTGTATTTATATTATCTCGATCCGGAACTGTTTTAGATAACCGTAACTAAACTGATTACGCAACATCACATTCTGCGTATACACACAGGATTGTCATTCCAAGTAAACAGTTAGTTGTAAACAACTATGTATACCTAGCGAAAGTTGCTGAGTCAAGGGCGAGAGTAGCAAGCCGAATGACGTCGCAGAGAGTTCGTCATTCGCGGTCGATGAGTTAGCTTACTCAATGGCCCGTGTGATTACCCGAATCTGCAGGTGTGTGGTGCAAGCGATAAGAGAACTACCCTCCTTATGCGCGGTCGGGTAGAAATAGTTATGGTTACGGAAGAGATTAGGAATTTATTTTTATTTACATCAAGTTATGGGGTGCGTGCATGGACGAAAAAGGATGCTTGCTCGTCTGTGTGTAAGATTATTGTAAATAAATATTGAAGATGTTGTAAAAGGCAACTTATAATGAACTGTGTTAGTGAAATAGAAAACAGATGTCTACATATCAATTTATGAATGAATTAAGGCAATAAATAGGTACAACAGTAAATATAGTTATTTATTCATTACACAATCATCATCATCAGCCCATTTTAGTTCACTCCAGAACATAGGCCTTCCCAAAAGCTCGCCCCTTCTGTCTATCTTCGGCTACTTGCATCCAGCTCCTACCAGTCGTCCTGCGCAGATCGTCACTCCACCTGACCTGTAGCGGTACCATGAGTTGGCTATCGAAAACTTACGTACGTAAAACCTATCGAGTTGTTTTTTTCATACGACCGATTTTAGTTCTTAGCGTAACCACCAGGGGCGCTGTACAAGTTTTTCATAGAAATATTTACTTAGGCGATATCGAGTCCGTAAGTTTTAAACTCATGGTAGCGCTCCTGAGGGCGTCCTACACTACGTTTGCTGAGACGCGGTCTCCACTCCAGAACTCGTCTACACCAGCGGTTGGCGTTCTACGGCTAATGTGGCCAGCCCACTGCCATGCTGATGCGATGAGCTATGTCGATGAGTTTGGTTCTCAACATGATAAAGTCATTTCTGATTCGATCTCGCAGAGAAACACAGAGCATAGCTACGGATCGACGCAGAGAAACGCTCTGCTTTCTATAGCCCGCTGAGTGACGAACAAGGTATATTCATAACAAGTAGACACTTTCAACACTTTAACGAGCAATGTTTGACAAGTTATGAACTATGTTCATTGATTAAGATATAAATTATAGATATCAATACATAACACTGCTCGTTAAATGTTAAAAAAATCAATATCTCCGGTATCTTGCTCCACAATCAAGCTTCGAACCGTGTAGAAACTGTCAATCATTACTTTGGTACCCTGATTTATTGATGATCTATGACGGGAGTCAGTCTGATTGTTCCCCATGACAGCTAATTTAAAACCATCAATCCCCCCCCCCCCCCAACAGTGACAGCGATGGCTCCAACTCTTGGGATTAATTTTAACCCGTTACAAGATTTTGACACAACAATGATTAGATTTTGCTGGTTTCGTTTAATTCGAGTTCTTGTGCCTGTTTGAGTTATTAGCGAAGATGCCCAATTTGCAAAGATTCTGCAATTATTGTTTACCTCAGCTTTTACACTTGGCGCGTGATGGCTCTTTTCACATTTGTTTTCTTTTTTTCAGTGTAAGTAATCGTATATTATTTGTATTATAGACATCATATTATTTAACTACCAGATATATATTTGTGAATTATAAGACTAGGGTTGGAGAGCCTTTTTATTTGCCATATATCTGATTACGTTCGATCTTTACAGCAAACTGTACAAGTATAAATAGCTTTCCACAGACTATAAATCTATAAAAAAAAAGATAAAAATGAACTCAGGCACTCACCCACTTATTCCAATCATCATTCCGAACAGGTGTCAACTTCAAAAGCGTAAAAACCCACGCTATCCTAACTTAAATTGCTTAAGTTGGAATAAGAAGAATACGCATTAAGAAACCCATTTCACTAAGAGAGATTGGCATGTAAATTGATTTAGGCACATGGAATATTAAATACTCTACGTGGCAAGCGTGTACCCATTCATTCAAAAGACATTTCCTTAAAACGTTTTGCGTTATACGCGTTCAATATAGGTGTCGGGGTTGTCAGCACTCGAATAACTACAGTTACATTTTCAAAAGCCATCCTTTCTTTTTCTTTCTGGGTCGCGACCATGACTGGTGCAATCCAGAAAGTAGCTATGTATTTGCTACTCTTTTTAACCGACTTCAAAAAAAGGAGGAGGTTCTCAATTCGTCTGTATGTATAATATTTTTTTTTTATGTATGTTCAACGATATTTTCGTCAATTATAGACGGATTTCAAAAATTTTTTTTGCTCAGATAGAGTTTACTTCAGAGGTGGTCCCATTTTCACCAGTCCCCGATCTGATGATGGGATCCAGGAGAAATCGAGGGCAACCTTCAAATTTTATAGGGACATGTACCGCGTTTTGCATATTATCTGAAGTAATATTGGCATTTACTTCTGGCAATCATAATGTTATGATGCTGAGCTGATGATGGAAGGTCAACTCCTTAATAGTTATGAGTAAAAGAATAATTATTTTAATACTGTATACATATTAAGACTACTAGTTATAATATCAGTAGCATTACAGGAGAGCTAAACTGTTAGGTTGACCAGTCTAGGATCTGATGATGGGATCCAGGAGAAATCGAGGGCAACCCTCAAATTTTATAGGCACATGTACCGCGTTTTACATATTTTCTGAAGTTATATTGGCATTGCTTCTTGCAATCATAATGTTATGATGCTGAGCTGATGATGGAAGGTCAACTCCTTAATTGTTTGGAGTAAAAGGATAATTCTTTCAATACTGTATACATATTAAGACTACTAGTTATAATATCAGTAGTATTACAGGTGAGCTGAACTAATAGGGTGAAAAAAAATATGTAACACTAAAAAGTATGAAAAAAAATTGTAAACAAAAAAAAAACCGCCTTCAAAAACCCGACTCACTAAAAATTACAAAATAATATAATACGAACATTAATCTGGGTATGAATTTGATATGTTGTTGAAGGCGGTGCCAATTAAATTTTTGAGGAAAACTGCATGAAATATAAACGGCACCGCCTTCAACAACATATCAAATTCATACCCAGATTAATGTTCGTATTATATTATTTTGTAAGTTTTAGCGTGTCGGGTTTTGAAGGCGGTTTTTTTTTTGTTTACAATTTTTATTGTGTGTAGATCTATAGGTATATCGTTTTTATTATTATTTCCTTTTGTTTTAAATTCATTGGAGATGGAAAGCTCGTGAATGTATTTATACGCTGGTCCGTACCTCAAAATATAATAAACTAGCGACCCGCCCTCGCTTCGCTTCGGGTATACCTCTATCTCTATATAATATATAGCTGTGCCCGCGACTTCATTCGTGTGGACTACAGGATTTTAATTTTTGTTTTAAACTTAAAAGTAGTCTTAGTTACGTAGGGTGATGGAATGTCGCTAAGTTTCGATCCGAGTAAAACTGACAAATAAAGACAGTTGCATCATTTTTATCATAAATTCCCTAAATTATGGCGCCTACCTACCCTCTAAGTTAGAAAAGTGATACTAACTTGAAGTCTAAGTAACACTCAGTTTAAAAAGAAACATCAAAATCATTACAGTAGCTACGGCGTCATACGCTTCTTGACACGATCACGCTAGATTTCCGTAGAAATGAGCAATTTTCTCACCGTAAAAAGTAGCCTGTGTCCGTGTCTAGAATCCTATTTTAAAATTAACCAAGTCTTATAAAAATCCGCTCAGACGTTAAGGCGTGAATGAGATAAAATATTAAAAATCCATCCATGTACTTTTCAAAACAACTGGTAGCAAGCGAAAATGTAAACTATTTTTTGAGCCTGGTTGTAGAAATAATGTGACATTTAATGATCCGTTGTTTCGAATGTGTAGATCGTATAATGTTAATAGTAGTAGTTTAGACATATTTTCGCAGAGTCTATGCTCATTTGTTAAAATTGTGAAACAACAATTATGCATGCATGTTTAAGTACCTTTCTTTTTATTTAGATTTATATAATAGTAAATGCTGTGCGCAACTTTTATTGGGATACAGTTTTAATATGAAGATAAAAACCTGTAATTTATTGTAATGTACGAATTGTATTCTGTAGTTGTGCCTTTTAAAAATAAATAAATAAATAAATAAAAATAAAATCACTAACTTAATTAGTTTTTTGCCTACGTTTTTACTTATGTACGATAGCATGAATATTAATAGCCTATATCCTTTTCTAGGTACCTATCTATCTCCTAACTAAATTTCATCAAAATTAGGCATGATATAGCAAAACTCCCAGCAAAAACCATAAAAAAACACTAATTCAATTCAGTTTTCTGCCTAAGTCCTACCCCTAGCTACGATGACGTGATCATTTTGATCTTATATCCGTTTTTAAATAACCATCTATTACCCTACTAAATTTCATCAAAATCCGTTTAACCGTTTAGACATCAAAGAGCAAAAGTCCTAACATAAACGACAAAAAATCAGTAACTCAATTTAGTTATCTGCCTACTACCTACCCCCTAAGAACGATGGCGTGATTATTTATGGCCTACAAAAATTTTTAGGTTATCATCTATCACCATACCAAATTTCATCCAAATCCGTTCAGCCGTTTAGACGTCAAAGAACAAAAGTCCTAACAAAAACGATAAAAAATCACTAACTTAATTTAGTTATCTGCCTACTGCCTACCCCCTAAGAACGATGGCGTGATTATTTATAGCCTATAACCGTTTCTAGGTTATCATCTATCACCATACCAAATTTCATCAAAATCCGTTTAGGCGTGAAAGAGTAACAGACAGACAGACAGACAGACAGACAGACAGACAGAGTTACTTTCGCATTTATAATATTAGTAAGGATTGAGCGAAAAAATACTCACATTAACAATTCTATGATTTTTGGACCAATGATGTATGTATGATGCACAATATCTCAGGGTAGAGGACTAAAGTATGTTATTCTTTCTTCTCACCCAAGCTATACTTGGGTCCACGTCTTAGCACCCAATATATTAGCGACATTGGTAGAAGCTTCAAGACAAATAAACAAAGGGATTAGAATGGTTATTGTATTGAACTACACACACATTTGGAATGATGCCAAGCGTATCTTAAACTCAATACTAATTAGCAGTAACATGATCTGACTAACATTGGTGATGATAACCGACGCGTACAGACAGACGGCCGAGTATTATTATCTCACAGACTGGCATTTCTGTCTGTAACTAAATACAGTTGCAGAATGGCTTTAGAATCTAGCGCCGATCCGATTATCTGCTTGCAAGATTCATCGACGATCGCTTTTGAGACTGATATTACAGAGACATTACACTAATATTAGTCTTTATGGGTCAACACATAAAGATCAAGAAATTCACAACCGCTGTGGCAGACGAAGACGGGCGGCGCCAGTTCGCTCGCGACCACGATTGGTAACCCAGTCGAAACGTCGGGCAGTAAGTAGCTATGTAATTTGCTACTTCTAATATCGCGTGTAGACCTATAAAGACTAATTTGAGTGTTATAGCTGCTATTGTAATATGGTTTTCAAGGATCATGTTGTACTTGGCCTTCTAATTGAAAACATGTTTAATTTTTAGCATTGTTCTCTGATCATCACATTGGTAGGTCGGGCTATGCGGTTTATTACTTTAATCAATATGTATGTATACGCTTGATGGACACTCCATTAAAAATACTATGTTGGTTGACGAACTTATAGTAAACTGCTAACATAGTTTCTGAGATAAAAGGTTTTAAAAAGGCCCTGAAAATACCTAATCGACAGAGCCCTGGCAACACCAATAGGTGTACTACTGGCCCCTTCAGAGGGAGGGATTTACATATATTTTACATATAATTATGGGAACAATCCCGCGGTTGCAGGTGACGCGTCGGAATAACAAATGGTCCCAATCACTGTTGGAAATTGTTTTAGAATTAGTTATTTTAGACTAACCTTCGCTGATTTGAAGGGTTTAAGCAATATTCATGAGATACGCTAAATATTGTATAATAGATGAGAGTTATCTATGCAGGAAATGGGCTGGAATGTTAATATTGAAGTAGGTATAAACAGGCAAGTAAAACTAATGGATAAACATTGGACTTTCACTAAGTTACTTATTGATTACAGTTATTTTGTTACAATGTTATTTTGGTACTCGCAGAGGCACTAATTGTATTATAGAACATTATGATCAGATATAATAACGTTAACTAAACGGAAATGAAGAACGTCACATGAGTACATATTTTTTGCGTAAAAATATTCAAACCAATTCCGTTTTTCTACTTTGACTTACAGATCGAACACAAACACAGTAACGTCGATAGAAGCATAAAACCTAATGAAGTCAGATCAAAGGAGCCGAAGGAACCTCTTCCAATTGTGCACAGAAAATATTCTCATTTGTTCGGACCAAGTAATAATTTAGTTAATAATTACCTTACTCTCCCGGGTCGGTTGCAACAAAAAGATCTAATCAAAATCTACAAAAGCTAATTCAGAAAGTGTATAGTTGTGAATAAAAAGCCAACTTGAAATTGGTTAACTTAAATGAGATATTTGATGGAGATAAAACTATTTTCGTAATCGATAAAAGAAGTTTACGCAAATTTGAAATGAAATTAGTTTGAGCAATCCATTTTCTTCGTATTTTCTCAATAAAAAGTAAAAACGTTATTGAGAAGTAAGGTTTAAGAAAATACTTTTCTTCAAAAGTTCAAAATTAATTCCTCCTAATACTGACTTTTTCACTAAATCTATACTGATATTATTAAGCTTATTATTAAGCTGAATAGTTTGTTTGTTTGTTTGAACGCGCTAATCTTAGGAACCGTCCCGGTCTTATTTGCAGTGCCGTAACTAGCCTTTTATGCGCCCGGTGCGAGCTTTCAAAACTGCGCCCTTGAAAAATGCTCTAACCAGGCTCTGACAATAAAGTGGACAAATGTGCATAAAAATAAATCTATCTATTTTTTGTTTACGAAAGTACTTATAGTCCAGTCAAATTAGGTAAAAATCTCGGAATTCGAGATACCCAGCTGTAAGTCTGTAAATACTTGTATATTGACGTCCTAAAAGTTGTCTCAAAACCTACATATTGTAGGGTGTACGCAACTATTAAATTTTTAAGGTCAAATGTCACAAATATCAGTTTTATGAACTTTTGAGCGAAACGGGAAGTTTTATCATAAAAGTGTGTAGGAAAAAATTCATCATCATCAGCCCATATACGTCCCACAGCTGGGGCGGGCCTAAACTAGGGCGATAAGGCCTTAGTCGACCACGCTGGCCAAGTGCGGGATGGTCGACTACACAACCTAAGAATTTCTTCTTAGGTGTGCAGGTTTCCTCACGATGTTTTCCTTCACCGTTAAAACGTCGAATGATGGTACATATGAATTACAAATTTGAAAAACACATTGGTACCTGGCGGGGTTTGAACTGGCGACCTCTCGCATGGCAAGCAACGACCTTAACCACTCGGCCATCGACGCTTTTAGGAAAAAATTACTTATCTTCTATTTATCTATAAAAATTGTCTTTACGTTTTATTCCTAAGATTCACCATTTCAGAGATACAGCGATGCAAATAGTTGAAAAAGTTGTATTTTCAAAAGCTTCCAGGCCCACGTGCGATTGTGCTAGACAGTTAAAATTTTCACGGATGATGTATTTTAGTAGCCTCTATAACATCTTATACTAGAAAAAGCTTAAAACCAATGTTTAAGTGGGTTCTCATACAAAAATTGTGTTTTTTTTCTTACACTTGGCCGGTTTTTAACGTGGTTACCTCAGTAAACCTATTCCAGACGATACCTTTTATACATGAAGAACACATTGTTTATAAGGAAGCCTAGTTAAATAATTATTTTGTGTTGTTTTCAGTATTCAGAAGATTTAAGATTTCTGCGTTTCATTAAATTGAAATTTGGTTAATATGGACTTCACGTTCATAATAGAGTTAGATGGACAGTTAACATTTTTAAAATGTTTCTTTTTTTCAGTTATACTTCAATCAGAAGTTCTAATAATTGGTTATTTCGTACTTTTTGACCCATAATAAGTAGTTTTAATGTACTGAAACGCGAAAGACTTATAATACTAAAAACGACATAAAACGATTATTTAAGGGGCTCCCATAAGAAGAACGTGTACTTCATGTAGAAATGGTGTTGACTGGAATAGTTTTACTGAGGTAACCACATTAAAAATCGGCCAAGTGTGAGAAAAAAGAAACCATAATTTTTGTATGAGAACCCACTTAAACATTGGTCTTAAGCTTTTTCTAGTATTGGATATTATAGAAGCTATTGAAATACATCATTCGTGAAAATTTTAACTGTCTAGCACAATCGCACGTGGGCCTGGAAGCTTTTGAAAATACAACATTTTCAACTATTTGCATCGCTGTATCTCTGAAATGGTGAATCTTAGGAATAAAACGTAAAGACAATTTTTATAGATAAATAGATGATAAGTAATTTCCTCCTACACACTTTTATGATAAAACTTCCCGTTTCGCTCAAAAGTGCTTAAAACTGCTATTTGTGACATTTGACCTTGAAAATTTAATAGTTGCGTACACCCTACCATATGTAGGTTTTGAGACCACTTTTAGGGTGTCAATATCTAAGTATTTACAGACTTACAGCTGGGTATCTCGAATTCCGAGATTCTTACCTAATTTAAGCTTAAATGACTGGACTATTAGTAGATTTCTTTAAGATAAAAATTGTTTATTCAAAAATATTTGCTCAAATACAGAAATGACACAAAGTACTCGTAAGAATTTTGCAATATCGCGTTACAAGTACGCTTTACGTTCATTAGGGTACCTGCATGCCAAATTTCAATCATCTATCTTATGCAGTTTCGATTTTCTCATACAAAAGTTTTTTCCCGCTAATTCCCTTCCCAGTAAAAAAATTGCAATATCCTGTTGCAACTAAGCTTTAAGTTTACCAAGGTACCTGCATGCCAAATTTCAAGCGTCTTACTTAAGGGGTTTGAATTTTTCATACAAAAGGATTTTCCCGATTATTCCCGTTCCCGTGCCAACAACAACCTGGTGTCAGAGTTTTAAACCGCCCGTAGGCCTCTGACATGGCTTCACACACCGTTGAAAAAATTCTCAGGTGTGCTGGTTTCCTCACGATGTTTTCCTTCACCGTTAAAGCGTCGAATGATGGTACATATGAATTTCAAATTTGAAAAACACATTGGTACCTGGCGGGGTTTGAATTGGCGACCTCTCGCATGGCAAGCAACGACCTTAACCACTCGGCCATCGACGCTTTTTTACCCGTGAGAATTTCGGGAATTCCTTTCTTAGTGCACCTCTACGGTATCTAAGGTACGCCTGTTCCAAATTTCAAGTGCCTTGCACTCACAGGGAACCTTTGAGGTGTCTGGCAGAATAATTGGCCCATTGGATTGGTCTGGCAGCTTACAATTAGTCTGGAAATAGTACCACGTAGTTATATACGTCAAATTTAGGCTTGCTAAAATGACGTAGTTTGCCTCTGTTTTGGGACACCTTTAGTTCACGCTACCTGTGAAACGGCCCCGCTTTCGAGCAAGTGAGTACGCGTACTCTCCTAAGTACATACTAAACTATAAGTCATGGAAATTCTAGCTTTGCTAAAATGACGTAGGTCTGGCGGCCCTGGGATCTTGGTCCAGTCGTCTAAAATTTGTTTTTTGACCTCAGAGGCAAGAATATCTACAAGCTCGTTTTGAATATAAGGCGTAAAATACCTTTTTAACCACCTTTACAAGTGTTGTTGTTTCAAGATCGCTTGAAAAATGCCATACAGATATAGATAGTACAGAGGGCGCGTCTACACCATATTCGCCAGAAAACAAAATGTACCTACTAACTACCATGCATGAAACAAAACTAGATACTGGTCTGGTCATTTCTGCGCCCCTCCAGGGTCTGCGCCCTGTGCCTGGGCACCGCTGGCACCGCCCTAGTTACGGCACTGCTTATTTGAACATAATAATTATGCAGTGATAGTCCATTTATCAAAGAGGAGGCTATAATATATATTTAAAACAATGCGAGAACACTACTCAAGCTCCAGTAATTACCCAAGGTATAAAATTAACACCCAATGTAGAGTCAGCATAATATTAATAAATAAATAAATATAAATAACCGATTTAGATGCGGTTTTTAGAATATTTAACAGAAGGTTATTTAGATTAAGTATTTACCTTTCTTCAAAGCCTAAACACTTAATTAAACAAATACTCCGTTTACTTAGTATTTTTAAAAGTTGATTCACGATTTTATGTTTGTTATCTTTGCCACACTGGTTTAAAGGAAAAAGTTACATCAGTAGATGTATCTATCCACACAAATGTTGTTACTTTTTGCTTCACGGTGGATAAGGCTGTCATCGTGAGAATAAAAGAGTATCACTTAAAAGTATGATTTGATGACAAAAAGTGAACCGCTAAAATCCCGACTCATAAATAAATATATAATATTAAAAACATTTTGATTCCATTTATTAAGGTAGGTAAACAACGTCTAATAGTTTGAAATGTTTTTAAAAACATAACGCTAATATTTTGGGTGTAAATTTGAATTTCAATAGTCACCACTAACTTTACGGTGTAAGATAATTTATACTGTTCCAGCGGGGATTAATTCGTACCTCATCGTTTTGTGATTTGTTTTTTAGTAGTGCATAGAATTATAAGTTTCGTTTTACACAACAGCAGTCGGAAAGCCGAGTACTCAAATACTTTTTAACACGTTATATAAAGCAAACAGCTGTTTCAGTGTTTGATATTTTTCTCTAAACAAGCAAACCAATCAGGTTACAAATTGTATTTTGATTAAAACAAAATATTCAACAATATTTTGTCTATGTCATGTCGTTGTTTTGACAGTATAATTAAAACAAACCTTATCACATTGTGATTTCCAATAGCGCAAATCTGAACGACAAACAAACAGCTTGATAATAACAATATGTAAATCCCTTTCGAAGGATGCTATCAAGATCGTGTCGTAGCAAAAAAGCTACAAAAAGTAATTTGTTCGCGAGGCCCTGCATTCCCGTCAACGCGCCCAACCGTGGAACGAAATGAAACATTTTCGACTCCACAATGCAGGTAGGTCAACACACAGCCCTCAAAGCTCACCATCATCTTTTTTTCAGCAGAAATTATCACGTAAACATGATTGTAGCGACAGAGCGACGACGCGACACAATGGCAGAACAAAGCGCATTGTTCCGGGCCATTGTCGCCGCTAACGATGAGACGTACAAACATGTTGTACGCTAGGTTTTTCAGTTACAACAATGAGGCAGAGTAGCCGGATGGTAGTTTGAAACGTCGATTTTGCTATCGGATTACGCAATAGGTTGAATCTTGAATGGACGGGTCGCGAATAGAAGTCTATTAGTTCGATTTACTCACCGAAATCGTCTGTTTTAGCCGTTAGGGTTCTAACTTCTTAGAGTCTCTTGAAATTCGAAAATATATTTGTTCCTTAATACAAAAATTGACATGTATTATTTACTAGTGGTCCCGGCGAATTTCATACCGCCAATACTAATTATTTTTCTATATTTTCTCATTGAAACCTTCCCTGGACTACGACGAACATTTTAAAACCATAATTACCTATATCGGTCCGGGCGTTCTCGAGTTTTAGTCAGACTAACGAACGGCAATTAATTTTTATTTATAAGAAGATTTCGAATGGAGATAATCTATATATATAAAAGGAAGTCGTGTTAGTTACACCACTTATAACTCAAGAACGGCAGAACAGATTTGGCTGAAAATTGGTAGGGAGGTAGCTTATAGCCAGGAGAAGGACATAGGATACTTTTTATCCCGTTTGACAGAGTTCCCGTGGGACTTGACATGAAACGTCAGTCATTTTGTTAAACATTATTCCAATTATGAAAGCTTTTTTGACATTTCGAAGAACGTAACTCTGCACGTTTCATTTAAATGCAATGTAATATCTTTTTTTGTGTTTGGTAGTAAATCGTCATTTTAAAAATTTACAATTATACAAAAACACTCTACAATTAATTCACAAGCAAAATTTACTTATTGTTTTTGATCTAACTATTGTTTCTAAATCTGAACTTCAAAATATAATAATATTTTTTTGCGCGAATGCAGTTACGTACTATGGTTTATGTTTTACTTTTAAACATAGTGACGTGCCTCAAGTATTCAGTTAGTTAAACCGATCATTCGCGAATGAAAATCAATCTGGCGGCAATGGGGCTGCTTCATTGACGAGTTTTTTACACGAGAGAATAACTGTTATGGTCTTTTAAACTCAGCGTAATTTTTTAAAAACTTGACTATAATTATTCACGTCATTATATATCTATATAATTATTATACTAAACAATCGTGCAATCGTGTATTTCTTTTTTCGACAAAAAACAAGATTGGAAGTTTTGCATGTCTTATATTGTTCTTTCGACAATTTCTATTAACCTTAGTTTTTGAAAGTTAATTCGATTAAAATTAGTTACAAATCGAGAATCGTTGCCGCTGAGTATCGATTTCTAAGGGGTACTTCCCTGGTAGTGTTAAATTCACATCTGTCACAAAAGCTTCATAATTGGAATAGAGTATCGTTGTACAATCCTGTCAAATACTGTAACAACTATTCATGTGTGCGTCCAGAAATATTTTTTTGTAAAATGTCTCGAAACTTTAGGTACTGTTATATTCAGGTATTTGTTTTAGACATTAATTTGTGTAAGTTATTTATTTGAGTTTTTATTTCCGAAAATAATACCTCAGATTATTATAAGGCTCTCGAATCGACAACATGCGTCTATATTATTCAATTATTGTCCAATTCAGAGATTTTCATTTGCAATATAGTGACATCTACACTAACACTAAATTGTCATGTTCGTTTATTGACAAAAATCGATATCTATAGTGACTAAATAATAAAGAAGGTTCATTGACAAACATTTTTCAATCATCACGTTTTTGGTTCAGAAGAAAAGACGAGCCGATCGCACTACAATAAATACGGTTCATACCTGTATCAAACGGATAAGTAGATATTAAATCTCTACACACGAAATTTTTGCAAATATGTATTGAACTGCTGGATATGAGTAAAATATGGGATTAGTAAAGTTCTCAGTTATGGCGAGACCAGGGAAATAAGGATTAAATTTTATATGGAGGATATTATGGATTCCAGTTCAAATTGAATAGATACTTACTCATACGGCATACCTAAGATGGGACGACTGTCAACTATAAAAAGCATATAAACGGTCGAATTGAGAGACGCCCTCCTTTTTTGAAGTCGGTTAACAAAATAAAGCAGTGCATCAAAGCTACGTTAAGACGGTACGAAGTTCGCCGGGTCAGCTAGTACATGATTTAAAATTGCCTATCTTAAACCAAGCTTATTCAAACTAGAATACTATCAGGATAAATTTCGTTGCCAGAATAATATCAATGTTGGTTAAGTCTTTTTTTTTAACTGACTTACGATGATGGCTTGGCGAAGCCTCGTCATCATCACCAGACTTGCACGGGAGCAGATGGCTCCTACCCCTTAAACCTTTTAGTATATAAATTAAACATAATAATAAATATTACTTCTTACATGCATCTACATTATTTTCATCTTAACAGCTTCAAATACGCACGGCTATCTCAAGCGTCACACCTATTGAATGAATCACCTCATTTAACGCCATCTATCGGGAAGTATCTCGTAACTACCCTCTTCGATTCAAAGGTCGGCGCTCAAAGGACGCCGGATAAGTTAAAGCAATTACTGTAGCAGGGCCCGGGAAACTTTATATTAAGCAAATATGACGTCATAGACTTGGACGACCAACTCATTTGCTGACCTATTAATAGTTTATCGACGTATTATGACCGGGACAGCAGGGATTTCATTAAATTATAGGTATATAACAGGATGTTATGACCTCAATAATATCGGTGGCGATATTTAGCTGTTTACTGCCCACTAAATGATGTAAACATTAGTAAATATAGCAAGTTTGTATAACATACAGTACACTAGGGTTCGTAGAAAACCAATGACATCCAAATATCAGGTACAATGTTTGCACTTCTATAATAATTAACAACTCCAATTTCCATTGAATAGAACGTTAAAATAGTTGTCACAGATTTCATACGAACCCTTCTTTAAAAATTTCAGATGTCAGTTCACTTGACTATAGAAATAAACAAATTGTAATATAACTCTAAAATCAGTCTATCATGTTTACACACATTTGTTGTTTAATTAATTTCTGATTAATTTTACAAGTACCAATTAGTAATTACGCTGTAAGTTAATTAGTCATTCTAATTTCAACATTGTTATCTTCCAATACAAATATTGAGAAGATGGATAGAAAAGTCCCTTATCTCTCGAAAAAATAAGCAAGTAGAGTTCTGCAGAAACTGTCTCTTACATCATTCGTTATTCAGACAAATTCCTAGGCTGAAAATCCTATCGGACATCCCGTGTCCGGCGACCACTTGGCCGATTTTATGAATTATAAATGAAAGCCTCCTTGAATTCCGACAAAACATACCTCCTTCCCAGAGGAACAGTTATGTGTGTGGAAATGACTTTTCTCGTAGTATATTTTTGACCTTTGTGCGAATTCGGGTCAACAAGGCCACGCCAGCTAAAAAGATCTACAAATTGCTGGTTCTTTCATATAACATGTTCTATTATGTTCAGTTGTAAGGGAGTGTTGAAATTTTTATATCAATTACTTTAAATATTTTGTCCTGACGAAGAATGAGATATATGTAGTACTAGCTGACGCGGCGAACTTCGTATCGCCTTACCGTAGCTTTGATGCACTACTTTATTTTGTTAATCGACTTTATGCCTTTTATAGTTGACAGTCGTCCCATCTTAGGTATGCCGTATGAGTAAACTAAGTAGGTACATATTTAATTTGAATTGTAAGCCATAATATCCTCCATATAAAATTTAATCCTTATTTTTTTGGTCTCGGTATAACTGAGAACTTTACTTTCTCATATTTTTAGTCATAGATGTCCACAAATACAATAATTGCTTTCAAATGACTTTATTTGGCGTAACAAAATTTATTCGAGCCAGTTTTTTGCCTACTCTCAAGGTAAATAAGGATAATGGCAAAAACTATGAGTTAAATTTCAGAACGCATATACAAACTAAGCATAGCTTATTTAGTGATCTGTGGTAATTTAACCGCGCCAACAATAATGTTATTACCGTTTTAGATTAAGTTTGTTTGTTTGTTAATCAAATTTAGTTCACAGTTTAATATCGATTTTTGATAACCCAATATTACAATAGGCCTATTTAGCTAGCTGGATGAAGAAGGTATACTATTAAAATAATGGTTTGATATTTGAAAAACTCTCCGAGATATTACAGTTTCAATAGCACATCATTTGGGCGAGCTCAAAACGTTTCATACAAATGTCGCAGCACACTATGACGTCACAACGTGTAATACTGTATGCATATCGTAAGAACTTTGTTCAGCAGCTATATCAAACGTTGCTTATACGAATATATTTTCATAGTGAAAGTTACTACTAATTTTGTATTTTATACGATGACATAGCATTTTTAAATTCGCACGTTGAAATGGACTTTCCCACCCTACTTCAAATGTCTATTATTGTCTCAAATCCTAAGAAATTTTAATTTCGATTTGACTAATGTTATTAATTTACCTATATCTTAATATTAATTGTGAAATCGCATGCAAAATTTGACTTAGGAAACTACCCTATTCTGTCAGTCGATGGAAAAATGTGTGAAGTTGTTCGACAATCGATCTTTACCAAATTGTTGTGCAAACGCTGATCAACTTCTTTTGCTGAATTACCCATAAAATATATTTGCAAAAATTTCGTGTGTAGAGATTTAATATCTACTTATCCGTTTGATACAGCTATGAACCGTATTTATTGTAGTGCGATCAGCTCGTCCTTTCTTCTGAACCAAAAACATGATGATTAAAAAAGTTTGTTCAAAGAACCTTCTTTATTATTTAGTCACTAAAAGATATCGAATTTTGTCAATAAACGAACATGACAATTAGATGTCACTATATTGCTAAATGAAAATCTCTGAAATAGACAATAATTGAATAATATAGATGCATGTTGTCGATTCAAGACCCTATAATAATCTGAGGTATTATTTTCGGAAATAAAAACTCAAACAAATAACTTACACACACAACAACAACACTTAGCTAAAGTTTCGAGACATTTAAAAAAATATTTCTGGACGCACACATGAATAGTTGTTACAGTATTTGACAGGATTGGACAATATACTCTATTTCAAATATGAAGTCTTTTTTGACAGATGTGAATTTAACACTACCAGGGAAGTACCCCTTAGAAATCGATACTCAGCGGCAACGATTTTCGATTTGTAACTAATTTTATCGAATTAACTTTCAAAAACTAAGGTTAATAGAAATTGTCGAAAGAAAAATTTAAGACATGCAATCTTGTTTTTTGTCGAAAAAAGAAATACACGATTGCATGTTTAGTATAATAATTATATAGATATAGAATGACGTGAATAATGATAGTCGAGTTTTTAAAAATTTACACTGTATTCAAAGGACCATAACAGTTATACTCCCGTGTAATAAACTCGTCAATGAAGCAGCCCTATTGAGGAATATTTGAGGCATGTCACTATGTTTAAAAGTAAAACATAGTACGTAACTGCATTCGCGCAAAAAAATATTATTATATTTTGAAGTTCAGATTTAGAAACAATAGTTTGATCAAAAACAATAAGTTAATTTTGCTTGTGAATTAATTGTAGAGTGTTTTTGTACAATTGTAAATTTTTCAAATGACGATTTACGACCAAACACAAAAAGATATTACATTGCATTTAAATGAAACGTGCACAGTTACGTCGTTCGAAATGTCAAAAAAGACTTCATAAATGGAATAATGTTTAACATAATGACTGACGTTTCATGTCAAGTCCCACGGGAACTCTGTAAAACGGGATAAAAAGTATCCTATGTCCTTCTCCTGGCTCTAAGCTACCTCCCTACCAATTTTCAGCCAAATCTGTTCTGCCGATCTCGAGTTATAAGTGGTGTAACTAACACGACTTCCTTTTATATATATAGACTAGTGGTCCCGGCAAATTTCATACCGTCAATACTATAAACCTTCCCTGGACTATCACGAACATTTTATAACCAAAATTACCTAAATCGGTACGGGCGTTCTCGAGTTTTAGTCAGACTAACGAACAGCAATTCATTTTTATTTATAAGAAGATTTCCTATAATGAACTTGCAAAATATGGTTTGTTCTATTATTTGCGCGAACACTGCAAAACAAAACGTACGCGAGTTTTATCCGTAAAACTATTTTATTTCAAATGCTAATCATGGTTTACATTATGCAAATATAAACTATGCATATGTGAAGCCACGGACTAAATATATTTCTTGTATATATTTTGAATGCGGAAATACGAAATAGTCCAATGATTCCTTTCCTCTCCTATTGTCCTTCGAAATTAGGATATGCGACCAAAATAAGTTGACAAGAACACTTCCCGGACTCACGGATCTTGAACGCGTCAAGCGTATCAATCTTTCCTCCCAAAAATAGCTTAGCTATAATTAACCCGGAATATCATTCGCACATTTTCCGGGTGGACTCGGATCATATCGTCAAATTACTCGTCAAACATTGGTATCGGAGCTCGGGAGGGTCGGCAAACAGTCTGCGCAAACACCGCTCTCCGAAACGGGAACCTCGGGAAAGACTTTTCACCATTGAACGTGATAGTTCGTGTTAACAACTTAATGGATTTGGTTATTTATACGAGTGTGAAATGTCTTAAACGGTAAATCTTTGCAGATGTTGAGTCAATATACTATTCATGATTTGAATTTAAAAACCGGTTTATAAAATACAAGTATCTAAAGATTCGAAAATCCATTTTCATAGGATTTTTATGGATTAAACTGGCATGTATTGTTATTCTAAGCATATTATTTAGAGACCCGAAGTTTCGAGCTCTTTCCAGCCCTCGTGGTCAAAAGCCACGCTACATTTGAAATCTTGAAAAAAATTATCGGTCAACGCTCCGTCTGCGAAGGAACTCAGTTTAATTGGAACAGCTGACTGCATAAGTGCATACACCTTTCGAGTTAATTCCAGGTTTGCCAAGAATCTGTTACATATTTCTGTCGAATCAGACGCAGCAGAACCTACCGCGTTGCTTTCATGAAGTGTTTGTGTTTACCAACGTTCTAATGCAAACTCTATATCTTAAGTACTCTACCGAATCTGCATACCATATAGAGTTTTGAAAACTGTTCTTGTAGAATTTGAAATTTAGACTCTAATACGTGTTTGATTAAGTGAATAACGCGTAACATTTGAAATAACAATTTAAAGATAAGCAATACATAAAAAAGACTGATAATATATTGCGCACCAAAATAAATGAATAAGCTATTTAAAATATTAGTTTTGTGCCTTTTTTTCTTCAGTTATAACATAATTATTAGGTCATGCGCCCGATCTCTCATCGGTAATGTCGGATTGCCGTCTCACCGAGTAAGGGAAAAGAGAGTGCACTTGTGTTTGCGCGCACACTTTTGCACTATATGTCCTTCTCCCTTGGCTGATCTCAATTGAGGTCAGCCGCCATGTTCGAAATCGGTTGGACGTCTTAACATTATTTATTTACTGTACAAAAATAAGTATTTCCGATCTAAGTTATCCTAGTCATGTAATGTCAATATAACTATACTGTATTCTATATCGAAATAAACGTAGCACATGACGTTTTATTGCATATTGCAAAAGGTTCTTAGCAAGAATCTTCCAGGTAAAGTTATTAAGTAGAACTAGGTTGTTTTGCTTTAAGCTCAAAGCTGTTGGTAGTAGGAAAGGCACGTGCACACTTTAGTAGCAATATTAAAACAAAATGCACCTTTGATTTACCAACAAAGACTAATCTTTATTAATCCTTACTAGTCCTTACTATATCCTTACTATATAATAATATTATAGATTCGAAAGTAACTCTGTCTGTTTGTCTGTCTGTCTGTTACGCTTTCACGCATAGAGTATTGGACCGATTTAAATGAAATTTGGTACAGATATAGTCCAGAGCCTAGGAAAGGTTATAGGTTACTTTTTAACCGACTGCGCTATAAGGAAGTAATGTTTTACCCGTTAAACGTCTCTACGCGGACGAAGTCGCGGGCGGAAAGCTAGTATTTTATATACCAAATCAGATAAAATAATCGGCTTGGTTTCAGTTTTTGCAAAGTGTCTTGTTATCAAATTGAATTTTAGAAAAATTATATTGTAACACAAAGTGTAGCCTTCAATAATCTTACTTACGAAATTTGAAAATAATAATATACGTTTAAAAACATGAATAAATTGTCTGGGTATTAATATGATTCATTTTTGAAGGCGGTGTGGCCGTTGGCATTTCTTATGCAAATAAAAACAGTGTGCTTTGCTGTCCTTAAACTTTGGTTCACTTTTTGTAACAAAAAAAAAAATTCTTACTTTTTAGTGTTAGGTACATTTTTCCTCACTATGGCAGCCTAATTCATTATGAATCTTATCCATCAAACCTTACGTTACTTTTTGCTATAAGAAATGATGATCGTCTTCATGAAAATGGTTATTTACTACGTAATTACTACCGCGGAGAACTTTCTTTTTTAATCATTTAAAACACCTATACCAACACCTCTTCTTATGTTTTAAATATTCTAGTACAAACTGCATTACTATCCGATCAGCCAGAAGCGAGATAATCTAGGACCAAATGACGAACATACAAGTGAAACTCCTTTATTGGTTTTTGGTATTAGAAAAGAATAGATCTTCCTGTCCTAACGAGATAAATAATTCAATTGAATCATTACACACGAACGCAAATGACTGAAAAGTTTGATAGTAGTGATAACCACACATGGAAACATCTTTACCTTGCATTCAGCACCTGGGATTATAACTTATGCAGGAAATGAAAGACACAGTCTGTTGTGCTAACTTCACGCCACGTTGCCGATGTAAGTGTAGCTAATTCTAAGCACATATTATGTTTACTGTAAATAACTGAAATGTAAGTAATAAATGTAAGTTTATAAAAATGATTAAAGGCATAATATGTGTATAAGGCCTGAATTTCAATTTTACATGAATATAAATACATAGATTTAGTTTTAGACGTATGTATTATGCAGAATATTTAAAATTATGTAACTCGCTGATCCTGCAGTCTAACTATTTGACGGTTTTGAGGGACATCATTTAGTTTAAAAGTAAAAAAAATGTATTGTTTTTAATAATAATAAAATAATAAATAATAACATACATACATACATAAAATCACGCCTTTTTCCCAGAGGGGTAGGCAGAGATCACTTCCAGCGATCCACTTTTCACCTCGTGGGAAACGTGACGTGACGGGTTGTGGACCACGTCGCCGCCATTCTGCCGTGTGCATTGTTTTAACAAAGTCATTGCGTTCCCACGAGTAGCAAGGATATATGACGGAGGAAGGAAAAGGGGAGGAAGGATACTATCGCTTCGGATGATTTGGACTGAGTCGATAGTAGCTCGAGGAGCCGGGGTCGCTTACCCGTATACCGTTCACCAACCACCGGACAGATAGTTGTGACTGGTATCCCCTGACTTTAAATAAATAATAACTGTATCTCTTATTAAGGCCACAAAAGTAAAACTACACACCATGTTCATTTGATGTCCCATAAGTTTAAGGGTTAAATATATAATTATTATTATGTCTGTACCGCCGCGAGCTCGCAGCGTGCACGCTGCGATATCGCCGCGTGCTGCGTTCATATTTCCAACATGAAATGACCTGCGCTGTAGAATGCGGCGCATGCGCTATGCGGGTCGGTTGGATGAGGTGTAACCGCCGCAAAATCGCGGTGATATCGCCGCGATCGAAATCGCTAGGTCTGAACACACTGTTAGTTCTAAAATTGCCACCATTATAAGAAGTCTTTATTATTGCGACGTTGTTATTTTGTAGAAAATAAAGACCAGTTTTTTCATGTCAACATTTCAATGTTGATGTGTGTTCATCATTTTCATTGATTTGTTACTTAGATCATTCATAAATTAAGGTAAAAAAAAAGTGCGGCGTTGTCATTTTTCACGTAAAGATGTTTACATGGATAGTCATATTTTCGGCAAATTATGTTGTAAGAAAAATAAAAATTGAAAAAACTGTGAAATATAATTATGCCATGAGGTCCTATTATGTGGTCTCATTAATACATTAGAGTTATGGGATATCAAACGGAACAAGTTGTCTAAGTATATGCACTCGATGAAAATAGTAGCAAATACATAGCTACTTACTGCCCGACGTTTCGACTGGATTGCACCAGTCATGGTCGCGAGTGAACTGACAACGTCTTTCCTCGTAATCCATAAAAGTAAGCAAAGCTGGATATAAAAAAACTACTATGGACAGAACCTTAGATAAATTACAAAGAGAACAGTAAATTGGAACTCCTGACTTCGGTTTAAGTGCTCTGCAGATGAACAAATTTCAAGAGATTACATTCCCGTTTTCGTTATGTCAATTGAAAACCTACTATTTTATGAGAGTTTTTGTGTAAAGTTCTGTATTAGTAATTGTATACGTTTTGTTCTGCTATTCGGACAGAATTACACATTTGAATAATGTATTTTTATGTTCTTAAAACAGCCCCGGAATTGTTTGCTTTTTCTCCATGCGTCAAAAACAATGTTGTCCTTATCCTCTTAATATGGAAATGGGTTTAGTAGCAACTACAAGTTTGTACGGAACCTTCCAGAAACCTGAGGACAACCAACTCACACTTGACGTGTTTTTTGACTTATTACATTACAGTCGCCAACGCCCGCCCCCGCCGAATCCGCGGATATCCAAATCAAGAACAGACGGACTCAAAGGTGTCCCGTATCTGATCTTTTCACTAATTAACCCTCTAATCCCTAAGAGTACCTTTAATCCCGTGATTGGACTCGGGTAATTCAGTTTACTCCGAGAATCGAGTTTATCTTAGACCCATCGGTACTTAGCTTAACTAATACTCGAATTTAATCTGGACTCGAGTTTTGGAGCTTAAAATATTTGGTAAGGATTACTAATTGAGGATTTCTCTAGGTTTTGTGAGTTGCAAACTGAGTGAATTAAAACGTCTTTAAGCCGCAAAACTTGATCTAGCTTTGAAACAGTTTTAAGGGAAAATTAACGCTGATTGATAATGCATTCTTATGTTTGCGCTGTTATATTATCTATAAACAGATGATTTATTAAAAAATTACAGCTTTAATGTTGAAATACGTTTACAAAAAGGCATTATAAGATATCGAATTTGCATTTCATCCGATCCAACTATAATAAGAAAGAGGCTAGCAAAGACTTAGCACAGGAAGCTAGTGTTATCTATCAATCACAATTTCCCAATTTAAAGAATAAATTTTGATAAATGATCTCGACACTCAAGACCTAAACTCCATCTCTAACCAAAGATCGGCAGAAATGGAGAGAGTTGGGGGAGGCCTTTGACCAGCAGTGGGACACTATAATAAGATAAAAAAAGAATATTAATCGATTTTTAAAACAAAAACAATAAAACTCAATTCAATGCGGACTTCAAGTGAGAAAATAATTTTACCAAAATGGCGACTAAATATTCTCAATAAAAACGCCGTCTACATTAAAGTGTTAAACTCGACAATCAAGGAGTACCAATACCGTCCATTAGCGTTATTAAAATTAAAGCGCTCTCATTAGAATGCTGGGAGGTATTAATGATTTGACCCGATTGGCTTCGAGGCTTAGCGCTTCGCAATTGGTTCGGTTCCCAGATTGTTTACAGGTTAAGTTTATTGCGTTTCCGGGAAAATTAACAGGGGATTTTTATTCTTTCTTTAAAGTGTTCTTCAGCTAGGAATAAAATAATATCAATTGGCATCATTTGTATTAGTGTCAGTTTTATTCTGTTATAAATTACGTGACATCTACTTTAGATGATATTGTAAGAAACATGCACTTTTCAAATAGACTCGTCAACGAATTGCTGTAATCTTCAGCTAGTGCTGAAAAAAATCTTAAAAGTTACACAAATAAATCTTTCATATTTTCTCCTGAAAGTGAAACTAAACAAAACAACGTAAGTTATCGAAGAATACATCATTTTCCGTATCGTAACCATCTTTTTATGCATCCCTGACTCCAAATAGAATTTGAACTCAGCCACGACTCGGAACAGAGCCAATAAGCAATATGTATTCCCATAATCGGATTCCTGGCTCTGGCCCGACGCAACGGGAAACAACTCTGGGCTTAGGAAAGGATACACTAAAAGCGATACTGCAAACTACTAATGATGATGATGATGGCTTTTAGCCGTTTTCAGCTACAGCGACTACTAACAAATAATTAAAACATAATAAAATACAAACATATATATGCAATATTAATAAAACATTATGAGTTTGGCTGTTAGTTTACCCTTTGGTGCGCTCTTCAGTGACTTATAAAACCAATCTTGGCTTTAAACGTGCGCCCACAACTTGGACACGTCAGCACTAATAATATGACGTCCGACCGATATAAGCCATGGCAGCCGATCTCAATTGAAATCAACCAAGTGCGTAGGACATTATATATGTTTCCTTACTCTCATAGTTTAGTGAGACGACAGTCCGTCATGACCGATGAGAGATCGGGCGCAGGACCACCGGCTTAGCTTGCTTTCCGAAAAAAACTCATACAAATTTTAAGCTTTCGCGTTCCATTACACTAAATATTAGTCTTTATGGGTCTACACGCGATATTAGGTGTAGCTATGTATTTGCTACTCCTAATATCACGCGTTACTCATCGCGTTGCATCGCTTTCAGTATACACCGACCGCAGTTGTTGGATAAACTTTTCGGTGTAACTATTGAGCCGGATTTTCCAATTGACATGCAGGTAACTTGTTGGGGAGTTTTTTAGTTAGGGCCACGGATAATAGGAGTGGATACGCTTGTTTCGTAATGCTCACCGAACCTGGGTAACTGTTCAGAACAGAAAGTTTGGAATTAAGAGGACTTGTTTCGATGCGACCGTTGTTACGTTTTGTCGTTTCGGTAAGCGACGGTGCAAAACAATCGGTTCGTGTGTGTGTGTTGATCACGGATTTTGGTCCTGAGAGTAGATAGAAACATATCTATCTAATAAAGTACAACTATAACTATACTTTACAGCATTCACATCACATTAAATAAAGAGCACAATTGAGGTACCCGTAATCGACGAGCATGCATGAAGAGATTGATGGATGTGAAAGAAGCGAAAGTGGTGTGCCAGGATCGAAGCACATGGCAGGATCTCGCATGGAGTGATCTCTGCCTACCCTTCTGGGACCCTATGTACAATGGAGGTAATCTTATTAGTAGTATAGTATATCTATAGTAAGAGTGAGTTGAAAATATCTTATTTTGAACGATTGATAATCACACAAATATAGCTCATAACCATCATCAACCCATATACGTCTCCACTACTGGAGCACGGACCTGCCTTAAACCAGGGCGATCAGGCCTTAGTCAACCACGCTAACCAAGTGCGGGTTGGTCGACTACACAACCTTAAAATTTCTTCGTAGGTAAATTAGTGAATAATATTGATGCAATTTCAGCTGTAAAGTATAGTAGTAGAGATTTTCCTTCACAATTAATTCACGTGTGCATGTTTAGAACATAAAACAACTCTCAGGTACTCTCGCAACCTCGAGACAAAGGCGACAAGGAATAGCTCTTAAATGAAATCGAATCTGTTGGTAAACAGCGCCGGTCATGCATTAAGTATTTTATGAAATACATTAACTCTTTCGCTAAATGTTTTTATTAAAACATACTTTTCAAGTTTTCAAGTAAAGGCTAAATTAGAAAGAGTTGGTTAATTATGCTTGTATCTTTATAAAAGCTTTGTGTAATTCAACCCTTGTAGGGGTGTAATAGTGAATTAACGATTGTAGGTATCCTTTGTTATAATAATAGGATTTCTAATGTTTTGTTATTATTTTAACTATTGATCCGGTTTCGCTTCGCTTCTGAAATATTATACATTAAAACTTTCCTCTTGAATCCCTCTACTTATTAAAAAACCATTAAAACCCGTTGCGAAGTTTTTAAGATTTAAGCATACATACATCATACAGATAGATACAGGAAGCGACTTTGCTTTAGTAATAATAATTTCAATATCCTATGGGCAAAATAGGCATGATTTGTAAATTTATCAGCGTATGTAGAACATTTCTGTACAATTCTTTATTATATTATTCGTACTAATTTACAGATTCTCACTATAGTAACTCGATTATGAGGACATTATCTTTACAATGAACGCAGTGAATCAACGAGATGACCTTTTAACTTTGGATTGATAAAAACAATGCCTTCTTTCTCATGTACGACCATTAGAATAAAATGCAAAGCGTATGAGTTAGCACAATGAAAACCATTACGACAATTAATTCTAACACTAATAAAATATATGACAAATGACAATAGAAGTGTAAAGCTATTAACATAGACTTATTATACGCAGACAATGGCTGTTTCAACACTGTACACTGCCGTTAGTTATTTTAACCCAAAATTTTATTATATTATATTTAACCATCTTGTCTGTCTGTGACATCGTTGCACTTATACGGGTGGTCCAATTTGAATACAGTTATTGAGATATTTCAGTAAATACAAACAAAATATGGCTGAACACTGAATATTATCTTTATCGGTCTACACGCGATATTAAGAGTAGCAAATACATAGCTTTAAAAAAATGCTTGTTTAAAAAGTGTGCAGGAAAAGTGTATGTTAATACATTTATTATCCGGACATAAAATAAAAAAAAAGCAATTTAATTCTGTGTACCTTTTTCTAAGTCCATAATAATATAAAATATTACGCTTGTATTAAACCGACTTATTAACCTAAACCTTGACGTTTGACATCAAAAAGCCCAACTTGATACCATTCCCGACTCCTAATGGAAATTAAAAATAGGTACCATTTCCAAACGGCCGGGATAATTGGGGTAACAAGAGAGTACACAAAGTTTGAAAGAATATTCGGGGGGCCGGTTGACTTACCGGGATTAATTCATTACTTCGGAGTTACACTCCTATTAAGAGCTATAATAGCCGACGGCAAAAAGCAAAATTTAATGGGCACTTTATGTAATACTTTTTCATTCATTAATTATTCCGTAGTTGTACATTTAAAGAGTTTAGTTGCCACATATTTTAAAACAGGTATGATAGTTGAGAAGTGATAGCGCACACAGAGAGATAAAATTAAGTTAGCATTTATATAGTCGTTAGAATATTTTCGAAAGTAACTTAAAACTATGAATGGTAAATTCTTTAGATGATATTGATCTGTAGCTTTTATACTATAACAAATCTTGCTAGTTATAAAGTAAGTATCTGTAAAGAAATGATCCGAAGTAAAACAACATATTATATTTTTTCATACTCTACATACGACTTGGAGTAGCCTCGTCATCATCACCGGACTCGCGGGGGAGCGGATGGCTCTCACCTCTAATATTTTTCGTACTGCTCAGTATTAAAATTATACGAACATAATATTAGTCTGTTCTCTTCGTTAGAAATCCTACTCAATTAGTTTTTTGTTTAAATTCAGTATTCCAGCGTACGGTTCTGAACTATTCATTCAAACATAATGAAATCGTTGAAGCTTTGTTATCGCTATGTTGACCAACGCTATTCTACCTCTAATATTGAAATTTAATTACTTTTATACTCACAAAGTCTAGACTGTGTGACTTTCCCGAAGGTTTCAGTTTATGCGTAATATAGGCCAACTAGCAAAAATTTTAATGTTTATATTATATTAATTTTCTTAGTACCTACCTAGATTATATACCTAGATAGTAGTACCTACCTAGATATATATAAACTACGTACATATCCACGTCGTTTCATTCCTTGGTACAGAACTCTTTGTCCGCCGGTCAAGTGCGAAACCAACTCGCACTTGACCGGTTTCATTAAACTAGGACAGGGAAAGCAAACCAATGATACAATATTTTGGGCACCGCCGATCATGTATTAAAACATGTGTAAAAATGGGTTAAGTAGGTATTTTATGACGATCGAGCATTTTTTAAAATTATTATTAAAATGTTCAATTGCTGCACGATAAAATGATGACCCCATAAAACATTTTTTAGAAAAAAGTCAACGTTGATGCTTTTGACTGGCTCGGTGGAACAGTGGTTAGTGACCCAGGTTTACTGAGTACGGTTCCAAGAGTCGTGGGTTCGATTTCCACCCGGGACAAATATTTGTGTGAAGAACATCAATATTTGCTCCGTGTCTGGGTGTGTTATTAAGTACATCCACTGCTGATTCTGATATCCGTTACACAATTGCTTAAGTAACTTACCACGGGATCAGATCAATGTATGTCATGTTGTGTAATATTTATTTATATTTAAAGGTTCACCTACCCTGACCTAGAAGAAAACATAGAAAAACAGCGAATTATATGCTTTTAGAAACCGAGTTGTTTTCTGAAGGTACAAGTTCTAACAAACCGAATCAACTGTGTAATGTGACAATGACAAATGGATTGAATTAATGAACATCAACTCTGCTCGTACGAGACCAGAATTACATTTTGATCAGTGTCTCACTAATAATTTATTACTGGTACTAAATTAATTATGTAGGTTAACGAAGGCTAGGCTTTTTGGCAATAGCCTGAGAATAACATATTTGATGAGATGTATATGGATTATTCTTATAGATACTATATGTTATCAGCTTAACAAGATGATTGGCTTAAAAAATGCGTCGATGGCCGAGTAGCTAAGGTCAAGTTCAAACCCCGCCACTGTGTTTTTCAAACTCGAAAATTTGCACGATTATTCGACGCTCTAATGGTGAAGGAAAACTTTGTGGGGAAACCTGCACACCTGCGAAGAAATTCTTAGGTTGTGTAGTCGACCAACCCGCACTTGCCCCAGCAGTGAGGACGTATATGGGCTGATGATGAAGATAATTACAAAATACAAAAATCTTTATTCATAACAAAAGTATTATTTTACAAAAGGGATTTGGATCTCATCCTGGTTAGTTTCTAGAACCTGTAGTAGGATGAGAACTATGCAGTCGCAGCTTCAAGCAGTCCGTGCTGACTGTTTGAAGCTGTCTGGGTATGTGCCCTTCGACCATTTTTATTTCCGGTAGGTATTCATTTATTTTATGCAATTAATCGGTTCACTAACCCCACCTAGACAAACAACGGGTGTCATTTTAAAAGCTCTTAGCTTTCTGAGCAACCCTTCGCTAGTAGGCACTTACCTAAACTTCAAAATCACGTTAGGCTTTATAGCGTCGAAGTCTGCGAGCACTTTCCTAATTCCAACCTACTGTCATTCATAACTTTTGTTAATTAAACGTGTAGCCTGAAGGGCTATCAAAGGAACGTTTCCCCTTTTGTTAAACTTTAGATGGAGCCGATCATAATCTGCACTCAACTGTCGATTATGTTTGACAATAAAGCGTTAGCAGTTAGAGGTTTTAGTGGTAAATATTATCATTAATATTTTTAATTTATACTAGCAGCCGCCCACGACTTCGTCCACGTAGAAATGTTTTAGCAACAATTATTTATTAATATAGCCTATAATACACCTTGTAAAGTTAGCTATTTAGTAGTGAAAGCCCTGTCAAAATAGGTCCAGCCATTTCGGAGATTAGCGGAAACAAACAGACAGACAGACATTTTTTTTAAAATGTATTTTTATTACTGGTACCCGATATAGATTCATACCCATTTAGTAAAGTAAAGTAGTTGTATAGATTTTGCAACTTAACATACATACATACGTAAAATCACGCCTTTTTCCCAGAGGGGTAGGCAGAGATCACCATGCCATGTGCTACAATCCTGGCACACCAATTTCGCTTCATCCACATCCATTAACCTCTTCATGCATGATCGTCTATTACGGGTACTTTTGATTTGACCTCTCTTTAAGATTACTTAGCAACGTAACTTTTACCAAATATTCATAAAAACTATACTGCTTTAAGATATAATAGTTTTCAATTGTGAAAAATCTTTATTTTGTGTTTTGTCTTAACATAATATCGATTTCTTAGCCATTAACCCGACATATTATATTATGAGGCCTAATAGTTAAATGTATTCATTATCGACAAAATAATTGCTAAATACGTAATAATTCGCCAAATTAATGAAATTCTACGATCCTAAATTCAGGCCGCTAAGCACAATGTTAAAATGTAAACAAAAATATTTTTCACAATTCGGTCGACTGCGAAATTTAGCTCATAAAGTAATTATTCGGGCTAACGTAAATCAGGGTAAGTAATTAATTTAAGCAATGAAGGTTCTCATAAATGCTTAACGTTTACTCCGATTTTATTAGGTACAAGAAGAAATATTTCGTGGCAGACGACCTTGACTGAAATAAATTGAATTTTGAGCGCTTGGTAATTTAGGGAGAGCTTACAAATACAATATACATTATATCATGCTTGCATTCCCGTTCGTGTTTAAGCCCTTTTTTCTCGGGAATACGTTGAGTTGTTAAGTTGAAATAAATATTAAACATTAAAGACAGTAGTCGTAACTGTAAGTGACTGGCTCAGTGGAACGGTGGTTAGTGACCCTGTCTGGTTCCAAGAGTCGTGGGTTCGATTCCCACTCGGGATAAATATTTGTGTGATGAACATTGGTTTTTGTTCCGTGTCTAGGTGTGTGATTATGTAGTTGAGTATGTATTCATAAATATATACGTATAAAATATAAGTATGTCAGTCTGTAAATAAAGTCAGTCAGAAATGACATAGATATTTTATAACTGAATTTAAAACACAATCTTAAGTCACGAGACAATTCGAATATTATACCCATGTCGTTTATAAAAAATAATGCTAAGCTACCTAAGTCATCCACTAGACTAGAAAAAACTTAAGGAACCATTCAAACAGAGAGAAACAGAGTCCCAAATTTTCCTCATAACTCGTAAACTACAGCTGTGATGTTTTGTTATTACGAAACAGATCAAGTGACCTTCATAGTTCATTCCTGAACTAACCTTGGCCGTCTCGTAACTTCGTCATCTAAGTGGCTATAGTTTTCAAGTGTCACTTTAAAGACGGTCTATATTGACACAGTGTAATTATTAACAGTACGTCGTCTGTTTCATTATTTAACTTATACAAGTCTAAACTTTACTGTTCTAAATTACACAACATAAAATTGTTGAAACTTCAAGGATGAGCTTTAAAAGAGCCTAATTATTATTTTTTTCGGGAGAGAGATTGAGTGGACTGAATGTCAGTTCCAACTGTGGTCTAAAACTCTCTCAAAGGCAATGGTCAAAACAAGATTATTAATGACTAGCGACCGCCCACGACTTCGACCGCGTGGAAATGTTGAAATCAATAATACAGCCTATAATGTACCTTGTAAAATTGGAGATTAGCGAGAACAAACAGACAGACAGACATAATTTTTTTAATTGTGTTTTTGTTGTTCGTACCCGATATAGATGCATACTAACGTTAAAATTAAAACGTTGATATTTTAATAATACTAACAGACACTTCAATTTTACATAGTTGTTTAGATTCCACTCTCTCGCCTCGACCTGCCTGTGTCTTCTTCTTCTTATCGTATGGTTGATGAACAACCTGGTGTCAGAGTTTTTAAACCGCCCGTAGGCCTCTGACATGGCTTCACACACCGTTGAAAAATTTCTCAGGTGTGCTGGTTTCCTCACGATGTTTTCCTTCACCGTTAAAGCGTCGAATGATGGTACATATGAATTACAAATTTTTGAAAAACACATTGGTACCTGGCGGGGTTTGAACTGGCGACCTCTCGCATGGCAAGCAACGACCTTAACCACTCGGCCATCGACGCTTTTTACCTGTGTATCTCGATAGCTCTTCCGCCCCAGGTTGTTTTGAGTGAGACTAAGCCTACTACCTAATACTCTCGAGCGGCATGGTGTAGCCAGCATAAGAAATCATGTACCTACAAAGCTGTCACTTAAACGTTCATAGTTCCGTATTTCTTCCATTTAACTGTCAACCTATTTGTACTATGTCAGTGGTCAACGCGATTTATGCTCCTCCAAATCTTGTTTTTATTACAAACATCTGTTTCACGGAGTTTCTGAAATTTCGGGATAAGCGATTTGGAAACTATAGCGTCTTTGGATAAATATCAGCTATAACTTTCTTGAATTTCAATGTCAGGGTTATAATCGTTAGCGCATTGTTTTCAACAAGTAAGTTTATAAAGTGACTAACAAGTTATGAAACTTTACCTAGCTTGGCATAAAACCGATATACTTTTTCATAGTTTCAACTTAAGACAAAAGTCAAAGGTTTTATAATCTTTGTTTATGATAGTTCAAAATCTTTGACACGACTTTTCTCCTAGGTCATCTGTTAAGGGCTTGTCGTGAAATATGATACAGTTTTGGCATTTTGAAATAGTCTTGCGTGTCATGTTGAGGTGGGTCGTGGACGTCCTGGTATCGCGGGATGAGGAGACATGTTAGAAGCGATTTCCCACTCCAGCCACAGATAACGTCAGAAGATATTAATGACGTTTAGTACCGGGGTGGGGAAGTGGGGAAATGGGGAAGTGGGAGGCAGGGAAGTGGGGAGTTAAGATTTATAGGAACGCAGGTAATGGAGTTATTATTTTTTGTAATAACATAGATGACAAAAGTTTTTGTTATGTAAGTATTTGGATGGCTCGTGTTCATTTATCAAGATGTGACAAACAAGATTTGGTCTATTAGTGTGACAGTTCAGCAAAATCTTCTTTTATTTATTTGTTCTGAAAAACTTTGATCACTCAATAGTGTTATTTATTTGTGTTCTCTGTACAAAAACGAACAAAACATAACTTAAAATTTATTTTTGGTGGCTGAACACTACCGTTCAGCTAAAATCTTTACATTACACGGTCTGATGACCAAATCTATAGTTCGATTCATAGATAACCGGGCATTAACATAATCTTTAGTTTTGTGGCGAATTCATAGTCGAGCATCTAGGCCGATAATAATGTACTGTGAAGTTATGTACATAAATCTCATTTTTCAGCCAGCATTAAGTAAATTCTTATGTATTCAACCCATTCCACAAAATGTAAAGCCGCAAAAAATGCGAACTTTTAATATTTTTCAAAACAAACTTTCCCTGCTAATACTGTTGATGGCAGTACTCGGATCCATAAAATAATGGGTCGTGAACCGACCCTGAAGATAAAACCGGGTAGGGATCGACTGTTAATCTCTTTAACGCCTTCAAACCCGTATCTCCTTCTAATATAATTCCGTTTGATGCTGAAAATACTCGCGCTGACGGATTTACTGTCTTAATTATGTATTTAAGCTTTTTATCTTTACGCTTCGATTTACGGGGCATGAATCTGTGATATTTTTAATCAATGAGACTTTTTGTGGAAGAAGAATTCTTAAAATACGTAAAAATAAATGTAGGAAGAGCATTCATACTGTCAATACAATGACTAGTTTGTAAACAGGTGTATGATATTTTGCTTTATAATAAAATTATTAAAGACATAGAATTCAATCTATATGAACAATATTTTTTAATAGAAAACTTAGCTCACCAAATTAGATCTTTAAATCTATTATATTTTTATAGTTCAAAGAAATAATATATGAACAAATATAAACATTTAAGATCATGATAATTATTTAGCGACAAGTAATGCCTCTGCATTTTCTTAGGACATAAATCCTTACTTCCTTACTAATATTATAAATCTGAAAGTAACTCTGTCTGTCTGTTACAGTACTGGACCGATTTAAATGAAATTTGGTACAGATATAGTCCAGAGCCTAAGAAAGGTAATAGGCTACTTTTTAACCGACTGCGCTATAAGGAAGTACTGAACTGACTGAACTTGATTGGGAATAAAAAATATTTTTGTAGGATACAAGAGATTTAGGTATTCACTAAAGGTCCTGGGCGTTTATCCCCTAGAAGCCATTCGTCTTTGTTGGGATAATAGGTTACCTACCCAGTCTTTTATTTCTCGGGCCCCTGGGCATCGGTTGAAGGTTTTCTGAAGGTACCCATTTTCGTTAACGAAATAATGTCTTACACTTGTTAATTTCATTAGTATCAGGAATGCTTGCTTTCTTTATTTATTGTTTTCTAAAGGAATGGCAGATTATTTAGGATTGTATATTGGAATTAACCAATACTGTATAGATACTTGTGTACATCTTGATTGGTTCTTAATCCAACATTTTGATTTATATAATAAAGAAATAAAAGTAATGTGGACACTTCTCTCCGTATGAAATTGTGTTTACTAATTACTGAAAGTTATACACATACCATTTTTATACACTACATCACATACACTGAAACACCGATGTACGTCACACAAAAATTTGTCCCGGGTGGGAATCGAACCCTCTTGGAACCTGGGTCACTAAACACTATTCCACCGATCAGTCTTAATTATAATACTATTCATACTAATTTTCAAAACTTTCGGACTAACTTCTTCTTTAAAATAATTTACGACTAAGGCCTAGTTTATCAATTTAATGGAACAAATTAGGACTGAATACTTAAACCTTATTTGACATAAGACATCCCGGTTCAGGCACCATTTATGATATTGCTACTCATCTGGTGAACTACTTCAAATTTAGTCTTACTTTTAATATCGCCCAAATAGGTATACGTGTATCCTTAGATAGTCGGGTTCAGTATGTCTTCGTACTTATGAGCTTTGCCAGCGATTTCGTCCGCGTTTATTACTAATTTTCCACTGTTTCCTTGCTTTTGATCGCTTCGTGATGTTAATTTGTCGTTTTGATGCTCTGGCAGTAGGGGTATGAAATTTTCAGGGTATACTATCCATGAATGTGAGTAGTTTTTAAAATATGTTCTAGAAAAAATACATTTTTTTTTTTCACTAGAGGCTTTGAAAGTTGGAAGACATAATTCGATTTGTAAAACTTTTGTGAAGAATTTTTTTTTATTCCAATATGATAGGGTTATGACTCAAATCGGTATCATAATTATAAAGACCCACTATTGAACAACTTCTAAAAAAAAATCATGCAAGCAGGTCCAGTAGCCACAGTGAAGACTTTTATACGAAATTCCGGCTTTTTACTTAAATTTCACTAAAATCTCAATAACTTTGAAACTATTGAAAATCGCGGAACATACATGGGGGGTTATATCGATAGGTTCAATACCTATCGATATAACCCCCATGTATGTTCCCCATCGATTGACTTACGATGATCCACTCCTCCTGTTACACCTTGTATAGTCTAAAGCCTTCCTAGATAAATGGTTTATCCAACATAAAGATTCCGAGAATATCCAATTCGAACCAGTAGTTCCAGAGATTAGCGTATTAAAACGAACAAACAAACTCTTCAACTTTACAATATTAGTAAAGTTATGTACGAGTTACTTGGTAAATGTATCTTCAGTTTAATTAATTCTGACTTAGTACCAAAGTAATATATTTAGATGATAAAATGTAATAGGCGCAGGAAAACATGTTAGGTAAAACATAACGTAATCACTAAAGCGTCCCTTGCCATGTGGTCGCCAGTAGTTCAAACGCTGCCACGTACCACTGTGTTTTTCAAACATACATACATACATAAAATCACGCCTTTTTCCCAGAGGGGTAGGCAGAGATCACTTCCAGCGATCCACTTTTCACCTCTGTGGGAAACGTGACGTGACGGGTTGTGGACCACGTCGCCGCAGGAAAGGACGGTGAAGTAAAAGATTGTGAGGAAACCTGCACACCTACGAAGGAATTCTAAGGTTGTGTAGTCAACTAACCTGCAATTGGCCAACGTGGTTGACTATGGCCTTATCGCCGTAGTTTAGGTTAGGCACGTGCCTCAGCAATGGGGACGTCATCATCATCATCATCAGCCTATAACAGTCCACTGCTGGACATAGGCCTCCCCAAATGCACGCCACTTCTCTCTCTCCTCGGCCACTCGCATCCAGCTCCTACCAGCCGTCCTGCGCAGATCGTCACACCACCTGGCCTGCGGGCGTCCTACACTACGTTTGCCGAGACGCGGTATCGGTTGTCGGTCGTCGGTTCTACGGCTGATGTGGCCAGCCCACTGCCACTTCAGCTTACTAATGCGATGAGCTATGTCGATGACTTTGGTTCTCTGACGGATCGCCTCATTTCTGATGAATGGGGACGTATATAGGCTAAACTAACCTAAATCTTTTTTTTCAAGGAATAATTTGCATGATTCGATAGTATTACTAAAGGCAAATCTTTTTGCCACGGGAAAACAACCTCTCAAATTTCACGGTGTATACGCGAGTTCCATGCGTAACATTATTTCGAATATCTAAATTCATTAGACCACGGTTCAAATTACAGCGAAATATTGGTACAATAACATTCCAGTTCAGAGGACGATAATGTATTAATTGCATGTTATAGGATAACGGTTGTCATTAGCAGTAAGCTACAATTTAATGCGTAGCCATTGTTGGCTGTAGTTTTAGATGTTTAATTTAACAGATGATTGCTCTTAGTATTATAATTTATGTGCAAATATCGTCATGGATTGAAATCTGGTGTATTCGTGAACTAAGTTAGACTTTAGTAGCTTTTGCTAGCTAAAGCTACCACAATACAATATACTAGTATTGTTGTAGTAGTACCAGTACTTTATCACTTGCGCTAGGATTACATTGTTTTATGCCAACTAGCATGAATCAGACTAGTATATCTGAGGGTTATACAATAATTATACATATGACGGAGATGGTTAGAGGCCACAGCGGTAGATGATCAGGATTCTTATATTTCTTCTTCTTCAGGATGGTCTTATTTTTGGAAAAGGCGAATGAAAAGACTCTTACGCCATCTTACACGTCTATTAACATATTATTCTAATTGAATCATACACAAAACATTTGAAGATCGCACTGATTTCTACGGTTTTTTTAGGTTTTTTTTATCATAAAAACGGCGTTAGGATCTTTTTCTCTGAACTACTCCTGAAAATGATTGATCTTGAGAGCTTGAAGAAACCACTTTTAGTTTTTACCACACAATGGGTCCTAAAAGATAAAAGTCTATTATTATACCAACACCATAGCAAAGGAGCATTTCCAGTCCCAAGTTCGCTTATATCAGGAGAATAAAAGTTAAGTAGGCCTATTATGGTCCTTGCGCTAACCCGATGCTATCGAATAAACAGCCGCAATACGCGTGGGTAGATCCACTTTCGAATACTGTTTTACATTGAAACGTTGACCAAAAAAACCTTTTGTTGTGAAGTAATGCCTATTTTTGACTTAATCTGATTTATGTAAGATTTTAAACTATCGTGTTTCATTACACTAAATATTAGTCTTTATGGCTCTACACGCGATGTAGTAGCAAATACATACTGCCCGACGCTTAGACTGGGTCACACCAATCATGGTTAGTATTTGAGTTCGCTCGCAAAACGTACAATTATTAATTTTAAACTATCATGTGAGTTGAGTTTACCCGTGATCATGGCGCTTTGCAACTACTACTACTAGACTGACGCTGCGACCCAAAACGAGTCTTGGCCTCCGATAATAAGGACCTCCACCTAGGCCGATCCTGTGCCACTTCTCGCCAGTTGTCCGCGTGGAGCTCGCGCAGATCCTTCGCGACCTCGTCCTCCCAGCGGTACCTCGGTCGCCCGACCGGCCGCCGACCACTAGGACGTCCCCTGTATACTCGTTTCACAGCACGGTCCATATCCATCCTCTCAAGATGGCCGAGCCAGCAAAGTCGGTGAGCTTTTGTTGTAATAATGTTTGACTCGTCCACCTGGTCTTTGCAACAGTGCCTAAATATCGGGAGCTTAAAACAATATAACATGGTAAATATCCCGGACACTTTCAGTTTGAATATATATCTGATTTTTCCCAATTAAGAGATATAATCCCACAACTACATTTTTGTTATTCCAAAAAGGAAATGACAAACGGCTCTGTGTGTCAGACTTTACGTTCTACCATAAAATGTTTAAAAAATAAATGCCCATCCTTGTTCGGCCCACTAGTATATCAGTTTTAGATTGAATAATTAATGAAACCTCTACCAGCTGTTACCTCTTTCACACCATTTCCGTCCGTGGTTTTATAAACGAAACCCACAAATTCTCGGAATCATAACTAATAAATAATTTTCAGTATAATCAATCCATTTAGAAATAAATAAATATAGCTCATAAATAAATAAATATCTGGGACATTTTCACACACGGTCATCTGATCCCAAACTAAGCAGAGCTTGTACTATGGACGTCAGAGACTGATATACGTACATATTATATTTATATAATAAATACATAATCATATCCAGACACGGAACAAACACCGATATTCATCCCACAAATATTTGTCCCAAGTGGGAATCGAACCCACGACTATTGGAACCGCCAGCCAAGGACACTAACCACTGTTCCACCAAGCCAGTCAAAAAGTCATGGTGAGATCGACGGCTTGATATAGTTCTATTGTGCCTCATATGTGGACCTCATGGTTGCTGACCATCAGTGAGGAGATCATGGAGTGAGGTTATACTAAAAGAAGAATGCCTTCAATCTATTACTATTCCATTGAAATAACGGTTAAGTATTGTGAGAGAACAGGGACAAAATAAAAAATGCTAAGACATATTTTCGTGTGTCGTATCACGGGTTTCCTTTGTTTTTGCTTACAATATTTCCGAACCCTTCTGTTCTGTGAGTCACTTGTGCCTCGTTCCAGTGTATATTCGCAGGCTATAAACCAGGCGAGCACTAAAGTGAGTCTGCACTTTACGACCGAGATAGGGGTATACGGCTCATTACCATTTACTTATCGCTGTACCTGTGTCTTCTGCCTTATTTATTTTGTATGTTTGAGTTACACGCGGATAAATAACTAGAAAGATTTTGCCTCGTGGCAACTCTGTACAGAAATACTACGCGCTAAATATGGCAAGTAAGATGACTTACTTGCCATTGTTAGCGCTTAGTATGTAGTACATAAGACATGTAATTCTTTTACCTATGAAGGTAAAAGAATTACATGTCTTATGTATGTAGGTACATAGCTTCAAATACCAAGCTTATGGGAAGTAACACATACATACATAAAATCACGCCTTTTTCCCAGAGGAGTAGGCAGAGATTACTTCCAGCGATCCACTTTTCACCTCTGTGGGAAACGTGACGTGACGGGTTGTGGACCACGTCGCCGCTATTCTGCCTTGTACATTTAATTAACAAGGTCATTGCGTTCCCACGAGTAGCAAGAATATATGACGGGGGAAGGAAAAGGGGAGGGCGGATACTATCGCCTCGGATGATTTGGACTGAGTCGATAGTAGCTCGAGGAGCCGGGGTCGCTTACCCGTATACCGTTCACCAACCACCGGACAGATAATTGTGACTGGTATCCCCTGACTATAAGTAAGGGTAGGTAGGGGAAGTAAGACATAGGTACAGAATATGGACTAGGATTATTTTTTTTATCCTGTATCAGTGGGATGCCACTGATAGGCAAATTTCTCCTCCGAATCTGTCCACCGCTGTCTTTGCAAGGCAAGTTTAATCTGGTACTAGATAAGTTACTAGATATAAAACACGTCTCATAATACAAAGGTAAGTACAAAACTTAGTACTCATTCTCAAGTTATAAAACCAGAGGCGAAAAGCAGTCTGTTTACGACTTAGATAAAGTTCATCACCATTTACTTATCTCTCAGGTTGCAGCTTAACACAATGTTATCGTACACATGATACTTTCGCGTTTTTAAAATGTTTCCCGTTTTAGGAACGAAAAGAAGATTAGCATCCTTTGAGTCCAAGAGCTGGTTGTAAGTTTGAAAGTGTAAGCTGTTTAGCTATAAGAGTGTTCCTTTTTGATGTATAAAGGTGTATTTGTAAACACGTCTCAAATTGACAGCAAGTAAGTTTAAAGCTGGAAAAAAAATAATTCACAACATCACATACATTGATCTGATCTCGTGGTAAGTAGCTTAAGCACTTGTGTTACGGGTATCAGAATCAACAGTGGATACACAAATATACTTAAATATATTTAATAATTCACCCAAACACGGAACAAACACCGATGTTCGTCACACAAATATTTGTCCCGAGTGGGAATCGAACCCACGACTCTTGGTACCGTAGGTTGTAAACCTGGGTCACTAACCACTGTTCCACCGAGCCAGTCAGGAAAATTCACATTCATGCTCTGCTGGACGGGGACTCGAACCTACGAACTTGAGGTAACGCGCCCCACGTACTACCAATTACACTATTCAGGCGTTACGTCATGAATGTGATTTGTTTATGTGTTTTCCGTCAATGTCATAATAAGCTGGCATTTTTCATGCACCAATAATTCGTAAATTCAGTATTAGATAAGTGACTAGACCACACTGGCTCGGAACACCGACTACAGAAAATACTCAGGACAGAAAATAAAAAAATAAAAATTCTTTATTTGAATAACAGAATTACAGTGGAAAATAAATTGAATGTAGTTAAATGCGTAGAAACTCGATAGATATTCTTTTAAACCGTTTATCATGTAACATTATTTTAAAAGTCATACAGTGTGCGTATGTGAGGAAAAAAAGGAGAAGAAAAAAAATTATAAGACCGAAAATTTTGCTAACTTGTATTTTGAAAACTCGTATGAACCTTAATAAATATTCGATCACATTTTAATAATAATTTGAATAATGCAATAACTTGACAAAAACACGTGATTATTTTAATAACCTTGCATTATTTAAATAATCTCTCTAATTTTAGACTATCATAATAATACGCATAATTTGATTGCTTATTTTGCTATTTTTGACATCAAAAACAAGCTCGCGAAAGCCACCAATTACTCCATTAAATTATAACCTTAAAATTAATTAGCTTGCGTAAAATTTAATTACAAATTCCGAAAGTTATTCTATCACACACGATATTAGATCTTAGAGTCGCGATGCCGCAAACAATTTGAGAAGTAACCGCTCGATCTTAAGATAAATCTCCCCTCTCCCTTCCCCGTTCTTGTCTTCTTCCTCGGGTTTAAGGTTCTAGTAACACAGAAACACTGTTTCTTTTATAAGAAAATACTTTTAATAAATAATAAATCTATACTAATATTATAAAGCTTAACAGTCTGTTTCTTTGTTGCAAACAATCGCGCTAATCTCAGGAACTACTGGTGCGAATTGGAAAAATATTTTTGTGTTGGATATAACATTTATCGAGGAAGGCTTTACGCTATATAAAATCACACTGTGACCAATAGGATAAAAAAAAACAGAAGGAGATGTGTAATTAAGCGGAAGGAAAAGCGGACGAAGTCCCTGGCACATCTTGTCATTTATAAAACTTGAAGATACACTTTAGTCGACAAAATATTATCTCAACCTAAAATTCTGATCAAAAATATTGCTCAAGGACCAAAAATTAAATATCACGTATTTAGCTATTTCAATTACTATTCAGATGTTCCGCCTTTTGAACTTGCCTTAATTTTATTTGATTGCAATAACACTTTTGATACAAGCGCATTAATTATACCTGTACTTAACGTACCTACCCGTAATTGACGAGCGTGCATGAAGAGGTTGATGAATGTGAATGAAGCGAAAGTGGTGTGCCAGGACCGTAGCACATGGCAGGAAGTGATCTCTGCCTACCCCTCTAGGAAAAAGGCGTGATTTTATGTATGTATGTATGTATGTTTAACCTACGATACTAAAACTGAACTATACATTCATAAAAAAAGACGAGTGGCACTCGGGGACTGCCGCGGTATAGCTATTGCATAGCATCGTCCGATTTCGGAGCAGCTCGTCTCGATTCGTGCGAGTTTCGTAGAGTCGTACAATACGTCTAACCGCACGCACACAAACACCGTGCCGAAGTCTACCGAACTGAAACGACGTAAGACGATTGTGAGGTTATTTTCGTTACGGAATTTCTTGGTTCGGTCGCCGCGCTCAAAGTCCGCGATAAAAGCTATGCAATAGCTTAATATTTACCTATCACCTGATGAATTATCGTGTCTAAGTAAAGTAAGCACCTTGCGGGAAAGATAAGCAAGTTTATAGGCAGTGTAGACTCGACGACCGAAAAATATTGCCTCGCCCCCACTTTATTGGTTCGCTTGCAATAAATCATGTAATATTACATTTTTGTGGCTTTCCTATCTGCGAATGTTAACGGTTGTTAGTTTTATACGGGTGGGTTAACGCTATGAAAACGGATGGCGAAAAATAAAATGAAATTAGTCGGAATGTGTTTGTTGAAAATTAGCGGGAACGGACGTTAAATGGAGCTCACTGGCTATTTCTGTGTTTGTGTTATTTTTTTTTCCATTCCGTTTTAATAAATTAAATATAAACTAGATTCAAGTTCAGTATAATAGGTTTCAGGCGGTAAATGACACACTGAAGAGTTTTTTAAGGTATAATTTCACGTAATTATAATAACATAAATTCACTAAGCTATCTCGTAACAGACTGTGTCTGTCAACTCCCCAGCTAAAACTTTTATAAGTCGATCAAAACAACTTCCGGAAGTGGAGAAATGTTTAACACAATATTGTTTTGATCGGCTTACAAATATTATCTAGCGTATTAAAAATAACGATAATTAAATTAAAATTAAATTAAACAATTCTATGAATTTATAATGCTAAGTATAAAATTTAATACATTTCTTAAACACCATTATCCGCTGGCGACCTAAAATATTTATAAGTCGAGCAAAACAACTTCCTGTGTTGTTTTGATCGGCTTCCAAACACTATTTAGCGCTTAAATGATAATGATAATTTATATTAAATAAACTAAACCATTTATCTGAATTTATAATGTTAAGTATTCTGATTAAATTAATTTTATAAAACTAGTTTCCGGTAGCGATGAATGATATTATTATGATCGACTTTACTTCTAACAAATATTATGTATGCATGCATGTAGATTTATATAATGAGTACATGATTAAATAAAATATCTAACATTCGGCCTTTCCTGACACATAGTTTGTCCTCAAACTTAATTATCAACAGATAGAGTTTAACACATCCATGCATGTACCTACATGGCAGCTGATGTGTGTTTGAACTGTTCAAATATTACAATTTGTTCATTGTACTTAATTTTTAGTTTTATTTTAGCAATAAAGAGTATCTACCTATACTTAAGTACAATGAAAACCTGCAAAACTTTTAACAGCTCTGGGCAAGCTTTATCAGCCTCAGTGCATTTATCAATCTACAGAGTTATAGAAGTGATTTATGTTTATACTATATTAAACCCTCGGAGTAGGTTTGTAGAGTTTTGAAGTCTGAGCAATTATTACATTTTTGCTTACAACTTCCATACAATCATTCGCATACTTAAATAAATTGCAACAATAATTAAATAAGAGTGGATCTGTCAACACTCTTTCCAATTAATTGCTCAAACTAAGAGTGGACCTATCAACACTCTTGAAAATAAAATACATTTAAAAGTGGATCTGTCAACACTTTTATCATTTCAATCAATAATAAAAAAATACTAAGATTGACTCTGGCAATACTTTTCAATCACATTTATATTCTATGAGAGTGGATCTATCAACACTCTTAAATCTCCATTGAAATCAACTTAACATACAGTAGTGGATCTATCAACACCACAATTTTTTTTTTAAACAAATGGCTCATACATACAAGGACATATATAATTATTATACTCATGACATTTATTTAGATTTATTCACTATGACTTTTTTCACTACTAGAATTGCTATCAGAGTTGTGATCGCTATAAGTCGTAATCCATGGCTTTATACGGTCTGCAGCCCAAATATTTGAATAATTTTTCTTAGAAATATTAGTCCCAACAATACTTGTAACTTCATATCTATCATTATCTAGAACCTTAGTTATTCTAAAAGGACCGGTATATTTTGGAAGGAGCTTCTTACTTTTTCCATCATTACTTGGCGTAGGTTTAAGTATTTTCACCAAATCACCCTCACTATATATTCTAGCTTTCGTTCTTTTCTTATCGTACCTAAGCTTTTGGAGTTGCTGATCTTTTTCAATGTGCGTATCTATTTTATCCCTTATATTTTCAATTGAATTTGATTGCCGAATATCATGCAATATATCTGAAAACACATTATCACCCTTACTTACAGACTGTACCCCAAATAAGGCTTCTGATGGTGTTTTGCCTATACCTTTATTGAGAGTGTTATTCATTCCCCATTGCAATTTACCTAGCACAGAATCCCAAAAGTTTTTCGCCTAATTTATCTGTGTAAGCAGTGAGCGCATCTAAAATAGTTCTGTTGTACCTCTCTACTTGCCCGTTAGCTCGAGGAGATGCAACAGCGTTTAAAATATGTTTGATTTTGGATTCCTCACAAAACCTTTTGAATTCTTTGGCAGTAAAAGATGATCCTTGATCAGATATTAATCTATTAGGATAACCAAAAATAGAAAAGACCTCATCTAAAGCATGTATTGTTAATCCAGATTTTAAATTTTTCAGGGGTTTTAAAAGGCAAAATTTGGTGTAGCCGTCTACTAGCACTAACAAATAAGATTTTCCTTTAGAACTCTTTACAAAGGGACCTAAATGATCCACGTGCACCGTATCAAAAGGTCTATTGACTTTATGTATTGGATGTAAGAAACCTTCTTTGGGACCTGTTGGCTCCTTACTGAATGCACATTCCAGGCAGGAACGTACATATTTTTTAATAAACCGTTTCATTTTAGGGAACCAGAAATCTTTTTGAATTTTATCCAATGTTTTTTCGATACTAAAGTGACCAATGTCATCGTGATTTAATTTACATAATTGAAATCGTGCCGATTTGGGTACAACCCATTTGAGCTCATTGTTCACTACACGAAACAATCTATTATTTTTAATTTTATAATTTTTCTTTACTTCGGCGTACTCTTCACTCTCTAAAAGACTTCGAATATGTTGTATGTTTGAGTCTTTTAGTTGTAAACTAACAAGCCAATCCTCTTGAGTGATTCTTAGAATTGTGGGAATAAAGTCATTATTTGTTTCCGTTTCACCAGGTTGAGGATTTCTACTAAGGGCATCCACATGTGACATAGAATGTCCTGGCTTATATTGAATATTGAAATTATATTCTTGTATGGCAATCCACCAACGTGCAATTCTTGGAATTAGGTCTCTTTTCGTAAATGTGGCTCGCAAGGAATCACAATCAGTAACAAGTGTAAATTTTAAGCCTAATAAGTATACACGAAAACGCTGCAGCGATGCTATAACTGCAAGCGTTTCCAATTCGTAGGCATGGTATTTTTTGTTCATCGAGAGTAGTTTTTCGGCTAAAATATGCAATGGGTTTCATTGATCCGGACTCGCTTTTGCACTAAAATGCCCGCCAATCCATACTTACTAGCATCTGTATGCAAAAACGTTTCATTTCCCGGGTCATAAATGCCCAAAAGCGGTCTCTGTATCAATGTTTCCTTCAATTGTCGAAAAGCACTCTCTTGATCCAAACCCCAATGCCACGAACATTCTTTTCTAGTTAAGTCTGTGAGAGGTCGCGCTATTGTTGCAAAATTTTGAATAAATTTTCGGAAGTAACTTGCGAGGCCAATAAATTGCCGTACTTCATGCACGTTACGTGGAGTCGGAAATTGCTCTACTGCAGTTATTTTACCTTGTCCCGGCCTAATTCCACCCTCACCGATTTCATAGCCTAAGTACTCCAAATTGTCTTTAAAAAAATGACATTTTTTCAAATTTAAGGTTAAACCTGCTTCCTGCAAGAGTTTGAAAGTTTCCTCGAGCCTGTACAATTCTTCATCGAAACTATTACCAGGAATCAAGATGTCGTCCATGTAAGCAAGAGCGGACTTAAACCGAGTATTGCCAAGTACTTTATTAATCGTACGTTGAAATACAGCAGGAGAGTTTACTAGGCCGAATGGCATTTTTTTGAACTGATATAATCCGTCTGGAGTAATAAAAGCCGTGAGGTGTTTACAATTTGGATTCAAGGGAATTTGGTAGTAGCCACTAGCCAGATCTAGACTAGTAAAATATTTACTTCCGTTAAGCATATCCAGTTGGTCATCAATTCTGGGCATAGGAAAATGATCCTTTTTAGTTTTACTATTTAAAGATCTAAAGTCTACACACATTCTGTACCCTCCAGTCTTTTTAGTTACTAGTATTATGGGGCTAGCATAAGAAGAACTTGATTCTTCTGCTATATCATTGGCCACCAACTCTTGAACCATGTCTCGAACAATTTGTCTTTCCGAATAACTTAACCTATATGGTCTATGCACTACTGGAGTGTTATCATTCAATTCAATATTCATTTCAGTGACCGATGTACAACCTAATTCTGACAATTCTTGAGCAAAGCATGCTCGATATTTGTTAATAAGATCTACAACAGTCTCGCGTTGTGTCTGAGAAAGTTTACTATTGATATTAATATCATTTGGATCTATCGGAGTGACATTAGTATTATTTGAAATCCTATTACAATCCATAATTTCTATGCTTTCATCATGTTCGGGACCAACAATAGTGTTTGCTCGGACTAGAACTGACCCTTTATTAAACTTTATTGACTTTTCAGAAAAATTTTGCACTCCTATTTTACATTTTCCCTCATCCAAACGGTAAACTCCCCCCAAAATACAGTAGTCGGTATACCCAGTATTTCGAAAACTATTTTCAACAAGGATATCACAGGTGGACTTATCATTGTGAATACAATCTACAAATTCCAAGTTGCTAACAGCGCTATTAGTCACAATCCGTAACACAATTTTATCGGTTTTATCATTAACTGGCAAATGAGAAAGTTCGAATGGCACATTTCGCTTTAAAATATCTAACTGTTGGTTTGTTTTAATTACTACGACTTCTGGACGCTCCGTGAAATTTTGTCCTACTAATAGCGGTTCATTCATCATTGAAGGCTCGACTATGTATGCATCTATCAAGGCAGTTACTTCACCAAGAGTTAACTTAATTTGAGTTCTTCCTAGCGGAGTACACACATTATTACCAAAGCCGCGAATAGTTGGTAGATTATCTTTAAATTTGGGTAGAGAATTTTGTTCCACTACTTCACTACTAACAAGTGTGCAATCGCTACCAAAATCTATGTAACACTGAATTTTGATGATATCATTAATAAGTGCTTCTTTACGAAACTTAGCGTCTATTTTATTAGACCGTGTTAACAAAGTACGTTTTTCAAAGTTCTTAAAGTTATTGTTTGGTTTATTCAGAAAAGACTCATTAGATTTATTTTTAAAACAATCCGAAGATTTGTGTCCAATTCTATTGCAACTATCACATTTTAGTAAAGGTTTACTACATTTTTGGAATGTGTGACCTTTCTCCTTGCAATTAAAACATGTGATATCGGTAACTATACTACGGCACTGTGCACTACGATGCCCAGTTTTGTTGCATCTATTACAATACATTTCTTTTGAATTCGAAAAGTTATTTTTGTGCTTGTTAAATCTAAAGTCAGACTCTCTACCCAAATCTTTCAAAAATTTTAAGACGTCTTCCGGATCACTCAATCGTGCTGATGAGGCACTGGACCTTATCATCCGATCATCTATACCGAATATCAAACAGTCAACTGCCCTTTTACCCTTGATATCGCAAGCATTTAACAAAGACATTTTCTCAAAATAATAACCGTCTATTGAATCGCCTATTTTCATACGTCGGTCTAGCATATCAGATAGTAAAGCGCCATAATTAGTTTCCGAAGGAAAGGCTTTGATTAAACGTTCTTGCCACTCTGGCCAAGTCAAAAGTATTGTTTGAAGACCTTCATACCACTTTTGAGCATGCCCTGATAATTTTGGTAGAGCAAAATGGGATGTTTGCTCATCAGACCATTTATAAATTTTTGCGCATTCGTTAACCTTAGCAATCCAACTCTCTATCTTTTGATTTTTTTGTGTAGGATCAAAAGTAGGTATTATATTCTTATCATAAGAAATGCCATGAGTAGTAGAAGTAGATCGTAACATATTTTGTAACAACATTGTAAAATCATTAGAATTAATGGTTACAGTATTAGCCTTAGAAGCATTGCTTTGTTCACCAGAATGAGATAGATGAGAAATTAAAACATTAGGCTCACGTTCCTGCTGTTGGACATCTGCTGGTCCTGCTGGTGCCGGCACTGGTCCTAAGGTTGTCATCTGTGACACTGCATGCTGCATTTGCGCTGGCCCTGGCAGCGACACACAGTCCTGCAGCGTTGAAACTGAAGCGGCGATCTGGTCGCCGCGTAAAGTCTCAGGCACCGAAGGTTGGTTAGCCTGAAAAATGCCATTTTGAAGTATCATTATCCAAATTTGACAATAAATGGACTATTATTTTATTTATTTACCCATCTTATAGCGTAAGAATAATTTATTTTCTAAAGTTTTATTTACTTAAACCCCAAAATAATAGAAATGATTCTGCTAATAAGAAAAAAAAAAATGAACGTCGACCAATTTAATGTATAGTATCACTTATTCTACATGTACCTAAGTAATGTGTTATATCTAGTCATGCTTTTTACACTGTAAAATCCTAAAGAGGAAATCAATTAACTTATAACAAAGTATAACATGCAAAAAAACAATAAGTTTATTATCACCTTTACGTACTACTAGCCCTAGGCAAGGTCTAAGTCCTACAAGCCTAATGTTATGATAAATAAGTGAAACTTTTATTTTCATTTTCATCAATGTGATAATTATGCAAGGAGACCTCAAAGCAAATTAAGCAATTAATAACTAGTAATTTGTAATATTTAATGTACTCGCTAATAAGCAAAGGTAACAACGTAAGCAAGTGCAAGTTTTTTGAACTAAGAGAGTATATAAATATAAATATTTCACAACATCACATACATTGATCTGATCCCGTGGTAAGTAGCTGCACTTGTGTTACGGATATCAGAGTCAACAGTGGATACACAAATATACTTAAATATATTTAACACTACACCCAGACACGTAACAAACACCGATGTTCGTCACACAAATATTTGTCCCGAGTGGGAATCGAACCCACGACTCTTGGAACCGTAGGTAGTAAACCTGGGTCACTAACCACTGCTCCACCGAGCCAGTCAAAACAAGTAATTACAAACAGGGGCCCTACAGGTTCCTTAAAGTAATCATCGGCTCCGCCTAGGTTATTTAAAGCTTAGAAGACAACCGTCATTTTATAGCAAAAGTAAATAAAAGAAGGAAAGAAAGAAAAAAAAAATACCGATATGAATCAACAAAACATGTAAGTACACTGTACTTGCCTGGTTTCTGATTGTGCTATTCTCCAAATGACCGACGCGTCGCGGCGGCGGTGATGGTGTCCGACCACCCCTGGACGAGCTCGAACTTCTCGCGCTGCGATCACGCCTAATTCTCTTGCGCTGTCTTCTCACTTTCTTTGGAGTATGATTATCACTTTCACATGAACTGGTATGATGTCTGCGTCGCCGTTTGCTATAGCGAGACCGCGTACAGTTTCGCGATTTATGTCGATGTCGTCGATCGTGATTATCCCGATCGTCCTCCATTACGTGGACGTGATATGAAATTCCCGCTTCTGATAATAGGTTTCAGGCGGTAAATGACACACTGAAGAGTTTTTAAGGTATAATTTCACGTAATTATAATAACATAAATTCACTAAGCTATCTCGTAACAGACTGTGTCTGTCAACTCCCCAGCTAAAACTTTTATAAGTCGATCAAAACAACTTCCGGAAGTGGAGAAATGTTTAACACAATATTGTTTTGATCGGCTTACAAATATTATCTAGCGTATTAAAAATAACGATAATTAAATTAAAATTAAATTAAACAATTCTATGAATTTATAATGCTAAGTATAAAATTTAATACATTTCTTAAACACCATTATCCGCTGGCGACCTAAAATATTTATAAGTCGAGCAAAACAACTTCCTGTGTTGTTTTGATCGGCTTCCAAACACTATTTAGCGCTTAAATGATAATGATAATTTATATTAAATAAACTAAACCATTTATCTGAATTTATAATGTTAAGTATTCTGATTAAATTAATTTTATAAAACTAGTTTCCGGTAGCGATGAATGATATTATTATGATCGACTTTACTTCTAACAAATATTATGTATGCATGCATGTAGATTTATATAATGAGTACATGATTAAATAAAATATCTAACAAGTAGTAGTTCTATTAATAGTCCAAAACAAATTTATTCACTTTTTAGTCGGATGTTTATATTCAACTGATTAAGCTTTACAAAGCGTCGATGGCCCAGTGGTTAAGGTCGTTGCTTGCCATGCGAGAGGTCGCCAGTTCAAACCCCGCCAGGTACCAATGTGTTTTTCAAATTTGAAATTCATATGTACCATCATTCGACGCTTTAACGGTGAAGGAAAACATCGTGAGGAAACCTGCACACCTACGAAGAAATTCTAAGGTTGTGGGGGCGACCAACCCGCACTTGGCCAGCGTGGTCGACTAAGGCTTAATCACCCTAGTTTAGGGTAAACCCGTGCCCCAGCAGTGGGGACATATATGGACTGATGATGATAATGATAACGAAGCTTTACAATCTCAAATCGATATTAAATCGGTTGGCAAACATCACCATGGACAACTAACCAACTAAAAGATTTCACTAATAAATTTTATTTTAACTAAAATGGGCTGTCTTTCTACAATACGAGTATAAACTTTAAAAGACCACTTTCCGCTCTTATATCGATACTTAATACTAACGGTTATTAAATGACTTCAAGATTTCAGATTTGTAAAACGTTTGATTTAATTAAGCCATACTAAGTCATTGTATCCTGGAGATAAGAGGCGCTATTGATATACGTTAATGGTGTAAATAACCATTTTTTAAAAATTTTTTACTTTTATTTCGAAGATCAAAACACATTATCTACTCATCTTTCAAACTACGTACTGCCCAAGAATACGGAGAATTCTCCAGTACTTTATGAAACTCGTCCCAAGTTTCCGCGTTTATATCTTCGCGACCTGTTCACCTGTTTTCAAACTTGTTCATAAACGTTCTTAATATTAATAAAATTCAACAGCCTCAGTCGGCGATGTTCTGTTTTCATCATGTTTCTTACGCAAAATGCAAGGAACACGGCGAAATATTCCTTTGTTCATATTTGGTGCGTTTTCGCCACTGTTCTTATTAAGGCGTCCGACCGATTTCAGCCATGGCGACCGATCTCAATTGAGATCAGCCCAGTGCGCAGGACATATTATAGTGCACAAGTGTGCGCGCAAACACAAGTGCACTCTCTATTCCATTACTCTCATAATTTGGTGAGACGGCAATCCGACATGACCGTTGAGAGATCGGGCGCAGGACCACCGGCTTAACGTGCTTTCCGAGGCACGGGCGTTTAACCGCCAACTTCCTACCTCCGGGCTGAGTAATTACATTACAGGAAAACTCACATAAATATTGCCCGACCCCGGATTCGAACCGGGGACATCTCGGTCCTAACGCAGCGCTTGCTACCAATAAAGACGATTTACGAAAGAAGTATAATATAGAAAAAATATAGAATGATAAAAAAGCGAATCAAAACACGTAAAATGAAATGAAATGAAATGAAATGAAATAATTTATTCTGCAAATAGATTCACATGAAATACTTTTGCACATCAAATCGTCACGCGGTCTTAAGCCATATATAGATCGGATAGCCCTCTTCTGTAATACAAAAATAGTCTGTATATCAGAAGCAGACCCCACAGCAGAAGACCGTATGACATAACACTATGAAAATAGCTGAAATAAACTAACCTTTGCCGTTTCAACGTCAGTTAGATTCCTGATTTTTCTAACTGCATACGCAGCTGAACTAAGTCTACCCGCCAAAACAGAGATATGAGGTTACCACTGTAACTTAGAATCTATAGTGATTCCTAAAATTTTGTAGATTCAGTCAATTCTACAAGTTCGTTATTGTCAATAATGTTAGTATCAACTTGTCTTACATTTGGCATTGTAAATCTAATACATTAGAAAACTGAAACTGACACCACGTGTCGTGCTTAATAAAAGACTGAGAAAGAGGGTAGACCGATATGTCTGCCCTTAGTCCTACCGTCATTCTCGCAGTCCTACAGTTCATCCGTGATCATGGCGCTTGCAACAGTGCCGAAATATCGGGAGCTCATTAAAACACAACAACATGGTAAATATCCCGGACAGTTTCAGTTTTCTAATGTGTGTGACCATGACAGTTTAAAATCAAATCTAATACATTTAGTTTTTTTCGCATTTAACAATGAATTATTTGTATTAAACCATTGAAGAACTTGTGAAAGGGTACTATTTACCTCGTCGTAATTATTTTTACCTCTGTCAACCTTAAAAATCAATGATGTGTCATCAGCAAACAGTACCGTCTCACATAGGTCTGCAGTGAAATGTTTCATCGATAGTTTTTTATTAAAATGTTACCGAGTCAATACATTTTATAAAATTGAAATTTAACAATATTGGATATCTAAGCATTTTCAATCATACAAGTTTATCATAAATAATTATATTTTTCACTTATGTATCTATTTTAATTAGGAAACATAATAATATTTATGTACACTTTGGAATAATGATAAATTTCTTAGAAATAGTGAAAGTATTTTTAAAAATGAAAGATTTTTATCTGCACTTACTAAAACTATTTTAAACAGAAGGAAAACAACACTAATGGATCGACTATATTTGAAAAATCTGAAAGCTCTGGGTAAACATTATGGTTTGAATTTTAAAATGTTCTAATATAGCAATCATCTAATGGAATTCCATTAGCCATTTTAATGCTGGATTTATTTAGTATCTCTTGCAGTTATTTACTTTTACTCATTTCTTAGAAAATCTAGTTTTGGTAAAAAATATCAAGAAAAACCGTCCAAGGGCACGGAGAGTTCCGTAACAATATAAAAGTCATGTTTTTTGTATGGGGGGGGGCACACCTTAAATATTGTTTTTTTTTATTAGTATTTGTTGCTATATCTGCAAAGAAGTACATCATTTGTGATCGACTGACTAACTTAGCTATCGCGGTTCTGGGGGCTTAGACAAAGTAACAATATTGAAACGATAACGAAGTTCGAAAAGAACAAAATGTATGGGATTGACCACGTGAGTTATCGCGTCTAATGTCAAACCCATACATTTTATTCTTTTCGAACTTCGTTATCCTTTCAATATTGTTACTTTGTCTACGGGGCCTTGAGATTATAGCTTGGTGACAGACGGACGGACGGACGCACATAGAAGTCTTAGTAGTAAGGCTCCTCAGGTTTTTATCCTTTGAGTAGGGAATCCTAAAAAAACTGAAACGTATAATGCAACTCAAAAAGGGAAAAGATTTTAAAGTCAATAGTTACCAAAAATTGTACGTTGCTAACGGTTGCTACGGTTACATTAATACTATTGTTCACTATTTACCTAAATTCGCACTTAAATCTAAACGTATTCGCATCAAACAGTCCCAACACCTGCAGAATCGACTAATAGGATCTTAACCTATTACGGAGTCAACGGTCGCGTTTAGGCTTAACCGTAATGCCGCTAAAGCCTCGGATAATGAAGATTATAATTAATGTCGCGGTAGAACGACGCAGCCTGCATCGGTGGTGCATTCTGCAATAAATCCCGGAAACTTGCATGGGCCGTTAGAAGGAATTCCAACCGTTCCCGGGATCACTTTGAAGGGAATCGTAGCGCAGAGTAATTCTAGTGAGGGAACGTTGTTCGCGTGATGAAAGGGATGTCAGGTGCAGATTTTGCGTTTTCGGATATTACTCTGTCGAATATGGTTGGGGATTAACGCGTTCAACCAATTGAAGTTCACGCACAATTTTGTTGTTTAAATAATGTTATGGTTTTTGTCAAAAATTTTAATCCTGGCCAAACAAATGCTGCTGTAAAAAATATATTATATAAGTATTAATTAAATAAATATATATCACACCACGTCACTTACATTAATCAAATACCGAAGTACGAGTAGGTTGCTTTATCTCAAAAACCTTTTAATAACTACACTTGTACAACTAAATATAATATTTAGGTATGTACAACCCACCCAGACAGGGCAATAATGTTCAAAGCTCATCACATAAATACTTTTCAAGACTGGGAATCAAATCCAGGACTCTAATTTAAATACACTAGTAATCTAGTCACCTGAGAGGTTAATATAAATAACAATAATAATAAATATTATATACGAGTCCGGGGTCGGGCAAAATTTGTGTGAGTTTGTCTGTAATGAAATTGGTCAGCCCGGAGTTAGGAAGTTGGCGGTTGAACGCCCGTGCCTCGGAAAGCACGTTAAGCCGGTGTTCCTGCGCCCGATCTCTAATCGGTCATGATGGATTGCCGTCTCACCGGTAAGAGAATAGAGAGTGCACTTGTGATTGCGCGCACACTTGTGCACTATAATATGTCCTGCGCACTGGGCTGATCTCAATTGAGATCGGCCGCCATGGCTGAAATCAGTCGGACGCCTTTATTGAGCCAGTCAGTAATAATAACATGTAAGTAAATGGTAGCTCAACTTTTTTGTTAACTGTGTCAAAGGGAATCTTACAATGAGCTCTTTGTGAATTAAAACTTAATTTGTGCTGAAAATTATGACGCCGGGCTGTGTTTCATTTTGAGTGCAGCATTTTCTCTTTGTGCTATTATGTTTAGCAATTTTTCCAGCATGTGATGGGTTTTTACGAAGCACAGTAACTTCCGACGGAATGTTGATTGACTTTATGTCACGTTTAACATTATTACATTTTTCTTTGTTACACTGTTTTAGCAGACTTGCCCTCATGTTGCAGTGCCTGGAAAGGGCATCTATGAGATTAAGCTCATATTATTTCTAAGATCTATAATTGTACATTTAGTTGGCAATAAATACTTTGCCTTTGACTTCAAAAATTAACGTCTTAGTTTGGTACGAATGTATGTTTGTATATATATTTTTTATTTTTTTCACACTATCACATACATTGATCTGATCCCGTGGTAAGTAGCTAAAGCACTTGTGTTACGGGTATCAGAATCAACATTGGATACACAAATATACTTAAATATATTTAAAATTACACCCAGACACAGAACAAACACCGATGTTCGTCACACAAATATGTGTCCCGAGTGAGAATCGAACCCACGACTCTTGAAACCCTAGGTAGTGATCCTGAGTCACTAACTACTGTTCCACCGAGTCAGTCGTATCTGTCCTCCATTATCTCGAGTTTAACTGAGACGATTTGGACGCGATTTGCAGAAGAATTATTATTTTACCCAGAATTTTATTATTCAATTATTTTGTTATTTTTAGTATGTAGGGCTTTAGGGCGAGTTAGGGCTTTAAAAAAAGAAAAATCTTGATTTTCCGATTTTATAAATCAATCAAATGTCCATAATATGTACTTCGATACTATTTTAAAATACTTATATGAATTAGAAATATCTAATTTCATGCATCATTAAAAAAATCTACGCCTCAAAATAGAGACAGTAACTCCCCTCTCATTAAAAAATAAACGCAACTACTTTTTTTAACAAAAACTTCCTCTTTGTGGTATTACCTGCGCTTTGTGGGGCGGATAGAGTATTTTTGTGCCGTAAGCGGATTACTCCTGAATAGGCATTCCCGTTGACCTAAGCTTTATAGAGTTGCTGGAGGATAAAGGATAAAGTAAAATATTTCAGTTCTAAAAAGCGTCGATGGCCGAGTGGTTAACGTCGTTGCTTGCCATGCGAGAGGTGACCAGTTCAAACCCTGTCACGTACCACTGTATTTTTCAAATTTGAAATTCATATGTACTATTACTCGACGCTTTGGCAGTGAAGGAAAACATCGAGATACCTGCACACCTACGAAGTAATTCTTAGGTTGTGTAGTAAATCAACCGGCACTCGGCCAGGGTGGTTCACTAAGGCCTTATCGCCCTAGTTTATATCTATATCTATACTAATATTATAAAGAGGAAAGATTTGTATTTTTGTATTTTTGTATGTTTGTTATGAATAAACTCAAAAACTACTGGACCGATTGCAATAATTTTTTCACTATTAGAAAGCTGCATTATTCAGAAGTAACATAGGCTATATTATATTTTTTTAAAAATTAGGGATCCTTACTAAAACTCCAATAATGTAACCCAAGGTGTAAAAAAATGACCTGAAAAATTACTTACGTCGCGTGCGCTGCGAAAACTATTGATGATAGAATAAAATCATTTACTACGACTTTGCAGAACTCTCCATTATCTACAAAAAGTGTCGCGACAGCATATGTCTAAATATTATAGTTATGTCACAGTAAGCGGTTTTTTATATTCTCAAAATTTGATTTATACGTCGCCGCTTGAAAAGGCTCTTTATTTGTACCTTGGTATTAATCCTTATCAAAATAAATTTCTTTATATTCAAGACGGCTTCAGTACCTTTAAATAACTTTTTGAATTATTCAATTCGGACATTTCTTTCGGAAGATATCACGAATTTAAAAATGCAAGTATTAGAAAAAAGTCGCGTGGTTGCCACTTTGATTTTAACTTGAAGGAATTTTGAATTCGCTTTAAATTCGTTTTGTAGGTAAATAAGTACCTGATAATAAATATTATTATTTTAATGTAATGTTAATATAGAGATAGAGGTATACCGAAGCGAAGCGAGGGCGGGTCGCTAGTACTAAAATATATTACATAACACAACCAGACAACGAACACCGATGTTCGTCACACAAATATTAGTTGGATGGGAATCGAACCCATGACTCTTGAAACCGTATCCAAGTAGGTAGGAAGTGAAAGTGGTGTGCCAGGATCGTAGCACATGGCAGGAAGTGATCTCTGCCTACCCTTCTGGAAAAGAGGCTTGATACTATGTATGTATGTATAAACTATTCATATGTACGATTATTCGACGCTTTAACAGTGAAGATAAACATCGTGAGGAAACCTGCACACCTACGTAAAAATTCTTAGGTTGTGTAGTCAAGTAACCCGCACTTGGCCAGCGTGGTCGACTAAGGCCTTATCGCCCTAGTTTAGGGCAGGCCCATCCACCAGCCGTGGGGACGTATAAGGGCTGATGATGATATTAAACCTCTTTTAAACTCAATATATAATTCTAATCTGTCATGGTTATACACATTGGAACACTGAAAATGTCCGGAATATTTACCATGTTGTTTAGTTTTAATGAGCTCACGATATTTCGGCACTGTTGCAAGCGACATGATCACGAGTGAACTCACAACAACATGGTAAATATCCCGGACATTTTCAGTTTTCGAATCTCTTTAAAGCTTTTCATCTAAACTGAAAACAAAACACCGTTCCTACTGCCTCAACTGCTCTATGTCATTGGAGTGTTTGCTTATTGCATTACCTTGTATACGTGCCTCCGCGCGGGCGATTTGTCATCGGCCTGACCGGTGCAGTTAATGAAAGCCGTATCCCACAGCTGCCCGCCCAGGTGGGGATAAGATGCCACCATGACTATAAACAACAGATATATTATGCACTGAGCGTTTGAACCGTCGTATGAACTGGCTAAAAGACATTAGATAGAGCTAATTACATATTTACATGTAGATAGAGCATATCTTTCTGATACTACGTTTGATAATGCCTGACATCGTTCATAATTATTGTAACTACACTATGGACACCAACTTTTGTTACATAATATGAATCTAGAAATGATTAAGTATTGGATATTTTATTAAGTATTGTGAGAAACGATACACGTGCAAATAATGACAATATATAAATTATTATAGATTTTATATGATTTCGGTATGTTGTATGTATATTATTTGCGCGAGCACTACACATAATAATAAATAATAAAATTCGTTTATTGCTTTCCGTACACGAACAAAATAAAAAATAAAACAACAATCAGTAAAGCAATAGGAGATAGCTCAGTATGAGCTTGTCTAGGATGCGGGAACCTAGATAGCGCTGATTTTCAGCTACTCCCGTTTCTCTTAAGGTGTATAACGAGAAATGGATTACGAGGGCTAATTTGAAACATTTGAAATAAAACTAATTTTACGGATTAAACTCGCGTGGATTATAAAAAATATTTTCGTTTCGAGCTCTTTAGAGCGCTCATGGTCACGGGTAAGACACCCTCCCCGTGCCCGTGCGTAATGTTTAGAATAACAATACACGCAAGTTTAATCCGTAAAATTAGTTTTATTTATAATTATTTCGGTACTTACAAACAGGCAGAATTATTGGATTATATTTAACGTCTTGATTTTTGGTCGGTAAATATCAATAAATTATAATACTTACATAATTTTATCCTAATAATAAAAAAAATTCATAAACCTTAATATGTGGATAATTTCTTTAATTTTCATTATTATTTGAAAGTGGAAATACAAAAAAAGTTTGAATAAGCAAAAGAGGTTTTCCTTTCATAAGGAAGAAGCTAGATAATCCTTGGATTGTTATTATAATCGCCCTTGGCATTACTTTTTATAGCGTACCCTTTAATAACACGACGCCATACTGTGTCTCATCTGTAGACCCTACAAAGGGTACATTTAATGGGATAATAGTATTCTTCAGGAAGTTAAGTAAGCTATGTGTAGTCCTACTAGCTTAGCGTTGGTTGACTTTTATACTCTGCGATCATAAAGTACTTATTATGACTTACGTGAAATAAAAGTGGATACTTAAATCAGACCATTTGAATAAAGTATTCCTAATATCGTAAATCTTTCACAGCTCTCTTCCGACTGAGATCTTGACTAATTTACATGTCTTTTTGCTAACGACTGTCCAATCGGGTTCTTGATTTGTATTTCTTATACCTAACTTATTTTAATTACTAGTGATCCGCCCTCGGTTCGCTTCGGGTAAATTTTACATACAAACCTTCCTTAAGAATCACTCTATCTATTGAAAAAACCGCATAGAACAAAACATAGATTAGTGGTCAACTAGGTCCCATTCTCAGCATATGCCACGACGACAGGAAGCCGCTGGGGCGCTGGTATTTGAATTAAATATCTTTTTTTGCAATCTTAAGAGCCAAAACGAGATACTTCTTGGGGCGCATGCAAGCAGAGATATATTTTAGAAGACTTCTTGTACATAGGTATAGCTACTTAACGTCCGACGTTTCGGCTAGGCTTCACAATCATGGCCGCGAGCGAACTCTCTTCATGTCATACATTTAGTTTTCCTGTTCTGTAGCGCTACCATGAGTTTAAAACTTACGCACTCGATATCGCCTACGTAAATATGTCTATGAAAAACTTGTACAGCGCCGCTGGTGGTTACGCGAAGAACTAAAATCGGCCGTATGAAAAAAACAACTCGATAGGTTTTTAACGTAAGTAAGTTTTCGATAGCTAACTCATGGTAGGCCCTCTGCTAAACAAATCGTGTCGTGTAAACCACCCCGCCGTCCGGCCGCGCTGTCGTCCGGCGCATATCCGGGGCCGGACAATACTTGTTCACGGCTGGAACATGTTTGTTCCCATTGTCCGGACAGAGGTTAACACTAAAACAACGGACATTTTTCGACATTTCCGTACAGTTGGTATAATGAGTCGTAAATTAGTGTAGTGTTTTGAATTAGATTTTTTACATGTTTGTTCGTTATGCAACAACATTTAAATGGAATATTTCTGTTTTTATAAGTATTATGGAGAAAACAAAGCCGTATTTTGTTTATGTATGTTTGCCGAGATCTTTCTACGCAATAGATTCTGGTACCTTTTTTTTAAATCCTACTAATATTATAAACGTGAAAGTTTGTATGTGTGGATGGGTGTTTGTTACTCTATCAAGCAAATACTACTAGACCGATAGCGATGCAATTTAGAATACAGGTACCAGAATTGTTTTGACTAATGTATTATCACTATCATATATTATTGTCATTAGTAATATATTGTGCTGTATGTCTCCTTAAATAAATAAAATAAAATAAAAATAAAATTACACAAAGGCTACTTTTTATCCCGTAGTTCCCGCGGGAATAGGGTTTTCACGCGGACAAAGTCGCGGGCAGAAAGCTAGTAGATACATAAATTCAATAAAGAGTAAAGTAAACTTTGCAATCTAAACTAATTAATGTAGTTTAATTATAGCTACGTGATTACGAAGATGTTGCTCATAAACATACCCAATTCGTCTCGACCTACATTTGAAGGGCAATAGTGTCATAATAGGACTATACATAAACCTTCTGCGTTCACCAATCATCCTTTCTAAGATTCAAATGGCCATTATGACGGGGCGTTACCAAACACATAATTTATTGGAAAACACACTAACTACACGATACACCAATTTTAGTTCCAAAGTCGTGATTACAACGCTATATTGGGCTTTATTGGTTATTACATTAATAATGATATGTTACACAAACAGAATATATGCTTTCAGTATAATATTTCCGCTTAAAACAGTTACTATTGAGTTCCTGCCGAAGTGTTCTCGGTAGAATCGACGTACCAAACCAGTGCTACAATCTTATTATTATTCACAACTGTGTGTGTGACAATTTATACATGCATGTAAATTTGTTAAATTTATTTATTTTACGATAGTAATAGTAACAATTTTGATTTAAGGATAAATAAATACACTTTGCAAAATTACAGTAGTATTTACTCTACGCTATGTTGAAGAGTTCTAGAATTTTGCTACTACGCTTATTTGTAACTTCTGATTACTTCCCTAGTACATTGTCGATAGCATTCTTTTTATAATAGACTAGCATTCGCCCGCGACTTCGTCCGCGTAGAGACGTTTAACGGGTAAAACATTACTTCTTTATAGCGCAGTCGGTTAAAAAGTAGCCTATGTCTTTTGGCTCTGGACTATATTCGTACCAAATTTCTTTTAAATCAGTTCAGTACTCTATGCGTGAAAGCGTAACAGACAAACAGACAGACAGAGATACTTTCGGATTAATAATATTAGTAAGGATGAAACAAAATTCATTTATTTAAAAAAGTTACCAGCGTTATCAACTTAGCTAATCCATGATGTTGAGCTAAAAGGTTAAGTATAATGTAGCCAATATTTGTCTTTCAATTTACGAAATGGCTCTATCTAACAATTTTATCATACAATGCCAATAAAATCAAGTCTAACACCGAAAGTAAATGAATATTGTTAAACTACAAGCATTTAGTTTAAAGCTTCATCCTTTAACAAAATTATTTAACGCTTCAAAGAGTCCTGATTTAATTTTGTATTTAAATATAAAGAAGTTTGTGGCTGTAAAGAAAGCTATTTCTGGCAATTCAGACTTTTCCAAGCGTGCAAATAACCTCTAGTACTTTAGTTAAAAATAAACTAAGTCGAGACGAAGCTAAATTATATTTCTAGTATCAATCTGTAAGAAAAAATTTCAATTCTGTTCAGGTTGACTCACTTTGTAAGAAAACTTACCCATCATATTAAATTATTTGGATTATTTGAATCAAAACTAATTTTACGGATTGAACTCGCGTGTATATAATACATATTATTATTAAGCATATTGAGATATTATTAAGAGACCTAACGTTTCGAGCTCTTTACAACTCTCGTAGTCACGGGAAAGACGTCAAAATAAAAAGACAAATAAGTATTGATATTTGGATTATTTCATTACAAAAATAAATCTCAATAATAGGGACGGAAACCAAACTTGTCTGTAGTCTACTATCGGCTTCAAAATAGATTATAATCGATGTCGAGTCTGATAAACCCAAATTGAGAGTATTTCGGCATCAATAAAATTGAACTTGAAGAGTTCCATTATTTACTCACTCCTTCAAATAAATTACGGAAACCGATTCTATTGTGAGCACATTTTTCCGTCCACCTTTTTTATTTTTTTAACGATCTGCTGGAGAAGTTCTCCAGCGTTTGTTCTCATTAATACAATGTTTTTTATATCAAATTAATTAATCAAATTAATTAATCAACTTAAATGTAACAAATGTTTAAGGTCAACACAACATGCAAAAACTGGAGAAAAATTAACTACTACTTAAAAATAAACATAAAAATACATCGAGAAATTTCGACTTAAGACGAAACTCGTGACCAAACTCAAACCTTTATTACTTAGGGCGTAGAGCTTACATACATAAAATCACGCCTTTTTCCCAGAGGGAAAAAATTGTAGGCAAATATCACTTCCTGTCATGTGCTACGGTCCTGGCACACTCTTTTAGAGGCGTAGAGCTTCTAAAGCTTTAATGATCAATTTCATGCGGCAAGCAGTACCCGATTACGACACATCACTAAAAAAAAACTATCGCTTCTAACGCTTTTGAGTTGGACGATTTTTTTTTGGAAAAACAGAAAAGCAAAAAAATTGTTTAAGAAATAACTAGCATGATTCCATAGTACTATTCATTATCTTTTGACGGACTCGGTGGAACAGTGGTTAGTGACCCAGGTTTACTACCTACGGTTCCAAGAGTCGTGGGTTCGATTCCCACTGAGGACAAATATTTGTGTGACGAACATCGGTGTTTGTTTCGTGTCTGTGTGTATTATTAAATATATTGAAGTAAATTTGTGTAACTACTGTTGATTCTCGTACACGTAACACAAGTGCTTAAAAGCTACTTACCACGGGATCAGATCAATGTATGTGATGTTGTGAAATATTTATTTATTTATTTTATTTATTTTGTAAATCGTTCTACTACGCGAGAGCAACAACTTGCATTTCACGGTGTATATTACGTGGATTTGTATGCATAATTTTGCTTATAACTTTTCAACTTATATCGAGTATTAGTTATCGGCTTATTTCATTTTACCCGACGGCAACCATTAAAAGCAGCATCTTTTTGTTTGATGTAGTACTCATATACCGGTATCGGCTTAAGCGGTATCATTTCCCTTTTTATCTTTCCTTTTACCACGTCATTAAGGTAAATTGCCAATACGCGTCTTACGCGCCAATGTCAAGGCCTTACTCTTTTTTTGCGTGCTATCTCCACGCAACCATTATGTTGGCGAAATTACTTTGTCCTGAATAGGGTATTAGTTTGAAACGTATAGGTTTCAAATATATAAATACGGATCATATTTAAATTAAACACTTTCTTTATAAATATTGCCTGCTATAAACAAAATTGTTACTATCTTTTCCATGCTTAATCACTTGTCCGTTAATCAAGAACGTTAACGTATTATTACAATAAATAAATAAAAATCTGGGGTATTTCCACACACGGTCACTGACATACGATGATGGCTTGGAGTAACCTCGTCATTATCACCGGATGTATATATATATATACATACATGCATATTTAAAAATACGTACTAAATTCCATAATCACACGGAACAAATACCGATGTTCATCACAAAAATGTTTGTCTCGAGTGAGAATCGGACCCACGACTCTTAGAACCGCCAGCCAGGGTCACTAACAACTATTCCAGCGAGCCAGTCTTTTATTATTTTAAAATATCATTATCCCAAATAACCTTGCAATAGAAACTCTGACTTTGATTGTCTAGGGTAATAGGTTGGTAGAGTCTATAGGCTGGATCCAGCCTGAGCAAAGTGTACTTACGAAATAAAAATAAACTTGCCCGTTCACAATCAACTCCAAATATAACGAGGTCTATCTGCCTTCATAACGCCGAATTGGATTCGTGCTTACGTGCCGGCCTTACCAATCGCAGTTGGCTAATACGCGCAACTTCGGTAGCGAAGTTGGTAAGCGATTTGGAGCCGCTCTCCCTTCTTTGCTTTGGAAGTGAGCAAATTCTGTTTGATGTCTGTCTGAGAAGTTGGAAGAAGCATTCTCTTGAATGGTGGACGAATCGTTATTACATACTTCGCGATTCGTAGAATTGGAAAGTAAATTGACCTTTCTTGTCAATTAATACAGTCTTGACTTTAATTTAAACTTATTGTATAAGACAACTACAAAACAAGAATATAAACTGAAATACTTATACTCATTTAATATTTTCAAAAATTAATTCTTCACAAGGTTTTATATTAAACTAGGTGTGCCAGCGACTTCGTTCGCGTTTCCCCCGTTTTTTACACATTTTCCATTGTGTCTTTGCTCCTATTGGACGCAGCGTGATGTTAAATAGCCTAAAACCTTCCTCGATAAATGGTCTATACAACGCAAAAAGATTTTTTCAAATCGAACCAGTAGTTCCTGAGATTAGCGCGTTCAAACAAACAAGCAAACAAACTCTTCAGCTTTATAATATTAGTAAAGATTTTCAAATAAAGGAATATTTCTGCTTAAATGAAATCATTTTCGGTGTTCATTTAGTTTAAATGGTATGCGACGGTAAATTTTATCCTTCCGTATGCCTACCCCTCTGGGAAAAAGGCGTGATTTTATGTATGTATTGTTAGAACTATTCATACTGCCTGCAATACATTGTATACTTTAAGATTCTAGCTTCAACGCTACGTGCTCTCCATTAAAAAGCAATCAACAATTTAAAAACACTAATTGTGCAGCGCGGAGCGAGTATCGAGCATCATTCGGCGTAATTACTGCTTCTTATAGCGCATCACATGGAAACTGTAGTCTGTTTTGGTCGGACATTAGGGTGTAATGTTTTTGTGAAAATTGTTATTTCACGTGCACGTACTGATTATAATTATGCATTACTAACTGTGCCAGCACAGCTGGCCTGGCTGGCCACTGCTTCTACGTTTTTTACACATTTTCCATTGTGTCTTTGCTCCTTATATAGCCTAAAGCCTTCATCGATAAATGGTCTATGTAAAACAAACATATTTTTTTCAATACGAACTAGTAGATTCTGAGAGCTCGTTCAAACAAACAAACAAACAAACGAGCTTGATAATATTAGTATTGCTATCATATATAATGCAAAGGTATGTGTGTCAGAACCTTTTTAACGCATAAACCAGTGAACTGATTGTGATTAAATGTAGTGCGAAAGTAGTTTAGCCTTTGAAATGTTTACTTAAGAGTGCATAGTTGTACTTGCTGAATATTAACTTCATGCAATGACACTGAATGATGCAGGTGGTGTGACGATCTGCGCAGGACGGCTGGTAGGAGCTGGATGCGAGTGGCCGAGGATAGAGAGAAGTGGCGTGCATTTGGGGAGGCCTATGTCCAGCAGTGGACTGTAATGGGCTGATGATGATGATGAATGACACTAATTTCAATTCTAGTCCAATCGTTGACAAAAACTTTCTCTTCTGTACTAAAATTGCATCTTGATTACGCTTTAATTGATACAGAACTTTGTACCAAGAAGCTCCGAGGTATAACACTTTCAAGCTCCCATTAAGCATGCTAAGCTGTCGCCGAACAGAACTGCGAAAATGAAGAAATAGAGGTTGCATCCGAATCACATACCTTTGCACTACGTCGGGCGTTGTTAATCTCCTTCACGTTAGACTGACGTGACCTGAAATTTGTTTAGGCAAACACACTCATTCAAGGAAAAGGGATAAATCCGCAGCATTTTCCCCCATTCAAACACAACCAGATTAACACTTTTGCATCTGTTTTTTTCGCACACGCTCCTACTTAGGGTGGGATATAAGTAAAAAAAATAATTCATTTCAATAGGTTTAGAGGCGAACGTTCAAAAATAGGATTGTCTGAAAGGTATTTGTCGCTGAGCGGCGACGTAATCCGCTCAGCTGGTACAATCGCACACGAAAGTGGACTGTCACATTTTAAATTTAGTATTATTGGACAGGTGTTTATATTGGGATTATACATACATAAACACAAATGTAAAATAATAAATTGTGCGAGCAATGTAGCTTTAGCATCTGATATAGATATTAAACAATCGAACAATACACTAATATACTTCTTCTACACTTATAACACAATTTGTGTCCATAAATCAATCAATAGGCCCATTGGGATATTATACCACTCGATGTGTGATGATATGTAGACCTGACCGCTTACCATCAGGTGGAATGAAGTCAACCTGGGCTCTTTTATAAAAAGTAAAAAAGACGTGTGGCATTCGGAGACTGCCGCGGTAAAGCTATTGCATAGCATCGTCCGATTTCGGAGCAGCTCGTTTCGATTCGTAGAGTCGTACAATACGTCATATCACACGCACACAAACACCGTGCCGAAGTCTAACGAACTGAAACGACGTTAGACGATTGTGAGGTTTTTTCGTTACGGAATTTCTTGATTCGGTCGCCGCGCTCAAAGCCCGCGATAAAAGCTATGCAATAGCTTAAAAAAGCATATATCAGAACCTATCCCTGCACTAAGAAATTTCTCGGAGAAAAAACATTTTACAAACCGCCACATTCCAAACACTTGACGCATCAGCAGACACACAAAGGACATTCGAAAGACTCACATAGGATCAAAGACGCGGCTACTGTAATCGTCTTCAGATTTCCGGTCCTTGGCGGAAAAGATTACGCATTAGATAGCTCAAGTGTCGACCTATCTTTCGACCGATAGAGGAAATGAGAGATCCTATCTTCGTGGTAATGTGGTCGTTTAATGAATTTAAGTGTGCCCTTGCAATTGGATTAATTGGGTAATAAAATCAAATATATTTACGCTAATGGTTTACAGTTGAGCCTATCTTAAAACAATACATAGTCGTACCCTATCGGGTTTTATTGTAATTTGCAATAATGATTCCATAAACTTCTACATAATTTGTGTCACAAACGGACATTAATAATAATAATAAATATTACACAACATCACAAACATTGATCTGATCCCGTGGTATGTAGCTTAAGCACTTGTGTTACGGAAATCAGGATCAACAGTGGATACACAAATAAACTTAAATATATTTAATAATACACCCAGACACGGAACAAACACCGATGTTCGTCACACAAATATTTGTCCCGAGTGGGAATCGAACCCACGACTCTTGGAACCGTAGGTTTTGAACCTGAGTCACAACCACTGTTCCACCGAGCCAGTTATCATCATCATCATTAAGTAGACAAAGACTAGGTGTTGTATGTGGAAAACTTGATAAATTACTTAATTTCTAAAGATTAAAGTCTATCTCTTTCTGTTATAATATATGTATCTTTTTTATTTCGACGAGCGTGCATGAAGAGGTTGTTGAATGTGGATGAAGCGAAAGTGGTGTGCCCGGACCGTAGCACACGGCAGGAAGTGATCTCTCCCTTCCCCTCTGGGAAAAAGGCGTGATTTTATGTACGTATAAACGAAAGATAACTGTTAGTTTTAAATCGTTGTATATTTACTACCTACTGGCAAAAGATAGACGCAAAATATTGTGTTCTCATTACAAAATACCAGTGGAATATATATTAAGCATAAACATACACCTTACGAATAGACGGAAACATGCAACTTTCAGTAGTTTTCTCGCCGAGTGTACATACATCGAGAGAGTACGGGAGATGCGATGTAATATTTATTTTAGCGCTATATCGAGAGGTGTTACCGACCGTAGCAATGTTTGAATGTTCAATTCCAAATTGGGTTCGCCGAGACTTTTAAGGGAACCCTTATTTCAAGCGGGATAAGGCCCGATTATTCCCTCTTGTATCAAAACATTGAGGGTCTACTCTGAAATTTTAGATCCCCCAACAAAGCTGGCTGGAGTTGAAAGAATAAACTGGAGGAAAATAACTGTTTATCCAACCAAGTTTTCTGGATTAAGAAGTGAAATCACTAACTTATAATAGTCAATGTTTTATACGAGATTCTTCTGAAATTGGCGTCAGAGTTTTGGCTTCTTGCATGAGTGGCAACCATTTTTTTTTCATAAAAACCAAATAAATATTTATTTTTTATACAGAAAAATTAATACTTTGTGATCTAATCTAAAATCTACTAAATATAGAATTCAAGTTACAGCCTTCAGCAATTCAATGAATCACAAAATCAAAACAATTCAAAACAACTAGATCCCGCCAAATAACTGTCAGTTGCGTGCAAATACATTAGTTTGACATACCTGAACCGTCAACCCGCTAATTAATTAGTCGCATTCCGCAACTCAAGCCAAATAGACCACATACATAGTTAGATAATATAAGGCGTGCGACCGATTTCAGTCATGGCGGTCGATCTCAATTGAGATCAGTCAAGTGCGCAGGACATAATATTATAGTGCACATGTGCAAACACAAGTGCACTCTCCGTCATGACCGACGAGAGATCGGGCACGGGCGTGCAACCGCTAACTTCTTAACTGCAGGCTGAGTGATTTCATTACAGAAAAACTCACACAAATTTTGCCCGACCCGGACTCGAACCGGGGACCTCTGTCTTTACGCAGCGAAGCAGTTACCTAAATAATATCACTCACAATTTTCCCGCTATTCAAGCGGCGTGACGTCACTCAATGATTTATGTACGGAGTTCCCCCCACTTAACTCGCAATATGTGCAATTTTCACCCCCACCCCCTGAAGATTACACCAAAGAAGTTACCGTTTTTATTTCCCCAGTGTGGTATAAAATTATGGATTCTGCCGGCTTGCTCTTAACTTTTGCTCTTTAATTTTGGAGATATATGTGGACACATATAAGAGTAATATCTTCGTAAACACTGTTCATCTAGAACGAATTTATGAAACCTTACTTATTGGGTAACATTTATAAGTCTAGTTTTTCAGCGCTGGTTCAGTTATTTAAGTTATTTTCAAAGTACCGCTAGATACTTAAAGATTTCATGATACGCGTATTTCTTAAAGATTACCATTATCACAACTTGTGATTGATGAATGTGGATGAAGTGAAAGTGGTGTGCCAGGACCGTAGCACATGGCAGGAAGTGATCTCTGCCTACCCCTCTGGGAAAAAGGCGTGATTTTATGTATGTACGAGTACGTATGTGATTTTGTATCTTTTAACTAGCTGTGCTGGTACAACTAGTAAATGAACGACTTCATTCGCGTTTTTCCATGTTTTTTACACATTTTCCACTGTTTCCTTGCTCCTATTGGTCGCAGCGTGATGTTATATAGCGTAAAGCTGTCCTCGATAAATGGTCTATCCAACACAAAACACATTTTTATTTAATCCGAACCAGTAGTTCCTGAGATCAGCGCATTGAAAAAAACAAACAAACAAACTCTTGAGCTTTATAATATTAATAAAGATTACATTACCAGCACATGTCCTAGCAACCAATATGTTAATCTAATTTTTTTTTTGTATGAATTCAATAAACCGACATAGGGCTTTACGAGTGTAAACAATAGTAAAAAATAACACCTTTATGAAGATATATACGCACGTCGCACAAAAGTGAAGACGAGGCGTTAACTTGTGTAATGTGTAAGCCAGTCGCATCGGCCGACTTCGAAGGGCGAACCAAGGACAGAAGCTAGGGCAAAGGTAGACAAAGATAATACAGAAAAATTATAATCTTAAACTGCCATGGTTACACACATTAGAAAACTGAAAATGTCCGGGATTTTTAACATGTTGTGTTTAAATGAGCTCCCGATATTTCGGCACTGTTGCATGCGCCATGATCACAGGTTGACCAATCCGTGATTATGGCGCTTGTGACATGGTAAATATCCCGGACATTTTCATAGCTTCCATTTATCAACTTACTTTAGATAAACTAAATCTTTTATTATAAACTTTCCCCATGTGTTTACGGAAAACGCTTACAAAATCTTAATTTTAGGCCAAACTCACATTTTCCATCAACCAAGTATCCGCCGATATGCGCTTTGATCTTGGTATGTTAATAAATAATCCGAGAATATTTTGTAAAAACATCCGGAAATGCCGAGGAGATTAACATACTTACTTTCCTTACGTATTATTATTTTCCAAAGTACCTACCTTTTAACCCATTTACAAAATATTTGGTACCCGCATAGTCTAGCGCATCAAAAAGATCAGGCTACTTTTTAGCAGTTTGCTCTATTGCAACTGCGGTAGTAATATTTTACGCGATAAACTACTTCATTCGGACGAAGTCACGGGTTTAAAGCTATCTATCTATCTTATTTTAAAGCCTGACTCTTATCAGTGGAGCAATTCCCATCCTTCTCCGGACTCTGTCAGCACCTTCAACTCCATACGTCATGACAGGAACTTAGGATTTTTTTCTTTTAACTTATTTTATCAGAGTATCACTTTATCTTCCCTTCAGTATATTTTAATGTACATTGGCACGTTAAGTCCGCCCCTGGCGTCACAACTTTGCAACAATTTTCCCGCCGAACACGATAACTTGCAATCCCTCCCTGTGCGTTTGCTATATTTGTAAATAAGATGCCACGGCCATGTTTTGAGTTCCGATTTCGCGGGTCGTTAAAGGCGATTTTTCCGTGAAACGCGCCGCCTGAAAACTAACGAGATTCAGCTAATTGGGTTAGGTGGATATGGGCGGGAAATAATTTGTTACGCCAAATTGAACTTCGTGTGCGGATACGTAGGCGTGTGTAAACATGAGTACTACCAAAACACAAATTAAAAGGAAAAAGTTTTTCCGAACATTCATTTATATTTGTTACACACCGTGAAATTTTTGTGGTTATTTTCCCGAAGTAAAATGATTCTATATTAGTAGTAAAATAAATTCGTGCAGTTTTTTTTTATTGAATACAATAAATACCGGTTTTACAAAAGGGATAAACGGTGTACTACGGGGGTAGAGCTTCTTTAGCTTTAATTTATCAATTTCATGCGGCAAGAAGTACCTGATTGTGTCACATAACCTAAAATAAGCACTGAGCATTAATTTTTTGTTGTTTTGATTCATTTTTTAAATCTGTACCGGTGTTTTTCTTACTAGCTGTCCTAATAATAAATTTTTCACGCTTTGGAGTTGGACGATTATTAAACTAAATTTTAGTCTTTCTATCATGGTCGCGAGCGAACCATGCTTGGTGTAACCCAGTCGAAACGTCGGGCAGTAAGTAGCTAAGTATTTGCTACTCCTAATATTAACCAAACACTAAAATTTCAAATCGAATAATTTAGCCCAAAGCCCACCTAGCGTCACTATCGATGTTCTTTATTGACTGGCTCCGTGGAACAGTGGTTAGTGACCCAGGTTCACTACCTACGTTTCCAAGAGAGAGATACAACATCGGTGTTTATTCCGTGTCTGGGTGTGATATTAAATATATTTAAGTAGGTATATATAGTATCCACTGGTGATTCTGATATCTGTAACACAAGTGCTTAAGCTACTTACCACGGGATCAGATCAATGTATGGGATGTTGTGTAGTGTATTACATTTATTCACTGCGACTTAAGAGCTGTGAATTAGGAATATAAATTTCTAATTAGTTTAAATAAAATAACGTTAAAGCTACTGTTGACCATTATTCACAACATTATTGAAAGACTGACATAAATAGATTCAACAAAGTGATCCCATGTGATCCGATTTTCCTTTTGATGCCTTTAAAGGACTCTCACAATTACCTACCGTTTGATCCGATATTATTACCGGGAATAATCCTCAACCTAACGCGTTAAACTGTTGAAGCTGCCGACGACGGCACATCGGTGCTCGCTGAACCATAATGTTATATTATTATGTAGACATGACAATGGAAAAAGCAATGTGTTGCCTGCTTTTCTATGAAAGTTATGAAATTGAAGGAAAAAATGAAAAGTATTTACCAGTTTCCTACGAAAAGAAATGTTTTTGTTTAGCTATCTAAATTAAGAAGAAATATAAATAAATAAATATTACACAACATCACATACATTGATCTGATCCCGTGGTAAGTAGCTTTAGCACTTGTGTTACAGATATCAGAATCAACAGTGGATACACAAATATACTTAATACACACCCAGACACGGAACAAACACCGATGTTCGTCACACAAATATTTGTCCCGAGTGGGAATCGAACCCACGACTCTTGGAACTGTAGATAATGAACCTGGGTCAATAACCACTGTTCCACCGTGCCAGTCGATTAGATTGTATAGGTTTAGTTTATATTGACAGACTTACTTCTAAAGTCCACGGTATAACATAACATCAAGTTCCATCCATTATTTACCTTCAAAACATTAAGTATCCATTTCATTTACTCTTATCGACTAATGACCCAGTTAGTACCTATCATTTAAACTCAGTGTCCCACCCTAATATCTTTTTGTATTATCTTTTAAGACTTTTTCCATCCAAAAATATCGCTTTTTCAAAACGTCGATGTGGACAATTTATTTCACTTTTACGAAAGTTGTGAAAAAAAAACGCCTTAGGCCAGCTGTTGCGAGGCTTCGACGCCCATATTTACTTTTAATAGTTCTTAAGGAGTTTCAGAACACGAAACTATAATATCTTTCAAATAGTCGGATAAAGCCATTTGATAAAACTAGGGAAAGTATTATATTTCGATAGTTATTCATATTTAAGTCAGGGGATACCAGTCACAACTATCTGTCCGGTGGTTGGTGAACAGTATACGGGTACGACCCCGGCTCCTCGAGCTACTATCGACTCAGTCCAAATCATCCGAAGCGATAGTTTCCTTCCTCCCCTTTTCCTTCCTCCGTCATATATCCTTGCTACTCGTGGGAACGCAATGACTTTGTTAAAACAATGCACACGGCAGAATGGCGACGACGTGGTCTACAACCCGTCACATCACGTTTCCCACGAGGTGAAAAGTGGATCGCTGGAAGTGATCTCTGCCTACCCCTCTGGGAAAAAGGCGTGATTTTATGTATGTATGTATGTAATATTTTAATCTTACTAATTATTGATGACTGCATGTTATCTGCACCTAAGAACTTCTTCGTAAGCGTGCAGGTTTTCTCTCAATGTATTCCTTCACCGTAAAAGCGTCGAATAATCGTACTTATGGATTTCAAAATCGAAAAACACAGTAGTACGTTGCGGGGTTTGAAATTGTGACCTCTCGCATTGCAGGCAACGCCCCTAACCACTCGGCCATCGAGCCTATAACTTTTGCATGGCAGCCTACAAAAAGGCCTAAACACGTACGTCGGAGGTGTATCGTCGGGCATTCGCGAAGTTTAATTAAATGCAAATTGCTTTCCGAATGAGCGCACTACTCTTCGCCAGGCCTAGACTCGAAAGTTTTCAAGCAATTAATCCCTTAAGTTAATCTTGCCTGGTTTCGACGCCACGTGAGGGTGTTTAAAGGGATCGGTATCTAGACAGATTGCTTACAACGCACAGTTTTAATCACTGATTTAATTATATTTAAAGGAATATAATTAGTATTGTTGTCTATTATTTGCGTTTTTATTTAACGGATTAAACTCGTTTGTATTTTTATTCTAAACGTATTATTAAGAAATACTCGACGTTTCGGGCTTTTTAAGCCCTCGTGGTCACGGGCAATACTGGGTCTTGTTTTATGTTTAGAATAACAATATACGTGAGTTTAATCCGTAATGTTATTTGACCGAATCTATGGCGTATTAATTAGTACCGCTGTCTCATGCGTTAAGAGTCGCGGGTTTGATTTCCACTCGGAACAAAATTTGTGTGATGAACATCGGTGTGGTTATTTCTGAGTGTTTTCCACTTAACTTTTCCATGGCCGTACTAACTCCACTGGAGTTTGCTCAGACATGAAACAATCAACAAGCCTGTCATTAGATCAATCACGCGTTATTACGAGTAGCAATTACATAGCTGCTTACTGCCCGACGTTTCGACTGGGTTGCACCAATCGTGGTCGCGAGCGAACTTACTGAGACTAATATTTAGTGTTATGGAACGCGAAAGTCTAAAATCTTACAATCAGTGTTATGATGTGTAAAGTAAGTATATTTAATAAGAATTAATACATGTCTTGTCAACCTTATATGTGGACTTCACGACCGCTTATCATGAGGTGGAGTGAGGTCATCCTGAAGTTGGAGTGAGGACATGCTGTGATTTTGTTTTTAAATACTGAGAAGTTAAATTTTTCATTATAATTACCTATCAGCATCTGCATTCCAATTAATTATTAAACGTAGGTATTAATCTCCAAAGTTGTTATTCCCACGAAAAAGGTCAATTTTAATATCCAACTTTACAATCTACATTTTTCTCCGAAAATTATTCAATGCTAAAATTACCGTTTTCCGAAAATCGAATGTATACTCGTAACTTTTGAGCTTTAGTAATTTTTTTCCATGAAGTGGTACGATGAACACTTTTAAATATTGAACAAATTTATTCATTTTCATCATTTAACAAGTCCATCCTCCCCATTCCACTCGCGACAACACGGGCTGGTCAATGTTGCCTTCCGCATACTATTCAGGTTCTGGTGGACCGTACCAAGAGGCGAAGTTTGCTCTTCTTCGAAGCTTTCCCAGTTATGTCTTCCCTTTTTATATATTAAGGTTCATCTCACACTAGGTATCTGATCTGATCCTATGTACAGACAGAGAGTACCTGGTGACCTGTAGCACAGGTTTCACTACGAAACCTATTTCAGGCACCGGTCCTTCACACTTGGGCTTAGATCAATTGTTCTTAGACCTAAGTTAGTACTAAAAATTGCCTATATTGTGAAGGAAAATAAACGTATTCTTATTATTATTAGGGTTAATTTGTATATCCCGCTGTTGATTTACGATTTCTGTAACACAAGTGCTAAAGCTACATACCACAGGATAAACATAAATAATTTATTTTTAGGTGCTTTGTTGGTCTATTGGTTCGAGTCCGGGTTCGGGCAAAATTTGTGTGAGTTTTTCTGTAAAGAAATTACTCAGCCCGAAGGTAGAAAGATGGCGGTTGCACGCCCGTGACTCGAAAAGCACGTTAAGCCGGTGGTCCTGCGGCCGATCTTTCATCGGTCATATCGGATTGCCGTCTCACCTAACCATGAGAGTAAGGGAACAGAGGGTGCACTTATGCACTAAAAATATGTCCTGCGCACTTGGCTGATCTCCGTTGAGATCGGTCACCATGGCCGTAATTGGTCGGACTTCTTAATTTTATTTTAACAATAATACTTCGCGGTATATTTAATTTTCAGGATACGAATATACATATTCTACTCAATACCAGCATATAACAATTAGGTATCTCGAGTACTCGCCGCGTGAACCACCCATCACTCAAGGAAGGGTGAAGGCTTTATGATTTATGTTTCTGCGAGTACGGAACCTCCCACACTCTACTCTCAATAATAAATGAGCTTGGAGTTTTTATGCTTTCACGAAAACTCTTTTCTCACAATCGCTATTCTTGAAATTAATAACTTTGTGAGTACACTCCAAATGTAAGTACCTACATGTGTCTCGCGTTTTATTATTTGTATTAGTACATAAGTATTTTGTTATATATTAAATAAATAAATAAATAAATATTTCACAAAATCACATACATTGATCTGATCCTGTGGTGAGAGTACCTAGCTTAAGCACTTCTTTTACGGGTATCAGAATCAACAGTGGATACACAAATATACTTAAATATATTTAATAATACACCCAGACAAGGAACAAACACCGATGTTCCTCACACAAATATTTGTCCCGAGTGGGAATCGAACCCACGACTCTTGGAACCGTAGGTAGTAAACCTGGGTCACTAGCCACTGTTCCACCGAGCCAGTCAAAATATATGGCTTTGAACAAATACGACTCAGACTTATTCTATTTTCTATAGATTAGAATTTCCGCGTGATACCTGGAGATATTAAGAAAAGGGTTCTTGATAGACAGACGAACAACAAAATGATTTTTACGGAATCCAATAGCCCAGTATTTTGTTATTCTCTTTGCTCGTTTATTGCCTCAGTCTACTTAAAGACGAATATAAAAATATTCGTTTATACTAGCTTACCTCCCGCGACTCCGTCCGCGTAGACGTTTATCGTGTAAAACATTTCTCAGGCTCTGGACTATATCGCACACCTACATCTATACTAAGACAACTTAAAATTTGTCAATTTTGAGTTATACTTGTATTCGAATGCTAGGTAATCGTAGGCAACTATCCAACATGACAGGTTCAATAAATAGTTCGAAAATAAATATATTTTGTTGAGTCAAAGTTGGTCACTTCCCTTGCACCTAAACAAGTGTATCTGTACGAAATTTCATTTAAATCGGTTCAGTACTCTATTTGTGATTGTTTAACAGACAGATAGAGTTACTTTCGCAACACTACATAGTATAAAGCAAAGTCGTTCCCGCGTCTGTATTGTCCCTATGTTTGCTTAAATCTTAAAAATTACACAACGGATTTTGTTTGATGCAGTTTTTTTTTAAATAGATACAGATATGAGAAAAATATTTATGTATAAAATAGGCGAAGCAACGCGAGGACGGTTCACTTGTTCATAAAATTAGTAAGGATCTATAAGTACTTGAAAGTAATAATATTCCTAAACGCACGATTCTCGGAATCATTCTCCGATCGGAACGTTGCTCCCACCTGTTAGTTTCCACTTGCTTTGAGTTACAAATCGGTTTCCGATGGAAATATATTCGATATTACGATAATGGGTTCCGATATTGCATTTATTGTGCACACTTATACAAGTAATAAGAATGTATGCAGGACTGTAAATAGTTATTACATTTTTATTTTATTCAACATGTTATACTACTAATATTTACGCGGGCAATACACATTTGAAATAATTTTACGGATAAAATTCGCGTCTATTGTAATTTAAAACATTAATTTCATTTAGAGACCCGACGTTTCGATCTCCTCATAGCGCCCGTGGTAACGGGCAAGACAAGTCAAGGTTTTATTTTAAATACTTGAATAGTTTACCTAATCGTGTGTAACGTAAAAATCATAGAACATATCGTAAACATATTGATAATAAATAAATAAATATTACACAACATCACATACATTGATCTGATTTCGTAGTTAGTAGCTTAATCACTTAAATATATTTAATTACAGACCCAGACACGGTACAAACACCGATGTTCGTCACACAAATGTTTGTCCCAGGTGGGAATCGAAGCTCTTAGAACGTCGTTGTTAATGAACCTGGGTCACTAACCACTGTTCTACCGAACCATTCAAATAATATATAGTTTTTTTTGTACAAAAATTACATCTCATCGTTTTAATAAAATGAAAGTACTTCGGTATCGATAACCTAATATAAACTCAACATGTATCTAAAGGCGAACAATCTGATTTGGTAAACAAAAATCTTATTTCCATTTCATTATACGGCCCTAATCGGCTTTGTTGCTATCTTCAAAAAGCAGCAGAATTTATAACAAGTTTTTTATTTAGCATCCAGTTTTCACTATCTCACCAGTTTAACTAAATCAATACATAGTATAAAACAAAGTCGCTTTCGCTGTATGTCCGTATGTATGCTTAGATCTTTAAAACTACGCAACGGATTTTGATGCGGTTTTTTTCAATAGATAGAGTGATTCTTAAGGAAGGTTTGTACGTAAAATTTACTCGAAGCGAAGCGAGGGCGGGTCACTAGTAATAAATAAAATAAAGAAATATCTGGGACATTTCTACACACGGTCATCTGACCCAAAACTAAGCAGAGCTTGTACTATGAGAGTCAAAGATACATACATTCATACATTTATAAATACCGATTCAAACCCAGACACGGAACAAACATCGATGTTCATCACACTAATATTTTTCCCAAATGGTAAACGAACCCACGATTCTTGGAACCGCCAGCCAGGGTCACTACTTTCTGTTCCACCGAGCTAGTCAACTATGTTGGATCAAAATAAAATGCGAAATAATGTCGAAATATAAATACAAGTAAGAATTAATTTCTGTCGAAGGCATTTGCACTAATTCGTCTCAATAAATGAAAACTGGTTCATTATAGCAATTCTTTTATAAAAGTATCAGGAATAAATAATATTCTTGATCGTCTATTGTTTCCCCTTTTCAAAATGTCTGTCTCTTCATCCATAATTGTATAAAAATTAAATCGATTTGCATTTGCGAAAGAATTTCACGAAATATACTCGCAGAATAAATTATTGAATTTCATTTATTTATAATCTGTTCAGTCAATGAGAAATCGATTCGGTATGTTTTATGTTTAATGCATTGTAACTCTTCCTCAGACAGATATCGAATTTCATCAGATGAGTTTTTTCTTGACGTTGGTCAAGTAATTCCACTTAACTTACTTTTCCACAAATATGTTTATTATAAGAAGGGACAACAACAAACATTAATTGACATATATTTCCTAGGTTTTGCCGCGTTAACGAAGAAAACATACATACATACATACATAAAATCACGCCTTTTTCCCAGAGGGGTAGGCAGAGATCACTTCCAGCGATCCACTTTTCACCTCTGTGGGAAACGTGACGTGACGGGTTGTGGACCACGTCGCCGCCATTCTGCCTTGTGCATTGTTTTAACAAGGTCATTGCGTTCCCACGATTAAAAAAACCCTCGCAGTATATTTATTTTTGTAAGGACTTCTAATCTTTTCTAGCATTAAATATAGCGAATTCCAATAGTGAAAAATCTTTTGAAATCGGCACAGCAGAGCTCATTCATTACAAAGTAACTAAAACACAAACCATTCCTCTTTGTAATTATAGTGTAGATTCAGTTTCATCGATAATTCAGCCGTTGATAACTCAATTTCCAGTAACAACGTATCCTGTAGTGTAGACTCGTGTGTTGAGTCCAGAGTTTCGTCAGCCGTTAAAGCAGCTTTCAGCGCTAATGTGCTTTAAGCTCAGCTCTGACCATAACCTGTTTAAATTGAAGCGCTTGAGGTCAGCGCTGCGCACGCTGCGAATACACATTTGGCTAGCACGAGAATGTATTTCCATGTATTCAAAATTCCAATGTTTCTTAACCTGATTAATGATAGCTGGCTGTTTGTTGTAATATTATAATGGCCAATAGAACCAAATAATTTAGTATTCATTCGTTATTTTTAAATCAAAGCATAAACTTACGACTTACTTACTAAAGTATTAGGATAGGTATTATGATAATATCAAAAGAAATGTAGGAATGAGGTGTCCATGAGACACGTTTCTTTTATGTCGTCCCACACACAAGTAAGTTCAAAAAAATATCGAATTTATTTAGTTAATGTACGATAGTCCCTATAGGATTATATTCAAGTATTTAATTTTGTAAGAAATTTTTAAAAATAAAAAAATAATTATAATGACAAAAAACAAACTTTTACTTAATATAATATTACAAAAATTCTCGTCATCAACAGCCTATATCTATCCCCACTGTTAGGGCACGGGCCTATGCAAAGTCATAAAATAATAAATTCTTTACTTCAATTTAGCTTCATTAACATGCACAGCTGATGCCTTAGTCAAACACACTGGCCTAGTCTCACACCAAAATTTCAATAGTCCCCGATCAAAATGCAATGTTATCCTAAACTTCCGCTATTACACAGGATAGCATCGCAGCAGTGATTACCGACGCTAATCACCTCAGCCATCGGGATTGCGATGCGCCCACAACGGGATTCAATTAGCCGCCCGGGATACGGGATAAGGTAATTGTTTTATTACAACATACAATATGGGTCGCGACTATTGGCCACACTGCTGGATGCGAAGGTTGCAACAAAACAATGTCGGCGGTTGCGTTAAACGAAAGGCAGTCGAAAAAATTTTAGCGACCAATAAATTATAAGAAGAAATTCTCAGGTTGTGTAGTCGACCAACAAGCACTTGGCCAGCTTGGTTGACTAAGGCCTTATCGCTCTAGTTTAGGGTAGGCCCATGCCCCAGCAGTGGGGACGTATATGGTCTGATGATGATGATGATGAATCAATTATCGGGATTACAGGATGACACTTCTTGCCTGGGCTTGCCTAATGGAGAATGTACCTGTCTCAATTCCACATGGGTCATTATGTATGCGCACGTTAAAATATATTTATAAAACTAATTTATATTTTTGGACGGTAAATTACGAAAAAAATGTTTGTTTTTTTTCAATGTACTAGATGTTGTAGTGTGACGTCATAGCACTACGTTGGTTTTGTATGAAAAGTGAAAACTTTATACACTTATAACGTTCTCATTGTGGGCTTTATGAGTAAACGAATAACACATTTCGATTCAGGTTATCGAAGACTTCAAAGCTACATCTAAAATCATTAACGTTCTCCATTATGTGCTTATATAATTTGTAACATTGAATTTTCAAAAAGACAACTCTTATTGATTGGCACGACGTGATATTTTGTCGCTCATTTTTTAAAACAAAATCTCATTATTAAAAGTCACACAGTGTATTAACCGTAAAAAAATGTGAACGTAAGTATTTCAGTAAGACATAATTAATACCATTATTTAATTCATCCATCAATTTTAATATTCAATGCAGAATCATGTTGCAAAATTAATCAGTCTAGACATGCCTGCGTCGGGTACCCTGGACCAAAACAATTTGACGTTGACGCTACACAATGTAATTGAACCTTAAACTAGCCCGGACTGGGAGATTTATGGGCAGTCTTCATGGGTAGTTGCTCATGCCAGAGGGAACGTATTGCCGCGGAATTGTGCTTAGCTTTTTGATTTTATATGTGGCTAGCTTTTAGAGATAGCGTAAAACATTGCACCCTTATATGAAAGAAATCGTCGATGGCCGAGTGGTTGAGGTTGTTGCTTGCCATGCAAGATGTCGCCAGTGCAAACCTAACCACTGTGTTATTCAAATTTGAAATTATTAAGTTCGAATATTCGACTCTTTAATTAACGGTGAAGAAAAACATTGGGAGGAAACCGGCACACCTACGAATAAATTCTAAGGTTGTGTATTCGACCAACCCGCACTAGGCCAGGGTGGTTGACTAAAGCCTGATTGCCCTAGAGTAAGGTAGGCCCGTGCCACAGATGTAAAGACTCAGAAAGGATAAAGGCTAGTTGTTTTAAGGTAATTGTTACGCGATATATGTTTCACGCGACCGGAGTCGCAAGTGCAGAGCTAGTGTAACTTAACTGTACGTTCATTGTTGTACTACTAAGATAGAATCATTTTACTGCGGGAAAACAACCACTAAAATTTCACGGTGTATAAATATACACCCAAACACCCCCAACTATGTGTGTGAGACAAAAATTAAAATAATCAAAACGAAATACGAAACAAAAATTTTTGCCTGAAAATAAAAACTAGATTCGTTTAATTACTTTTTTACTAAACAGAGAAGGCCGAAAAAGAGATGGCGAGATGACCTAGATGCCAATGAGAGGAAGTGGTGGGCCTCGACCGAAAATCGACAGCTTCGGAGTGAGTTAGGGGAGGCCTTCGCCCAACAGTGGGACAAAACTTGATAAATAAAAAAAAGTTTAATTACTACTAGTAAGTAATACTACTTACTGTTGCTTATTTTTATTTATTTTATTTTAGGACATCCAACAAAACAATCACTTAAATAACATAATTTAAACGCTTAGTTTTATAACAATGCTAAAGTGATGCCTTTTATAGGCTGCCACGACATGCACAAAATGGAAATGAAAAAGAAAAAACAACTTCATGCTATGCTAAACTGTGGCAGCTGCAGTAGCCCTACGACTATAAATCTTGGGATCGAGAGATTCTCACTAGTGCCGCTGCCACAGGGGATCTTATACTTAAAAGCAACATAGACACAACTTGCTAATACAGTTGCACGTGATTCCGTCGCGTTACGGCGGCGCGTATCGCCCAATCGCGAGCCACGTTTTTTATCACTTCATCTCGCGAAAATATTCAGGAGCGCAGTAAAACCGGTTCGGTGTAACGCCGGCTTAACGGGGCCGAGACACACCGAGTGAATGTTCGGGGGTTTGAATAAGCCTGTTTAAATTACTTGTTTTATTTGTTTGTGATATTTTGTGTAACAATAATGGATATCGATTATTACGACACCTAAAAGATAGCGTGTTTATACGATTACATTGGACATACATGAATATACTGTCACTTTATGTTAACCATGTGATAGGATTTTTGATTTATATCAGTGGAATAAAATCAAATAGAAGTTATAAATATTTACGGCTTCCATTTATTTAATAAATTAACTAATTAGATTGGCGTAGCGCCCCAAAACGAGTTTTGGCCTCCGATAATAAGGACCTCCACCTAGGCTGATCCTGCGCCAGTTGTCCATGGAGCTCGGGCAGATCCTTCACGACCTCGTCCTCCCAGAATAAAATCTCTTTTTTTTCATTGATGACGATAGTTGAAAACGAATAATTAGCATCGATAGCCAGAACTGATCATATGTACGAAACCATTAATCCCTTTAAAACGTATCCCGAACAAAATTGTAAGCTTCCTTAAAAATAATATGTACTAAGCCTTTTAGGTATCTACTTCACCGAGGTTTAACTGCCTCGTTGGTCTATCGGTAGCAAGTGCTGCGTTAGCACCGAGAGGTCCCCGGTTCGAGTCCGGGGTCGGGCAAAATTTGTGTGAGTTTTTCTGTAATGAAATTACTCAGCCCGGAGTTAGGAAGTTGGCGGTTGAACGCCCGTGCCTCGGAAAGCACGTTAAGCCGGTGGTCCTGCGCCCGATCTCTCATCGGTCATGTCGGATTGCCGTCTCACCGAATTATGAGAATAAGGGAATTGAGAGTGCACTTGTGTTTGCGCGTACATTTGTGTACTATAATATGTCCTGCGCACTTGGCTGATCTCAATTGAGATCGGCCGCCATGGCTGAAATCGGTCGGACGCCTTATATCTACTTCACGTCCACGTCTTTTGATCACACATTACAATAATCGCAATACAACCTCCACGCTCCCACTGCGTCTCTTCCCTCGTCTCTATTAGGAGGCGCGAAGGCTTCGACGCCACAATAAACCACGTTTATGAGGCGATGAAACCAGCAGCAAGCCCGCACTCACCCACGGACCAATTTCAATATCAATTTTAAATGGCAATAGGCAATTTGGGTGGAACCTTGGACTGCGCGATTGTGAGACGCTGGGCTTCTAGTTTTTAAATTTGAAGGAATAATTATTTCTTACTCTTATATGAAAGACAAAACGAACGTTCTATGTATTTAGTACAAAGAGATATACACCTACTTCTTCTCAGTGAAGAAGTAGGTGTATTTATCTATGTTCTAAATTACCTACATTTTACCAATTATCTACATTATTTTCCCTATCGATGATAGGGAAAATAAGGTAAGGTGATTTCATACTTACTATCATTAAGACAACTAACAGTATGAAGTTTTACAATTGTAACAAAATTTATGGTTTTTTTTCCTTACTGACATACGATGATGGCTTGGAGTAGCCTCGTCATCATCACCGGACTTGCGGGGGAGCGGATGGCTCTTAGTATATAGTCCATTATTTGCGCGACAATAAACATTGGAATTAAAACTAATTTCACGGATTAAACTAAAACAAATTGGTAAAATAAGTTTTATTCCAAATAATTTAAAGTATCAAAATTAATATGGTGACTGCTAAAATACAATAATATTACCAAATCACATAACATTAATATTATCTACTTACGCCTTAAGACAATCATTCTGATTAATCACAGAGTTTGATGCCAGCTAAGGTTCTAACAATGTAAAATTATTATAACAAATTGTGAGACATTTGAAACTTTTCCAAGTCGCAAATTCTCTATACAGTACAGACGAATTTCTGAGATACAAATCGCATCTCTTATGTGGCTACAGTCATTTAACACAAACGTCATTTGCAGCGACTCATTTATCATCTAAATGCGCATTTGTGTTTATTATGTATTTAGTTTATGGTTGTATGCGCGCGAACAATATACAATGCCACTTTTTTACTTTGAGTTAGCACAAAAATAAGGAAAATGTACATACAATCTCACATTTTAAAATAATGTTATGACAATACGAGTAGCATTCAATGAATGATCCTAAATGATAATGAAATAAAAAGATGAACGCTATTCTATCCAGTTGTTTGGTAAGTAATAACTGACTGTTAATTCAAAATGTAAATAATTTTCAGAAAATACATTCGGCAGAACCGGTAAAAAATCAAAGATAAAATCTTGAAACCGAATGTCTTCTTTTTGCGACGAACAAAAAATCTTCAACATGAGCATCAGACGGTTTATTCAGCCCTCTAGCCCTACCATTACACACTATCTTGCTTTTATCTATGCTAGACCATATTTCCTTCCCGAACCTACCAAGGGCTACTTTCAACCTTACTTCTACTGTTTAAAGATTATTTTCGCCATAACAACAGCATTTATAAAATATGCCTTCAAACCGCAAGACCATATTTCTTGTGCGACTTAAATGTCTTAACGCTTGGAAAATAAAGATGACTTTTGTCTGTTTTTGACGTAGAATGGAGTCAAGCAGTTGGCGTCACGCCAGTATGGCAATGGGGCACGGGCTATTGACGATTCTAGCTGGTTAGGGCGTGTTTACATCGCCGTTAGGGTAGTTCGCCCCTAATACTGGTAGTCGTCGGGCAAAAGTGGGCTCATTGAGAGCCGATAGCCATTTTATCTGGGTTTGCGGTAACAAGGCGGTGAGGTGCGGAACCCAAATCGGCCGGGCAGAAAACACTTAAACGGATTGGCTTCGGTTTGGAAGCTGAACGCTGTAAGGTTTGGGGATAGTGGCTCACTATTAATCAAACAATACAATTGGATTGATAGATTCGGTAGGACATAGCAGGCGCAGATCGATACGAGTAAAATACTTTGATTTCACCACTTCAATGTATTTTCTAGACCTAAAAAAAAATAACTTCATTATTGTTGCAAAGTATTCTTTATTTTTAACTCATTATGTGACTTTCACTGAACTTGGGAAAGTAATCCTTACGTCAGCCCGTCGCATTCATAATTGCAGACTAGACTGAATAAAAATACGTTAATAATTATGTTTAACAGACAATTGGTAAAAAAACTAATTATTTCATGCGATTCAATGATTTCCTGCACGTCAGTACAATAAACCGACCTTAATGAATTACATTTAAAAAATCGAAATCAATTATCACTCCTTTATCGAGAGAATTTTTAATTTTACCGACGGCTTTGCAACCGTTTTTCTTTTTACATAATAAATGAAATTGTTCGAAGCAAGTGAACGGAAATACAAAGAATACCTTTTTGTATTTTAAAATAAACTGGAGGGTTCGCCGCGAATGCTCAAATAAGTTTTAATTGAAATAAGTATTGCTTGCTACATTCGGAACGAAACATTAAAATTAAATAACATTTCCACAGCGCACTGCTGTATTGGATGCGTTTATTAATATTTAAAGAAAATGAAAGTGCTTGTTCATTTTCAGAATGGTTGGTTTTGGGTGTTGTAGTTTTCTGCTGAACGACTTACAGCTGTATTGTATACATAAACGACTTATGTACAAATAAATAAATATTACACAACACCGCACACACATACATTGATCTAATTCCGTGGTAAGTAGCTGAAGTGCACAAACAAACGTAAACATATTTAATAACACGCCCCGACACGGAACAAACACCTATGTTCATCACGCAAATATTTGTCCCGGGTGGGAATCGAACCCACGACTCTTGGAACTGCAGGTAGTGAACCTGTATCTCTGCCACTGTTCCACCGAGCCAGTCAAAGTGAAGTAAGTATGTAAAAAGAAGATATATTTTGTTTCATATAAAAAGGAAAATAAGGAACTCAAATAGGGAATAAAGCATAAAATAAAGGTGCGTCTCAATAACATAATCGATTGATGCTTAATTGTAAGTACGTGCGTAAAGGTAGGTAAGTAGCCTAATGATCAAATTGAAGGTAACTAAGTTACCCGTAGGTAAACACTGGAGATGAACCCATTGTTTTGAGTTGCGAGTGACAAATTGTTCCTGTACCAACTGCGGCCATTGTTCTCAGAATATAATAACTTCAGAGTCCTTAATTAGAAATTATCGTCGCTAAGACCCGGGAACTCTTAATGAAATTCTAGGTTTTTTGCGAGCGGCCACGAAAAGTGCTTCTGCGAATAGAAGCTTTAAATATTTAATCAGATTTTGCCCGTAATATGTATCTTTCGTGAAAGCCTTTCGCGAATATTAAATTACCCGTTTTATAGATACTTTTGGCATATAAATGAGGCAACAGATTTTTACCGTTATATTAGTTAAATTTAAAAATTTTCTGTTGTTTAACTGCAAAATTTTAAATGGAATTTAGTTCATGATTTTTTATGAATAGTCACCGATTTCTTAGCCACTTGCAGACCTATTCTTGAAATAAATATTTTTTTTATATTTGAAAGGGTTACTACTTTTGGGGAAGCCCCTGTTGGTAACAGATTTGATGACTGCATAATTCGGGCCAACGAAACCAGAAAAAGATGCGGCTTTGCTCAAAAAAATAATTTACATACATGGGCCATTCTCCAGCCGTACGATTTTTCGTGTTCTCAAGTTCAAGTGCCTGTAAAATCTAAATTTTAACAGATAACCTAATAAAAAAAATAATTTACGTAATTCACACTTTATTCAGCTCAAAATAAGTCTGACAATAGTATATTATTATTATTAAATGCGCGAAACAAAAATCTAAAGTCAGTGAAGTCCATATTTTGGCCTTGTCCCACCTCCAAAATTTGTTAGTTGATGACATTATACTTCGAAACCAAACGCGGAAACTATAGGTTTTTGTTGTTCACAGTAAGCTAGTTATATGATAAATTAAATCCTATTGCCTAAATAATTATTTTTATTTTAGTTTATTTTTAAAACCATTTTTAAAAAGTGTCCCGAGTTTTGCGTCTTAACCAAATTCGGCCCGAAAACGCGTCGTACTGCTCACACGCACACTCCGACAGACATGGACGATACATTCCTAGAAAGAGTCATTCACTCCGCGACGGCCAAACAGTACGAACCTGTGACTCATTGTGTCGCTGCCGAATCACGAAGGTAAGAAAACAACACGATTTTTTTGTCACAGTTGAAAGTGATTACCATTTTATTTTTTTCTCGCATGTTTTGTTGATATATTTAATTCAGATTATTTTGTCATATTAAACCGTGTTACAACTACTTATATAAAAAATATTGAGTTTTTATTAATAACCGTATTAAAGTAATTAATTAAAAACTAAATTGCTCGCGTGATTACCGCGATGGTGATTACCGTTATTTGAGTGATCTCCGTCGTTTCATAGACGTGGTAATCACTATATTGGTTATTTATTGAGTTATTACTGTAAAAAATAAGTTTTAAATAGTGTGGCTCTTGATTATGAATATTACTCTGAGCAACACACAAAAAAATACTAAACATACGAAATATACCTAATAAAAAAAAAATAATTTCATAGTAATCCTAATTTCACGTATTCACATCAATGGTTCCCCAGTAGTTGAATGATAACAGGTAGATCTTCTTTAAGGTTCTTTTCACTTTAGTTTATCTGTTTTTTTAAGGCGCCTGCATACCACAATAACTCCCTTTTAATTTTTTCTAGTTCGTTCAAAATGCAAAAAGACGAACTATTGGAGAAGAGGAAAATAACAGAAGAATAAAATAAAAAATGATCCTGTATTACACGAACAATATAAACAAAAAGAGAGGCAACGTTATCGCAGGAGAAAAGATCAGTAAAATAGTAATTAAAATTATTGTAAAGTTAATTGTCTGTTAAATTTTATTGGTAGATTGTTATTCTATTCGATAATATTATGTTTATGATTATGACTGTGAATTCATAGTTTTCTTTATTTGACGTTAAGATTTTAATATTAAGTTTAGTGGTTTGTATAATCATTATTAGAAGATAATTTTTGATAAACAAAATGTATGTATGTAATGTATGTAATGTACAAGATTGATAACATAAAAGACTAATTAAAATTATTGTACTATTACTTAAGATATTTATAATTCAAGCCTATAAATGTATAGCATAAAGATCTTGTGATATCTATCAATAAACGTAATTTCATGCCAATATTTGTAGTTTTGTGATTACCGTGTTTGCTTGAGTGATTACCGTGTTATATGAAAAAAGAAAATTTAATTATCTCGATAATTATAAGGTTTAAAGTGATGCCTCCTTTTGAGATGTGAAGCATTACTCGATTTATTCATGAAAACACACATTAACATATAATGAAATTATGCCACGGAGTGTCACGCAAAACTGCCTTGCTCGGAGAATGACCCACATGCATAAAATCACGCCTTTTTCCCAGAGTGGTAGGCAGAGATCACTTCTCACCACATGATCCACTTTTTACCTCTGTGGGAAACGTGACGGGTTGTGGAGAAATTGGAAAATTAATTTAAATTGTTTAAATCATAGTGTTACTGTTGTTCAAAAGTAAAGAATAATATTTTCGCTTATTTCTTGGCTCGACAATGTACACTATCACATGGGTGAAGTTTTGATAGTCTTGTATGAGCCCGATAAAGTTACGAAATGTCCCAAGGAAACGGTTAGAGAGAACGGGAAGAAATCATGACAGGTTGAAATTAATTCAAGAAACTTTAAAGATCTAGCGATAACCAGACTTGGGAGATTCTAGCTTCTTCAAGTCTAGATAATAATTTTGAATAATGAGTGAGCGAATGAGTTTTTGGCATGATGAAATGTGCGTTTCTTAACAAAGAAATAACTTATTAGTTACTGAATACATACTGAATATTTTTATGTCATATAAGGTTATTTACATAGGCCATTCCACCAAAACCTATCGCATCAAGTTCTTGATACTCTGAACTATTGAATAGTTTCACTTGTATATAGAACATACACATGGAACATGTAATGTGTTCTTTGTTTTTTTCCAAGGTTAATGCCTTGAAAACTTTTATTCATATTTGAGTCCCAAATTGACATACAACGGAAGTAAATATTTTAATTTAATATCCGGTTTCAACACGGAAAAGCAACATTTGTTTATTTTATACGATATTCATATATGAAACGGCTATGTACTTTGCATGTTTTAACAAGTTATACTGAGCTCCAGCCGACTACGGTACTTTCCCATGAAACCGATAATCAATATCCGCGTTCTCTTCATTCTAAATATTGCCAATGCTCCCTTGGCGGGGAAGCAACTTCTTTGAGTCACGTCAGTTATAACGCAATATCTCGTACCAAAGGAAGTCTCAATAAAATTAACGAAACTGAAAGCGGCCGCGTTCACTTAAGAAACGCCTCCCGAACAGACAATTACGAACAAAAAACTCAGTTGCGATTTTTTTCCCGAACACTCAGTGTCTAGCAAATCAAATCTTTATTTTGGCTCGTTTAAAGAGAAAGGTCTCAGATTGAATTATCGCCCGTCTGAAGGAATGCGTCGTAGCGTCGTAGCGCCGTAGCGTCGTAGCGAGGGGACAGGGCTGTAGCAGTACTATCAACTTAATTATAATGTTATTTTGTTCGATAAAATGCGTTTGTTGTCAAGAGCAGCTACGAAGTTCCGTGATGGTTTTACGGTAATTAATTAATATGCATTAAATTGATATATTATGGATTTCAAAAGGCAATGTAGTAGTATTTCAATAGCTCCATTAAGAGGCAGGTACCTTTTCCAATTAGGGAAAACGAAGTGGATAATGTAACTATGGTGTGTGTTACTAATGAAATTTCTGAGCATATGAGACATATACCGGTCTTAGCCAAGACCAAGACCGGTATCGCTGATGTAGGGCTTAAGACTGCGAAGCTGAAGTGGCAATGGGCGGGGCATGTGTGCAGGATGAAGGACGATAGATGGGCTAAAATCGTAACACAATGGGTACCTGGGGACAGCTTTCACCGAAGGGGAAGGCCCAAAAAAAGATGGTGTGACGATTTGGCCCAGCTATCAAGGAGCTGGGAAGTGCTGGCCTTGAACAGAGAGCGGTGGACAGGTTTGGAGGAGACCTTTGCCCAGCAGTTGGATGAAACAGGTTAAGTAAAAAAAAAATGAGACATATACAATTCATATAATTTTTTGAGCACAAGCGATAAATTAAAGTAACGAGTTAACATTAATGCACAATATTTTTCGTTACCTTTTATTTGTTTGAGCTATTTTTCATTCAAGTCCTAAATTTTATTCAACTTAATCTTTTTTATATCCTGACTTCAAGATGATCTTATTTCACCTGGTGGTAAGCGGCCGTAAGTTCAAGATAGCGTAGTTTAGCTATTATTAGCATATTTTGCTATTTATCTATATTAGATAGATAGCAATAGTTTGTCGCCCTCATCCTAATTTCCAACATAAATACCTTTCCCAACTAACCACGACGTTACTCGAGCTTTGATATCACCACCTGACTTACGGGGGAGCGGATGCCTCTCATCTCTAACATAAATGTTCCCCGCCTGAAACCCCCTGGATCACTGACTTGACCTCGCAAGTGCAGCCCTACCCGTCGTAACTCCATTACAATGATCAATATGGAGTGTTGGGTGTTTTACAATCGAAGCGGGTCTGCGTTAATATTCCCGTCAGCTGTCTCACTAAGGACCGTTATTGGATTGTCTATGAGCCGTGAGCAAAGCGTGACTGCATCTCAGTTCGCTAGTTTCAATTTCGTCCCCGGAATTTGCCTAGGATTAATATTCTTGAGACGATGTTCGGATTTTATTATTAGCTGGCTCCGCGGCTCCGCTTGTAGGATTTGATTTGTTTTAGAATGTTCTTGGAACGTTTGTAATTGTATTTGTATCTTTTTTGCCTCAATGTCTTGTCCAAAGGATCTAAAATTTGTTTTGATCATCAAAGTTGCTTTAAATCAGCTATAATCAAAGCACAATTACAAAGATAGTTATCCAGGTAAGTAATGCTAGAACTCTTGCATGATATTGATATTTTTCAAAAAAATAACTTCAATTCATGGTTGGTTCCCTATGCCATTTGCATCGACGAGTACATGACCGAACACATTTGAATTTCCCATTATCTGAAAAGGAGTTCATGATTTACCGGGCTTAATTATATATCTACCTCAGTGCCCAAAGTATCATGCCCCGTCTGCTCGAATGACCTTAAAAAACTCTAAAACATTTCCGAAAATCAGCAAATGGAGTGAAATAAGTTCCGATAGGCGGACACTGTAGCGGAACAGATTAGGGAAGTAACTCGATCGCGTGCGAACGACTGACGGGCTGTCTGCGTCCGGCACTCAAGGCATGATGCACAAGCGATATAAGAAAATACATTTATTTATATTTACTCATCCATCAGCTGATATCGTTACTAATATTACGAGTATAAAGGCGAAAGTAACTCTGTCTGTTCCTCTTTCACGCATAGAGTACTGAACCGATTCAAATGAAATTTGGTACAGATATAGTCCAGAACCTGAGAAAGGACATAGGCTACTTTTTAACTGACTGCGCTATAAAGAATTAGTGTACCCGTTAAACATATCTACGCAGACGAAGTCGCGGGCGGAAAGCTAGTAAATAAATAAATATTTCACAACAACACATACATTCATCTGATCCCGTGGTAAGTAGCTTAAGAACTTGTGTTCCGGATATCAGAATCAACAGTCAAGAGTATTGTGTATCCAACAAATGTAATACTGAAATATATAACACACCCAGACACGAAACAAACACCGATGTTCGTTACACAAATATTTGTCCCGGGCGGGAATCGAACCTACGACTCTTGGAACCGTAGGTAGTGAACCCGGGTTTCTAACCATTGTTTAACCAAAGTAAGTCGCCGATATAAAGCTAAAGTATATTTTTGATGCTTTAACGGTGAAGGAAAACATCGTGAGGAAACCTATACATCTATGAAGTATTCTATTCTATAGTTGCGTAGTCGAAGACCACCCCGCACTTGGCTAGTGTGGTTGAATAATTCTTGATCGCCCTAGTTTAGGGTAGGCCCGTGCCTCAGCAGTGGGGACGTATATGGGCTGATGATGATGTAGCTAAAAAAAGAAGGCCTAGTCGGTTCATGGCAGGAAAGCTAGTCAAACCAACGCAGTTTCAACTTTCATCTGGTACCCCAGATTGTTCTTCTAAACATGATTTCACTTAAAATTTCGAAGCAATAACGCCCACTCTTACGGCCCATATGTATTAAAGCTATCACGGGCTCCTTGGTGACCAAATTAAGTAGGAAGTTATGTAATCACACAAAGTTCTTCTCTTGTATTATCCTCTGAACGAGTCTTTTTAAAGCTTTATTCGTGAACATTGCCATTTTTGTAATATGATGATCGGGAAGGTAGTGTATTTTAGCTGAGTTAAAGGTAAAATATTATTATAGCCATTTTGCACACGTTAACACGTTTTTAATAGTTTTGGTAGTGTTAGAATTGCTAAATACTAGATTCGATATTGTGGCAGAATGATTGAGAGCTGCGCCATAAAAGATTTATAAAAAAAAAATAGAAAGTAGTATAAGATGTCTTGATATTGTCTATGAAAAAAAAGAGAGGTTGTGTCACTTTTTACTACTCACTGAAAATGTACCGGTTGTTCTTTTGAAATAATAGAATAAATGCATGTATATTCCACCTGGAAGCTTGAATTTTATTATATCAGAAGCGAGAGAAGAACTTTGACGCCCGCAAAGGTTTGTCCATCGCAAAAGAAGGGTACGTAAACACATATTTTCATACTGTTTTGTATCATCGTGGGCATTATCACATTAATTACATCACGTTTGTGTTTGTTATGTCCCTTGCGGGGTAGGCAGATTAACGACATACTTTGGGTCATGTACCTATACCGAGCTTACCAATGCAACTATTAAATTTGATGGTCTTTATCCATTTACGTATATTTTTTTATTGTTGATAATAAGCGACATGGCGGCTTCACCCACGCTTCTTTTTTGGCTTTGCCGTTCGAATCCGATGTTGACCGAAAAAATGGTTTATAGTTTCACAATAATTATATGGGTTTGTTTGCTAGCTAAAGCTTACTAACAAAAACCAGTTTGCTGCGAGGTTATGATGGAAATTTTCTGAATGTACATAGTTTTGCAATGGTTATATATTTTTTTTGTGTGTTTCAATCTGCTCAACCGCTTACAAGTTTATTCATTTAAAACGGCCGCTCTCGCATGGATGCATGAACACTGATGTTTTGGAATTTTGGTAACAGTTTTTTTTTTCCCTAAGGAGCCTATTTATTTCATCTATACAAGCAATGCTTGTAAAATTTTAAACACTCAACTGTCCCTGATGCGTCTTCATTATTGTGACTGCAACCCATTTGGTGAAATAAATTGTAATGTACTGTATTGAATATTTAGTTATGAATGGTTTAAGTAATTGAACTTGTAACTTTCAGAATTACTTGACTTTCAGTTGCTATCCTATACATATCCCTAAATCTATTTCCTTATATACCTGTATCAAGTTTCTGGTCATCATGTCTGGTCGCTATACTCCCCCACTGCGTAAATTGCCACATAGTAGTGGGGACATCAACTTGTTGCATGACCAAAATATATATAACAAAGGAAAGCGAACTAGAACTATGATATCGACGAGCAATGAATCGTCACCGGAACCAAGGCGCTCCCGTTCGCGTAAAAAGTGCTCCGAAAAGCGTAGCCGACGTCGGTCTCATAGTACAAGTGCATCGCGTACAAAAAGGTCCACACGAGGGTCGAACACTAGTAAACATAGGCGGTACCGGGAGTCGTCCGTATTCTCTTCGAGCGTGGAATCATTGTCTCCGTCAAACAGACGCTCTCACTCGCGAAGTCCACTCGATGAACGAAAGAGGTATCGCCGCCGTCGATCTTCTAGTGGATCTTGTCATAAGCGATCACAGGATAGTACAAATCAATTACTACAATCTTTAGTAACTGCTATACAAGGGGATAGCTCCCGTAGGTCCCTAACCATATCTCAGGGTCATGGTATGCAGAACATAATATCGGAGTTTGACCCTAAATCTAAAACCCAAACCATGAAAGAATGGTTGTCAAAAATCAATGAATCGGCAGAGATTTATGGGTGGTCAGAGCGTCAAACCATTTTTTACTCACTTCCAAAGTTGACAGGATTGGCTAGGAAATGGTATGACGGTCTTACTAGTGTTAAGCATAGTTGGGAACAATGGCAGCATAAATTATTAAAAGCGTTCCCTTGTGAACAAAATTATGGTGACTTACTTTCTGAAATGCTGAGCAGGAAAAGTAGGAAGGGCGAGACGTTGATAGAATACTATTATGATAAAATTATGATGATTAATCGGTGTGAAATAAAGGTAGGCATGCTGTTGATTGTTTAACACATGGAATATACGATAATAACATTCGCATGAACGTGCAAGGTGCTCAATACGATGAACCTGAGCAAGTGCTTAACTATTTACGAAATATATCAAATAGGAATGTAGAATCATTTCTGTCTCGTAAGCCCACCAGTGAGATTTGTGCGTCGAACGATTCTTTCAGGAGAAACTTCCCTAGAGCCAATAATACATTTAACAGAAAGGGACCGATCACCTGTTTCAATTGCAGAAAAGCAGGTCATATAATAAGCAATTGTCCAAACGAGATTATTAAATGTAAAAAATGTAATCTGCATGGTCACGTTGAAAGCAAATGCTTTAGCAATAGACAGGGTGACAACTATAAACAAATGGACGCTACTAAGAAAGTCTTAAATATAAAAGATAACATCGACACTAGTGGTAAATATTATAAAGACATCAAAGTTAATGGATTTGAGATGAAGGCGTACATAGATTTTGGAAGTGAATGCACTTTAATAAGTCAGGAACAATGTTGTTTGCGCAAATGGCAGCCAACACTTGATAATTTACCTACTTTGAAAGGATTCGGGAACAGTACAATAGTACCAAGTGGCAAGGTCAAAATCAACATTACCGTAGATTGCGTAGATGTTGATTTGTTCGCTTATGTAGTACCAGCTAATTTCTTACCGGCTGACATCTTAATTGGCCAAACTTTAACAGAGTTGCCTTCAGTAAGGGTGTTTAAGTCAGACAAAGAATTAATTTTATATCAGATAAAGCCAAACAAAAGTAGCACGGTCACCATGAAGTTAACCCAAAAGAGCATAATTAAAGGAGATACTGCAGTAAAAGTAACAACGCCATCTAATTATAATGGGTTCGTAAGTGTATCCACTGAAATGAGTCGCGAATATGGTAACGATTATTTTATATTGCCCGGTTTATATTCTTTCAAAGATGGTCAAGGAGACGTCGTCATTATTGGGTTGACTGAAGATGAATTTACTTTACCTAAAGACAAGATTGTCTCAAGAGGTACGACTGTTCCGTCGTTTATGATTCCTGTTCTTAAAATAAATGAAAGTTATGTGGTTAATGTGAGGAAAATATGCAGTGAAGTAAATCCAATTTCTGAACCCGATCTTAACATTGATGCCAATTTAGACGAAGGGGTGAAAGGTGATTTGGTAAGTTTACTAAATAAACGACGCAGTTGTTTCTCATTCTCTGTTAGTGAGCTTGGGAAGACATCAGTTACCGAAATGCGTATTAAATTACAGGACACAACTCCTGTCACCTATAGACCATATAGGCTCTCCATTTCGGAAAGGGAAAAATTAAATCGCATAATTTCTGAACTCCTCGAGAACGATATCATACGCGAATCAGACTCGGATTACGCAAGTCCGATTATTCTAGTCGCTAAAAAGAATGGCGAATCAAGGCTCTGCGTGGATTATAGAGCACTCAATCGCAAAACAGTGAAGGACAAATACCCAATGCCTCTCATCGATGATCAGATCGATAGACTGCAGGGTCATGAGTTCTTCACCACATTAGATTTGTCGCAGGGGTACCATCAAATACCCATGGCTGAAGAGTCGAAACACTTGACAGGCTTTGTTACTCCGGACGGCCATTTTGAATATAATCGAATGCCGTTTGGATTAACAAATGCCCCCGCAGTGTTTCAACGTATGGTACATAATCTGCTCAGTAAACGCAAAATTCCAGGGGTGGTAGCATATATGGACGATATCGTTTTGGGGTCTAAGAGCATCGGGGAAGGTCTTGAAAAACTTGATCGAGTTTTGGATCTGCTGCAGGAAGCAAATCTGACACTAAATTTAAAAAAATGCCATTTTTTTAAAAGAAACATTGAGTATCTCGGATTCGAGATATCAGGGGAAGGTGTTCGCCCCGGCAGCAGAAAAACCGAGGCTGTGTTTTCTTTTCCTACACCACGAAGTGTGCATGAGGTTAGGCAGTTCATAGGTCTAGCAAGTTTTTTTCGACGTTTTGTTAAAGATTTTGCTACTATTGCTAGACCCATGACAATGCTTACCAAAGCAAACGTTAAGTGGTGTTGGGAGAAAAGAACAAAAAGATGCATTTGCGAAGATAAAAGAAATACTTACCTCAAGACCGGTGCTTACAATATATAATCCGGAACACCAAACAGAACTCCACACTGACGCCAGTCAAGTAGGTATCGGTGGAGTGCTATTACAGCGCGAAGACGAGAAAGGTCCTCTGAAAGTTGTGGCATATTTCAGCAGGCAAACGACTACAGAAGAAAGACACTTGCACTCGTTTGAACTGGAAACCCTTGCGGTTGTTGCGTCCCTGAACCGTTTTCGGGTGTGCTACTACCTACTTGGGATTCAGTTCAAGGTAGTTACTGACTGTAATGCGCTAAGAACCACCTAACCAAAAGAGACCTAGTTCCAAGGATAGCCAGATGGTGGTTGTTAGTGCAGGATTATGATTTTACAGTCGAGTATCGACCTGGTGCACAAATGATGCATGCGGATAGCTTAAGCCGCAACCCAATCCCAGAAGAAAAAACCGGTTGATTTGAGTGGCTTCAGCATACCACAAGATTGTACATCACTACTGGCGGTACAATTAAGTGATCCACGCCTTACACACATTAAATGTATCCTTGACAAAAATTGTCAGGAAGCCAAGGATGTCAGAAATAATTATGTATTGAAAGATGGGAAAATTTATAGGAAGGTGGGCACAGAACTGAAATGGGCAGTACCTCGGGATGCCAGATGGAAAGTGTGTCAGTTGTGTCATGACGAGAGCGGACACTTTGCCTTCGAAAAGACGCTCGAGAAAATGAGACGGGATTATTGGTTTCCGCGGATGACGCAATTTGTTAAAAAATACGTCCGGGCTTGCATTCCTTGTGGATACGCAAAACAACCAGCTGGTAAGAAAGAGGGATTTCTTCATCCGATCACCAAGCCTAACGTACCCTTTGAATGCATCCATATTGACCACTTGGGTCCGTTTGTCCGCAGTAAGAGTGGAAATACATATATTCTGGGGATCATCGATGCATTTACGAAATTTATTGTTTTGCGAGCGGTAAGGAACACTAAAACGCGGAGTTCGCTACAGGTCCTTCGCGAATTTTTTGCGCTCTTCGGTACACCCAAGGTACTTGTGTCGGATAGGGGGACAAGTTTTACCTCCCAAGAATTTAAAAGGTTTGTAGAGTCGACTAACATTCGGCATGTGAAGAATGCTGTCGCCACGCCACGTGCAAACGGGCAAATTGAACGATATAATCGTTCAATTTTAGGCTCATTAACGGCTTTAAGTATTGATAGGGACGACCGTAACTGGGATACTGAACTTGAAGAAGGTGAATGGAGTTTGAATAACACTCTAAATAAGAGCATTGGCAAGACCCCTGTGCAAGTAGTCTTTGGGAAAGAAACAGCTAATTGGTCAGAAGTCCATTTGCACGATATATCGGAAAATATTAAGGTAAATGAAAATATATCAGAAGTTAGACAAGAAGCTACGACGAATCTTGAAAAACAACAAAAGGCAATGAAAACGCAGTTTGATAAAAGCAGGTGTGCTGCACAAGTTTATAAACTTGGAGATCTGGTGATGGTCATGAAAGCTGTTCGAAATGTTGGTGATAGCAACAAGTTGGTTCCCCCATACAGTGGCCCTTTCAAAATTACGGCAGTACTCGGCAATGACCGTTATGAAGTTAGCAGTATTGATGGGTTTTCTAAAAGAAAGTATAGGAATGTATATTCTGCTGATAAATTAAAACCCTGGATCCGTATGAATCCAATAAACTTAGATTCTGATAATGATGACGAGGATTACTCACAAAGTGATTAACTTATTTGTAATTTATTTGTAAAGAAATACTTCACTTACCTTTACCCGTTAATTATCTATATTTATTTCCTGTCCTGTCCTATACCTTTAAGTAAGCAACTATGATTCGTCGGGAGTGTCCCGGCGGCTTGTCAAACCTGAAGGAAGCATACTACTACACTGAGCGCGTGTGGTTCTGCCTGTCCCGAAGCCTGCCCTGCGTGCTCTGTCGTGAAGCGTCACCCTACGCGTGAAGAATTGAGCTGATCAAGTCAGCTACGCCCCGCGAGCGTAAATGGAGTATACTATACACCCTGAGCGTGCATTTTGGGTTGCCGTCCTCAATGCCCGTGTGCGTTGGAGGGACGAAACCAAATCGCCGCGCCCTAGGTGCGCAAATCGGAGAGCAGCCATTGTCCCCGCGCCCTGGGTGCGCAAATCGGAGAGCAGCCATTGTCACCGCGCCCTGGGTGCGCAAATCGAAGAGCAGCCATTGTCGCCGCGCCCTGGGTGCGCAAATCGGAGAGCAGCCATTGTCACCGCGCCCTGGGTGCGCAAATCGAAAGAGCAGCCATTGTCACCGCGCCCTGGGTGCGCAAATCGGAGAGCAGCCATTGTCACCGCGCCCTGGGTGCGCAAATCGGAGAGCAGCCATTGTCACCGCGCCCTGGGTGCGGAAATCGGAGAGCAGCCATTGTCACCGCGCCCTGAGTGCGCAAACCGGAGAGCAGCCATTGTCACCGCGCCCTGGGTGCGCAAATTGGAGACCAGCCATTGTCACCGCGCCGGGGGGGCGCAAATCGGAGACCAGCCATTGCCCCCGCGCCCGGGGCGCGCAAACCGGAGAGCAGCCATTGCCCCCGCGCCCTGGGGGCGCAAATCGGAGAGCAGCCATTGTCCCCGCGCCCTGGGTGCGCAAACCGGAGAGCAGCCATTGCCCCCGCGCCCTGGGTGCGCAAATGGGAGAGCAGCTATCGTCAACGCGCCCTGGGTGCGCAAATCGGAGAGCAGCCATTGTCACCGCGCCCTGGGTGCGCAAATCGGAGAGCAGCCATTGTCACCGCGCCCTGGGTGCGCAAATCGAAGAGCAGGCATGGTCAATGCTTCCTGTGTGTGCAAATCGGACGAAGCTTTCATAGCTACGTCGCATTGTGAAGTGAAGTGTGGTTTTCATCTTTTGTGTGGTGTGACAGTGTGGTATAGCGGCTACGCTTATGTGTTTTGAATGAGGACATTCAAACTGAAAAGACTAGGATGGCCGAAGAAACATATAACTTCATGGCAGCATGTGCAACATATTTATTGTAACCTTTTAGTATATATAATATATGCATAACACACTGTAACATATAATAATATACATACCCATTGTACTAATTTTCCAAAGAGTACTTTTTGTATTACAGTTAGCAGTAACAAGTAAAAGCCTCTGAACCCAATCTACTGTTAATTTTTTTCTTTTAGAGTAATCAGAATGAGGCTTTATTGTTCTGTCTCATAAACTCTAAGTCTAAACTATAAATAGCATAAGAGATTCTAATTTTGTATAAATATTTTAACATAGTTGTTATTTGACTTTTGAACACTTATATACCAAAAGTCAGGATTGTGATAGGTATGTTATTGTAATAGTACCTAAGTCTAGTATATTTTTATAAGCTAAGCATTTAAAGTTTATGCATAGGTACCTATTGTAATTCATGTGCCTTGGTAGGCGAATTAATGAAAAATTGTTAAATACTTGTCCAAGCCTTAATTGTTGTGATTTTAGAAATTAAGTACTTAAGTTGTTTGCTTGAAGTCAAGTTATTTTGTTATTACTTATATAATTCAATTTTAACCCACAAAAATTTAGTTCCTTGTGTTTAAGGTTAACAGTTAATTGTAATTGTGAGAATTTTATATGATTATGATGCAAAGTTACATAATATTTGTATTTTTTAGTGTTGTTCTCTTTTTGAAGTTAATTACTATTAATCTAGATACCAATTCATGATTTGAATTTATAAAGATAAAAGTCAGTTCTGAATTATTGTTATCACCATGTCTGAGGACAGACATTGATTTGTCAGAATGGCCGAATGTTAGAATTGCTAAATACTAGATTCGATATTGTGGCAAGAATGATTGAGAGCTGCGCCATAAAAGATTTATAAAAAAAAAAAGAAAGTAGTATAAGATGTCTTGATATTGTCTATGAAAAAAAAAAAGAGGTTGTGTCACTTTATACTACTCACTGAAAATGTGCCGGTTGTTCTTTTGAAATAATAGAATAAATGCATGTATATTCCACCTGGAAGCTTGAATTTTATTAGTAGGTATTTAAGACACAAAATAACATAACAGTATATTGACAATAATACTCATGCATTGTCTTGTTTGTAATTAATGGGTCCTTTTGCACATGACATGATGAGTGCTCGTTGTGCTACTTCAAACAACCGTTTAAAGAATGTATTATTACATTTTCTTATCGTCTACCAAAACTTTTAATATGCAATCACTAAATGCGTCGTGTGTGAACGGTCTAACAATCTCTTAAACCTAATATTAGTCTTTATGGGTCTACACGCGATATTAAGAGTAGCAAATACTTAGCTACTTAAGTACTGCCCGACGTTTCGACTGGGTTACACCAATCATGGTCGCTCGCGACCGATTTTTCACGTGTAGACCCATAAAGACTAATTTATAGTGTACTGGAACGCGAAAGTCGTGAAAACGCCGATTTCTCTCAACTTAACCCCCAACCGGACAAAACCGGTCGGCCAGTGTCCGTCACGGAGCGAGTTGCATTAGTTTGGTGCATCGGACTCGCAGCGCGTCGAGCTGTCGCGTCCGGCGACGCTAGTCCGACCCTATTGCTGCATTAGGACTGCAACTGCACGTGATCTGCTTTTGTTTTTACTTGCCATTTTAGTATTTCGCGTTTCATTACATTAATTAGTGTTTTTAAGGGACTATGCGCGATATTAGGAGAAGCAAATACTATATTTTGACTGCGTGAATAGAGAAACATCTATTCCGTGATAATTTATATTATAAAATGAGTTTTCCCGGACAGTCTAAAAATTGCAAAAGTGACACCAATTTTCAAATCTGGAGACAGATCTGAACCTTGCAACTATCGTCCAATTTCAGTCTTGCCGGTGATTTCAAAAATATTTGAAAAAGTTATTTATTCTCGCGTTGAACAATATCTAAATACTAAACAAATCTTATATAAAAAACAGTATGGCTTTAGACCCAAGTCTAATACGCTCTCAGCATCAATTGACCTCGTGACTAAAATAAAAAACAAAATAGACGATAAACAAATTGTACTTGGTATCTTTATTGATCTGAAAAAGGCCTTTGATACAATTTCTCACAAAATCATGCTCGAAAAACTTCGTGAAATTGGTGTAACTGGTAAGGCCCTTGAAATTTTAAGTTCGTATTTTCAAAATCGCATGCAAGTAGTCAAAATTGGTCAACATCAAAGTGCTGCAAAACCTATAACTTTTGGTGTTCCTCAAGGCTCAATTTTGGGCCCTCTCTTATTCCTAATTTATATAAATAACATTCAAAATATAGGCCTAACAGCTGATATCACCTTATATGCAGATGACACAAGTTTGTTTTACTTTGGTCGCTCAATTGATACCCTAATTTCAAAAGCACAAAGAGACTTAAACATACTAAACAGCTGGTTCTCTTCTAATTTGCTTACAATCAACACATCGAAAACTAATTTTGTCATATTCGCAGCAAAAAACAAACGAGTTGAGTTCTTTGCAGAAATAAAGATAAATAACGAAGTACTCAAAGAAAAAACTCATGAGAAATATCTAGGTCTTATCCTCGATCATCAACTAAACTGGAAACATCACATACATAAAATAAAATGTAAATTAACATCGTTGACCGGTGTAATACGAAACTTAGCCAAATGCCTTCAAAGTAAAATATATTGTTTACAATTCCCTAATTAAACCACATATAGACTACTTGATTGAAATTTGGGGTACCGCGTCTAAATCGAACCTGGAAACCATACAAATTGCTCAAAATAAATTAATGAAATCTCTATTCCACTACAACATTCGTACGCCCTCAAAAAAATTTACGAGGCGACTAAAGTGATGAACATTAAACAAACATATACATATTATACATGCATATTAATTTATAAAATTTTAAATAATAAGATCCATACATCACTATCATTTCACAAAAAAGGACAAACACAAAAAATGAAACTAAGAAATGCAAATCATTTAATATCACGTACTCCGAGAACTAATTACGGCATAAAAAACATCGAATTCGAGGGTGTAAAAATATATAACAAATTACCTGCAAAAATTAAAGATGCAAAATCACTAGTCAATTTTAAAAAGCAACTAAAAAAATATGTAGTAGAAGAAATTTATTAAAAAAAATCAAATCAATACATTAGAGTAATCAAATATATTATACTATTAATAAAATAAATTATAATTAACAAACCAAAAATATTTAAATACAGACTTGTAAAAATAAAATCTAAATACTGTTACCAAATGCCACATCCAGAATGCAAGTACGCTCTGTGCGATTTACATCCGTGGTCGCTCGGTGCAATAGACGGATTAGCAACAGCAATCGTCGCAATGTTTTGCGACTTCTACCCCACATTTATTTTTATTTTTTATTTGCATTGTATAAATACGCTCGCTACTTTGCTTGTAATATATTGTATTATTCGTTTGTGTTTTTCTCAGTAAGTGAATTGTTATATAAATTCTTAATGAGAAATAATAAAGTTCTTAAACCGTTTTAAATTGTATTCGTAAAGGTACGTAACTGATAGTGTTTATCAGTATGTAGTTGAAAAGTTTATTATTGTCTAATTAATAGACCTTTCGCACATGGCATGGTCAGTAGTCGTTGCGCTACTTCAAACAAGCCTATAGAAAATGTCTATCTTTTTCTTATCGTCTAACAAAACAATTAGAAATGCGTCGTGTGTGAAGGTACTTACAATATCTGAAACCGGATCAATCTCGCCGATGTCTCCTAACTTAACCCCCAACCGGACAAACCGGTCGGCCAGTGTCCGTCACGGAGCGAGTTGCATTAGTTTGGTGCATCGGACTCGCGGCGCGTCGAGCTGTCGCGTCCGGCGACGCTGGCCCGACCCTATTGCTGCATTAGGACTGCAACTGCACGTGATCTGCTTTTGTTTTTACTTGCCATTTTAGTATTTCGCGTTTCATTACATTAATTAGTGTTTTTAAGGGACTATGCGCGATATTAGGAGAAGCAAATACTATATTTTGACTGCGTGAATAGAGAAACATCTATTCCGTGATAATTTATATTATAAAATTGTATTCGTAAAGGTACGTAACTGATAGTGTTTATCAGTATGTAGTTGAAAAGTTTATTATTGTCTAATTAATAGACCTTTCGCACATGGCATGGTCAGTAGTCGTTGCGCTACTTCAAACAAGCCTATAGAGAATGTATTGTATACTAGCGGCCCCCCGCGACTTTGTCCGCGTATTGATTGGTTTTAGTAGCAATGATGTATTAAAATAGTCTACATGTCTTGTAAAATTTGCTATTTTTTAGTGAAAGTTCCGTCAACGTTCTCCCATAGTACTTCCCCCAATGAACACCATGGGGTTGAATTAAAAAAATAGCGTTGGTGACCCTCCAGAGTGCCAGCTACCTCCATACCAAGTTTTATAAAAATCGACAAATACATAAAAAATCTCCCATACAAATTTTCACCCCCCCCCCCCCCCCCAATGAACAACATGGCGGTTGAATTAAAAAAAAAAGTAGCCTATATGTTATTCCAGAGTGCCAGCTACCATCATACCGAAAATCGGTTCTGAAGCTTGAGCGTGAAAGAGTAACAAACATCCAGATATCCATACATCCATACATACATCCATACATACAAACTTTCACCTTTATAATATTAGTAAGGATTTTCTTATCGTCTAACAAAACAATTAGAAATGCGTCGTGTGTGAAGGTACTTACAATATCTGAAACCGGATCAATCTCGCCGATGTCTCCTAACTTAACCCCCAACCGGACAAACCGGTCGGCCAGTGTCCGTCACGGAGCGAGTTGCATTAGTTTGGTGCATCGGACTCGCGGCGCGTCGAGCTGTCGCGTCCGGCGACGCTGGCCCGACCCGATGGCTGCATTAGGACTGCAACTGCACGTGAACTGCTTTTGTTTTTCTTACCATTTTAGTATTTCGCGTTCCATTACATTAAATAGAGCCATTTTTGGGTCTTTGCGCGATTTTAGAAGTAGCAAATACTTTATTCTTCCTGCGCGCATAGAGAAGTATCTAGTCACATGTAGTTCTTACATCTTCTAGTACTCCTCTGAGTGGGTTTATTAAAAACGTTATCCGTGATAATTTTTATCAATTAATTATATTTCCGGGAAGATACGTAACTGATAGTGTTTATAAGTTTGTAGTTGAAAAGTTTATATAATGGTATAATTGATAGTCCTTCTGAACATGGTATGATGAGTAGTACTCGATGCGCTACTTCAAACAAGCCTATCGAGAAAGTATTATTTATTTTTATTATAATGGATCCATTAGAACGCTGCAACTGCACGTGAACTGGTTTTTTTTACTTCTTGTACAAAGAAGCGTTAGAATCAAGTGCAGTGCAGTCAGCTTATTAGATTAGTAGAATAAATATTGAAGTTTTTCATATCGGCTGAAAAATTTTACTGTAATACTAATTTATTCTACTGTAATTGAAATGAAACAATTGCTTTACAATATTTTCAACTATAAGTGTTTAGGTGATAAAATAATGAAGGCTTCAATTTCAAGATTTTTTGCATTGATTAATTTATACGTAGTTATGTTAAAAAGGCATAAAAGACAAAAAGTACCTTCATCTATTTGAGTAATCTTTTTAGTTGTTTATTATATGTGATGCCTTTGCTCATCATAATACGAAATATATGTTTGTCTTTCATATTGTATTCGATTCAGAAAAAGTAGACAGACACACGAAAAAGTGTAAAATTCTATTACTTACATTTACTCTCCGGGGCTTCTTTTTTCCGCCCATTCCCGTAACCAAATAGCTATTTTTGCGCACAAACAAAATTATTGCATTAACACAAAAGGTCAACAACGCGATCTATCACCGCTCAGTATCTAAGCGGCCCACAAAAATGCCATTGGCACCGCGCAAGTAGGTGAAACAATCCCACGTGCAAAGTCCATTAATTACGGCTTTCCAGAGCAAAAACACGCGCCCATTTGCTCAGCAAATTATGTACATAAATTAGACATAATCGCGCACCGGCTGCCGCGACTCGCTTATAAATATTAAACAAATGTTATATTTGACTTTTTCAAGTTAAGGCTAGGTGCTCCTGAGGTACGGATCTTGGATGCTCTTATAAAATAAGGCGTCCGACCGATTTCAGCCATGGCGGCCGATCTCATTTGTAATCAACCAAGTGCGCAGGACATATTATAGTGCACAAGTGTGCGCGCAAACACAAGTGCACTCTCTATTCCCTTACTCTCCTAATTCGGTGAGACGGCAATCTGACATGACCGATGAGAGATCGGGCGCACGACCACCGGCTTAACGTGCTTTCCAAAGCACGGGCGTACAACCACCAACTTCCTGACTTCGGGCTGAGTAATTTCTTAAAAACTCTCACAATTTTGCCCGAATCTGGACTAGAACCGGGGACCTCTCGGTCCTAATGCAGCACTTGCTACCAACATACCAACGAGGTAGTTAATTGCCCTAATAATAATTAAAGCTTGTTAACCCTAGTTTTATTTTCGTGTATGAATTATAACGGAAGCGGAGCGCGTCGGCGATGGCTCGCTTGCGCGGTAGCACCAACAGTATCCTGAGGGTTTTATTGACAGATGGGACATCTTCAAAAATGGGTAGCATGTCATACTAAAGCTAAAAACTAAACGTAACTAAATGTATTACCTACTAACACTAGTATCATAAGGAAATTGTAACTAATATTTTATGGGCCTTGCCTGAAATAAAAATTATTATTATAACAGACAGTGAAGATGTCATCTTTACTATGAAATTAATTTGAACATAATGTACCCCATTGGGTACCTTTGTTATTGGACAACGATTATTTAACGATAAAACGATTCAAAATTGTAACAAAAGACGGCACAACCACAACCTTTATCCAGAAATATGATACTTAACCAGCACAACTAATCTTAGCCAACTTGCATACGACATATACATACACAGAAATTTAAAAAATGGTATCAGCCTTGCTATTGCTATAAAGGAAGCCCCATAACGGCTTTCAATATGACCCAAATTCAATCAGAGTCGGTATCCCAGTGCGAAATAAAATTTAATCCCGCTATGAGTGGAGTGTATTCAATATATTCAACTGCTCGCGTTATCTACTAATGAAATTTGTACACGCGGCGCTGCAACAATGAGTGACGCACAAACATACGGCGGTATTCCCGGAACGGGCCGGTAAGTTTATGTGCAATGACGCTGTGATATCGCTGATGGATGGGGATATATAATGACACAATGTCACAAATGTGGATATACATACAATTTCTGACAAACTTTTTTTAAGTACAAGATATGAGGAGACATATTTTTTCGCAAAGCTCGGCACTTCTCGTTGGCTCTGACAAAAGTTTTTAATTGGATGACAATTTAAAGTTTTATATTTAAAAAATTGGAACTACGTATTTCCATTTTTAACTACTTTACTTTCCATACCATACAATGAATAATAAAAACCTATTATGTGGATGAATGGCATGGTTTCAGGCTGCAAAGGTGCGGGCGGCTCTTACAAATTTAAGCACTGCTAACGTGTCGCGCGAGCCGTAACGTAGACCACGTTACTTACTACCGCAACCCTCACCTAGCGTCACTGCGCCTAGTTTGCAACCTTATTAATTTAACAAGGCGGGCAATTGAAATAAGCACGCGCCTAATGTCTGGAATTCATCATCAGCTCATATACACTGCTGGTGTACGAGCCTACCTTAAATTAGAGGGAACAGGGTATAGTCAACCACGCTGGCCAAGCGCGGGTTGGCCGACTACACACACAGCCTTCGGTTTTTTTCGTAGGTATGCAGATTTCATCAAGATGTTTTCCTTCACCGTTAAAGCGTCGAATAATCTTACATATGAATATCATATTTGAAAATCACAGTGGTACGTTTCGGGGTTTGGCGACCTCTCGCATGGCAAGCAACTACCTTAAACAGCCATGGACGCTTTTACAACGACGCTTAATGCAGTTACGGCTCTACCACAAGGAAAAACCTATTCTCGTGTCCGCCCAACCCGCCCAGCCGTGAGTGGCCACAATTTTTCGCCGCCCACACTGGCCAAACACGTTATCGAGCGCTTCGGCGTCGATTGATAGCCCATTTGCATACGCGATACACCGCAGCGGTTCAGCGGTTCAGCGGGCATCGGACACACGCCACTTCAAATCCACGCACGGAACACGGGACATGCAATCATACTTTGTTTGTGGATTTTGCGGCCCTCATTTGGGGAGAGGGAAAATTTGAAGTGTGCGAGTCGGACTCGGGAGGGTACCAAACGGTAATTTCTTTGGGATTTATTTTTAAGGAAAATTTAATACTTTATAATATTAGTAAAGATTTACACGACAAAAAATTACACTTTACGTTTCGATTAAGTTAACAACGGATACAAACCTTGGTTTTCATCGCGGTAGGTAACTAAATCGAAATGTCGAGCAATAAGTATCTATGTATGTTTTGTTTTTTTTTTTCTATTTTTGTCATGTGAAAAAATCGTACTAAACATTATGACATGTAATGTTAATATATGAACAAAAATCTGTAACTTTAAATCATTGTCAATCGCACTTTGATTTTATTCTGTTTTAATACTTTGTTGTTAAGGGAATTGTTAAATAGTATTAGGCCTACTCTTTGCCTTTTGTTTTTTTTTTTACCTTTAATTTTTTGGTCTTCTTCTTCTTATCGTATGGTTGATGAACAACCTGGTGTCAGAGTTTAAGCCACCCGTAGGCCTCTGACATGGCTTCACACACCTTTGAAGAATCTCTCAGGTGTGCTGGTTTCCTCACGATGTTTTCCTTCACCGTTAAAGCGTCGAATGACGGTACATATGAATTTCAAATTTGAAAAACACATTGGTACCTGGCGGGGTTTGAACTGGCGACCTCTCGCGTGAAAAGCAACGGCCTTAACCACTTGGCCATTGACGCTTTTTATTTTTTGGTACAAGGCCCTGAAAACCGTCCGAATTTGTTTGCAATGAGTTTGAGGGTTACTGGTAATGTTTTGTTTACCTATTAAAAGTTCCGGACGAATTTGAAGTACCAGATGTTGACCCGATTTTGAATTCTTTAATTCGCTCCCATTTATCACAGATACATATTATGAATGTCTCCATTAATTAGTTGCATAATGCACATGACTGATAATTCGATGGTTTGGCTTGATTTACTTATTTTGGGTTACCCATTTTCATAATCGCGATTCAGATTAATTATGTACTTTCAAATTAATGCTTACCAAACACGTTATTCATAAACAATGTAAACAATGATTACTTCATCTACAACCCATCAGATTCACATCCAAAATACTTCACACCAGTAATCCCGCAACGTTCAAAATTCCCTCGGAACGAAACACGGGCGGTATTCAGCAAAGTCCCGGGAAGTCTCTCGGGAGAAGTCGGGGTAAACTGCTAGTTATAACGACCCGATCGAAATGCTCACGGGTGCAGGCGCGATGCACTTGCACGCGATGCCGATGCAATATTAATGAGGCAGGCAGTTGAAAAATATCGACGATTGTTCGCGACTACGTGTAGCTACGTATGGATGTTCAGTTGTTTTTTTACGGTGATTTAGTTGGTTTCAAGCGAGTATCATTTTCGATTGAAATGCGAAAAGCAAGTGGTGTCTATTGGACCTATCAAAATAATGTCGCTGGCACAGCTAACAATACATATATAAATTAAATTGATTATGACACTTTTCTCTCGCACAAAATATCGCGGATCTTTCGAATATTATGCAGCGAGCATTTGCACACACACGAACACTCAAACGATCTCACTTTTTTAGAATTACGCCATTTTTGTCCGTTTTGTTATTCTTAAGGATATTTAATGTTTTTTTTTCTTATTATTATTTTCTCTTTTTCCTTAATGTGAAACATTAATATTAAGTATTAAGTTAAAATTTATGTAATACATTTAGCCCTCGTAACCCATTTCTCGCTTAACACCTTAAGAGAAACGGGAGTAGCTGAAAATCAGCGCTATCTAGGTTCCCAGGTCCTAGACAAGCTCATGCTGAGCTATCTCCTATTGCTGTACTGATTGTTGTTTTATTTTTTTTATTTTGTTCGTGTATGGAAAGCAATAAACGAATTTTATTATTATTATGAAATATATCTTAATAATTTGATCTCATCATTTTGTAATGTTATACCGAATAAATATTTTTTCTTCCTTTCTTTCTTATGTGAAAGTGAAAGAAAAAGTAACGTAAAAGATAATTATGTACACATTTTAACCTATTACACTGATTTTCACCTAAGTTTGTAGGGATATCAGGTTACCCTTTATCTTAATAGACAGACACATAACTTCGTGCCAGGATTGCTTAACGTATTCCGTTGGCGTAACGTGTTACACGAAAGCGCGGATTTGTAAATTAAATATAATATAATTACAATCAGGATAGATAATATTATGATCATATTATTATGTTGCTCATGAAGTTCTCTATACTCGTCGTCTAAATATAGATAACTTAAACGTAGTTAATTTTAAATGTGACTGCTTTGTTAGCATTTGACTGGCTCGGTGGAACAGTTGTTCTGTCAAATTTTGATCTTAAAATACTATAAGAACTGATTTTCGATACCTTGTTACAACTATTATTGTTCCCACATTATGTCACTGAATTTTTCCTAACTGACATACGATGATCTCTTGGAGTGGCCTCGTCATCATTACCGGACTTGCGGGGGAGCGGTTGGCTCTCACCCCTAATATGACTGAAATACAACCAAATGTTTTATGTTGTAAAAAATTTATACTTTTTAGACTTTCGCGTTCCATTACACTAAATATTAGTCTTTATGGGTCTATACGCGTTATCAGGAGTAGCAAATTACATAGCTACTTACTGCCCGACGTTTCGACTGGGTTACACCAATCGTGGTTGCGAGCGAACTAACGTCGAAATGTCGGGCAGTAAGTAGCTATGTAATTTGCTACTCCTAATAACGCGTATAGACCCATAAAGACTAATATTTAATTTATACTTTAACTTACATGTTGTTTAAGATCAAATTTGAACGTAGAATCGTCTAATGTGGAGTCTTTTATCTTAAGCGTTGGTATAACTCTCATCTATTTATTCCATAATAGGAACTATCAGTGTTAACGTTCTCTAGGTAAACACAAACTAGACTAAACAGTTTATCTACGACAAAAACAACACCGACATTCAATTTAGATTTACTTCAAGTTATTTATTCATCCACTTTTCCACTGCTACTCAAAATGTACGCGGCCTTTGAGTATCTATTAATTTGAAGTACTAGCCGTTGCATATTATCAGATTTTTAATTTCATTTTACTTTATTATTAAATTTAATTACACTAATAACCAGCATACAGCACAACGTTATTATCATTTGGTTGAACTTCCACGTTTTGTTTTTTGTGTTAAAGATATTATTATTTATTCATAGCTTTACAAATTCTTCACTATTGTTAAAAAAACATGTAATATTTACCTGTTCTTATGTTCTTAAGTTGGATGTTTAATGCAAACTAATCAATTGTATTTATTTTCTCATTTACTTTATTACCTACATCAACGTGTTATGCTCTCCCGTGATCATGGAGGTTGCAACAGTGCCGAGCTCGTTAATAAATACGAAATGTTAAATATCCCGGTCACTTTCTGTTCTCTAATGTGTGTAACCATGACAACTTGAAGTTATTATAAGTTACCTTCGGAAAGTTTGAGCCCCGCTGCCGGCTGGCCAGTCTAATCTTGATTATTGGCCGGCATCCAGCTTCAAACCTAAGTCTAGGATCACGTTAAACCCTAATCTAATAGCCAGGTAATTTAGATAAAGTCACACGATCTGCAGCCCGCCTTCGCCTTGAATATACTCTCTAAACTAAAAGGTTATTTGCGAGAAATTGTACGGTTTAATTAACTTTTTTATTTACCTTTCCAATTAAGAGAGTTTATTTGGGGAACCGTCGGGTTCCTACAGTATATTACGGATTAGGGGTCCTCGCTTGGCGTAATTAGAATTAGCCCGGGTCCGTTGTAAAACATACGGAGGGTTCTGAAGGTATTATAAGAAAGTTTCCTGCAAATTAAGGTAATCATACAAGCACAGAGTAGGGATGGGTCGCGTCAGTCACGAGCCAAATTTTGCGAAATTCAGAATGATGTTTAATTGTAGTAATTAAACTCATAAGTAAGTTGAAATACTCATAATGGTACGAAACCTTCCTAGAATCATTAAGAAAGTTTTAAAAGTACGCTCAAACACTCATAAGGTAAAGTATTTTGAAGACTTGACGTTTTAAACTGGATTTTTTGCCATTTTTTTTTCTATTATTTTGCAAAAAAAAATTCGGTGTGGTTGTCCAAATATAATCAAAATTTCACCACTACAAGAATGGTGATGACATTAAGCTAGTTGAAAATAGTGAAACTTTTCTACGTCTTAGATACAAAAGTTAAATCCAGAATTCTTTCAAAAATGCCAAAACTTCTATTGTCTATCAGCGCAAAACTTATATTAGCTGAGACGAGATGGCTGCCCTCTAATTTAAAGCAGAATACATTCTCAAAGTACCCGACACTTTTGCACCATAACTTGTTTCCGAACGTTATCACATCCCATCTCTAGTCGGGTTGATTAAGCTCTACAAAGAGAAACTTGATCGAGTTAACTATAATAAGAAAACTTTTGCCTTTATTCGTTCAACAGACATGATTTAGTTTCAACGGGTATGAAATATTGTATTTCGGGTTAATCACTAAGGTATTAATTAAAGTGTATTTGGTGTAAAATAAAAGTTAAGTATGTGTTAAAATATCATTGAGGTAATTCGTCATGTTTATCGATTTTTCAATGTTAATTTCATATTGGTATATATCTAAACGCGTTCCGTTTAAGATGGTATTGATCGAGATATAGATACACACAAGAACGACGAACGACAGTCAGAGGATACCAGTCACAACTATCTGTCCGGTGGTTGGTGAACGGTATACGGGTAAGCGACCCCGGCTCCTCGAGCTACTATCGACTCAGTCCAAATCATCCGAGGCGATAGTATCCTTCCTCCCCTTTTCCTTCCCCCGTCATACATCCTCGCTACTCGTGGGAACGCAATGACCTTGTTAAAACAATGCACAAGGCAGAATGGCGGCGACGTGGTCAACAACCCGTCACGTCACGTTTCCCACAGAGGTGAAAAGTGGATCGCTGGTAGTAGTGATCTCTTCCTTCCCCTCTGGGAAAAGGGCGTGATTTTATGTATGTATGTATGTAGGAACGACAAAATTAAGTTTTTTCATTTGCTGTGCGAAACCTATACCTATTTAGCATATTAATATACTAATACTAACCTTTTGTGAAGCTATGTTGGGTAACATAATACTTTATCAGCGAAAGGAAATACAGCCATCGTACTATTAAATAATTACATGGCATTGATATCTTTTAGGAGTTTATTAGGCATATTAAACGGTGTAATAGTTAACAAATTCAACATTCTATAACATAATAGGACTTTACTTCACAAGAAAAATCGTTAGACTTTCAGACGCCATTCTATGAACGGTTAAGTCTCGTCCTTTAATTTTCGTATGTGTCAGATTGATCTAATTTTATTGTTTAGTGCCAAAGCTAAAATTTTAAACTAACCGACTCTCAACAGAGCCATGCATCCACCATTCAAATAATCTCCCGCCGTATCCAAACAACACGGAACATAGAGCTTCCTGTCATGTTCACGTTGCGGCATGTATAAAAAAACAATACGGTTATTTTCAGTACGAAACAATATTGCATTTTGTAGTTAAAACAGGGACATAAAAACATGCAATTAAAAATTTATTAAGCCCGTTCTACCGCTCTGGAAATATTAATAAACCTCTCCCCTCTTTCCTTAACACAATCGCCGCAAGTCCAACTTTGAGTTATCTTAACCTAGTTCCCTCTCTCGGCTCCACAATGGAGTAAAAAATATATTTTTCGTGCTATTCTTTCACTTTGTAATACCTGTAATTTGTCAGTTAATGTTTTAAGCCATCATATTCGTCACGGACTTGACAAAGGGACTGTGTTATAAAGTCGCAGCAATGAGGAAAACGAAACGTTTAACTTTCGTGCCTTTTTGCTTATTCAGCAAAAAATAATACGAGTAATGGCTTTTGCGTTAAAAAGATAAATAGTTTACCTCCATGAATTGAAAATGCGCGGCGGTTGTCTAGGGAAATCTACAAACTGGTGGCTTAAAGGACTCATTTGTAAGTAGTGATATTTCTGTATGGAGCCATGTCTAGACAGCGAAATCGTGAGCACGGAATAACTTTTGTAAGGACAAATTATTCAAGATCTAAATCTTAAACATATGACATATTATATACTTTAATCATAATAAATTTTACATGAATTGATAGTTATCAACAGACAACAAAGAATAAACAGTTGTTTATTCTTATTAATTGTTGTTAATCCTCTTACATGAAAACGTAAGCCTGTTTTCTATGATATACTATTATTTTATTAATGTATTTTCAAATCAATTACATACGTATGTAGGAATAATGCCAAAATGTATACAATACTTAACCATACTTGGCGTTTGCGGCCAATATATCACCGGTTAAACGAGGCAGTTCGTCGATGCCTTTGCTAAAATCCTTTGCACGGGTGGAAAATAGTTCTCAGATGTTATAAAGCGTTTAGAAATCGTTCACAAATGACTAGCCTTTCTCCTGGTGAAAAAAAATACATTGAGTGACTATCAAGAATTGGTCCTATAGGTAGAGGTAGATATTTCTCTCAACAAGGACGCAAACTCACAACATTGTACCTTTTTAACTCTCCTCTAATATAGAAGAAAGCGTAGTTTAAACTGGTGTTCCAGACCTGAACGAACTGAAACTCGACCCAACGCCGTAATTGAATAACCCGTCGCATTCGTCGGTCGGACGTAGATTTTTGAACTAAAACCGATTACACCGAGGCCGTGCATTTGCGTGCAGTAATAACTGCATAATGGCGGCGCGGGGCGGTTGCACTTGACTTCGGCAGAGAACATGCGCTTCGCAGAATGGATAGCTTTCTTGGCTATTGTTAGCATAAGTAAGAGATGAAGACATGGGAAATTAATATATGGCGGAAAACATTATTCGGAAAAAGATTTTGATCGTATTCAATCCTTTACATTTGCAAATAACTATTTATAAAATATGTATAATTTTAATAGATTTGCAGACTCTTCTGGCACAAGTGTTTACACTCTTATAAGGAGTATCCGAACTCGGGTATTACTTAAAATAATACTGTAATGAATATTTTTAATTTTTTTTTATTTTCATTTAAGGCCACCTGTTTTTATTATATGTGTTTTATGCAAAACAGCGAACAGTCATTATTGTTGTAGTGTCAATTACTGAAATTAAACGTGGTATTTTATCAACCGTCGTTATTTTCGTTTCAGGGTCATGATTGGCATCTTAGACTAAAATGGGTGTGCTAATTATTTACATCATTTATGTTATGAATTGTATCAATCTGGGGCACGGCAGTGCCCCTGCCAAGTCGAGTGCGAAGCAAACACTGCCGTACCATCCTTTACTGGAACCATTTCGCCGCATTTTTCAGGCCCCTATTTGAGAACCTCTGGATAAGACCAGAACGCTGAAATTTTTATCATCTAGTAACCTATGATAACATACTGAAAATCCAAAATTTCAAGTCTGTGGGACTTCTTATAGTCCCGAAGTTAGGCGAAAGCAAAGTTTCGCATTTATGTAACACACTCACACACTCATCTACTCATGATCATCAAAATAGAAGTAGTACTTCCCATAAACTCAGAGCGCTGAAATTTGGTACAGAGTTAGGGTTTAATAGTCACATAAAGGGAAAATTATAAAAACTACGATAATCGAAGATCTGGAGTACCTGGTGATCCTGATTAGAAAACAACAGCCTAATTTATAAAGTCGATTAAAAATATTTAAAAAACGACAAACCGCCTTTTCAAAAATTATTTAATTTGGTTAGCTGCTTCTACAAAAGAAATGAAATCCCACCAAATATATTTAAAAAGTAATGAAATCTAGACAAAAGCGTGCCAAGCCTAAGGTTCCTTACTGCGATTTCTTCATTATTATAGTTAGTGTTGTGTGACTTGGCCGTTGAAGGGAACACAAGGGTACATAACCAGGTTCTCCGTAACAATATTACACCAATCTGTCGCCAGAACCGCTACCTATTGACGATAAAAAATAAAAAACAAGTGAAAATAAGACATGATACTGGTTTGTACCCTTCAACGGCCAAGCCAACACTAGCTATAATAATGAAGAAAATGCAGTAAGGAACCTTAGGCTTGGCACGATTTTGTCTAGATTTCATTACTTTTTAGAGTTGAGCAATTTGCTCCATCGAGACTTGGCTAGTTTTTTACAGGATGTTTTTGATGGGATGTTCTTTTTTTAGGTGATACAACGGTAAAGAAGCATGTTTTATTTATTTTTATTTTATTATTGCATAATGATAGGTTTGGTAAACCGTTTAGGTATTTAACCCCTGTGAAACGTGAAACAATAAAGTTTATTTTTGGACACGAATGTCAATTTTGCGTTTCCCACGGATATCTAACATCACGAGCGCGGACATTTTATACCGCGAATTCAACTTGTAAAATACACAGACCAATTTCAGCGGGTTCCTTTATTTTCCGAAAACAAAAGTGGAATGTTATTTTTCGATATTTTTTAGCGTTGAAAACTGTGCACTGCTTTTAAAGCTTTACAAATTCTATTCTGTTCCAACGCTGCGGTGCGAGTGCTGTCATCAAATAAATAAAATGTCACTGAAAAAAGACGCCTCTGTCAACGACTACTCTTTGTCCACTCAGCTTCGCGGCCTGTTATTTGGATTAAATTGCTCGCGACTGTATGCTGAATGTCGAGAAAAACATTATGTACTTTTATGCATACGGTGACTTTTGTTCGCTTGCACTCTATGCAAACGTGATAAAGAGCATTTTCCAACCACACCGCGTTCATAGAAATGGTTGGAACGTGTATAAACTTGCGTCTAACGCATTTGCACTTGGGATTAAGTTTCGGTGGTTTTACGGGAGCTGAAAGTGTATATTTCATCCGGGAAATAAGGATGTCATTAATCTTTTTGTTTTTGTGGTGGATATTGTTTTCATAATTTATGTGTTATGAGATTAATGGAGTGGGAGTAATTTTAAGCACTCATGCAGTAATAATTTAAGTACCTAACGTTGAACAATTTGTTTTATGACTTGTGAACTGTATAGCATACTGTTGCACTATAACATATAACTGGCTCCAAATTCCAAGAGTCGTGGGTTCGATTCCCACTCGAGACAAATATTTATGTGACGAACATCGGTGTTTGTTCCGTGCCGTATTTGTGTATACTTGTGTATCCACTGTTGATTCTGATATCAGTAACACAAGTGCTTAAGCTACTTACCGCGGGATCAGATCAATGTACCTATGTGATGTTGTGTAATATATTTATTATTAATTTTTATTTATTTAAAGGGGTTTTCATTGAATTTTATTTTTGTACGATGACGTCGATTTTCTACTTAATTTATTCATTACTAGCTGTGCAGCGACTTCGTACGCGTCTCCTCTCGTTATTTACACATTTTGTATTGTTTTTTTGCTCCTATTAGTCGCAGCGTGATGCCATAGTCTTCCTCGATCAATGGTCTATACAACACAAAAATATTTTTTCAATTCGAACCAGTAGTTACTGAGATTAGAGCTTTATAATATTAATATAGTTTAAGCATTAACAATCGTAACGATCATTATTTCTTTAAAAAATACATTTTCATTTTGATCAATTTGTATAAAGACGGTTCGACTCAACTAAAGTTCAGGCATGTGCCGCTTTGTTTGCGCCGTACTATAGACCATTGTTCTAAGACAATTGCGGACAGGCCGCCACAGTCGCCACGTACAAACGTATGTCGAGCAAATTAATTTCCAATAGAAGCGGGTTACTGGTCATGTCAATTTCCTCAAAAGGGAAGGAAATTGGGCATCGTATGAATTGTACGATAAGTTAACTCCGCTACATACTTACAATTTTTTTGGACAACCTACAAGAACTTGCATTTTAAAAGTAAGGTTTCTTAGAGCTTAGAGAGTAAATACGTGTAGTCTAAATTAAAAGTTGCCACGAAAAGCACCAACTGTGATTGTTGAGGGCATTAGATATTGAAAATAAAATGAGTAATAAGCAAATTATATTCCCAGCTATGAAATATTTGAGTCGTATCTAGTCTTTAGTGATCACTCTACGCACTGTGTTTTTTTTTTATAATAGGCTATAAAGATGACCTTTCTCCACCTGATGGTAAGCGGTAGTGAGATCCAAATATGAGGTCGACAGGCACAATATACCACACTGAAATAGTCGCACTCGCCCAGGATCATAAAAGGGAGCACTCTATCTTTTCTCGGTGTTCTGTGCTTAGCCATCTTAATAGCTTAGCTATTATTTATTCAGTTACACGAATCATTGACTAAATAGCTTCGTAGGTACTCTATGTGCATAGACCATTGTGCTAAGACAATGGAGACAGACCGCAACAGTGGCCACGTACAAACGTATGTCGAACGAATTAATTTCCAATTAGAGGAGGTGAGGTTTGGCCCATTCAATTTGGCGGATGTGCCGTCCAGCTAGGGCTGCCAAACGGTCGGATATAATAGGGCTTTTTGATTTGTATGTAAAAATAAACTAAGCTGAAGTGGCAGTCACATTAGCCGTAGAACCGATAACCGCTGGGGTAGACGAGTTCTAAAGTGGAGACCGCGTCTCGGCAAACGTAGTGTAGGACGCCCTCAGGCCAGGTGGAGTGACGATCTGCGCAGGACAGCTGGTAGGAGCTGGATGCGAGTAGCCGAGTATAGAAATAAGTGGTAGCTGATGATGAAAAACAAATAGTCAGGCGTTAATCTTATCCGGTTTGTGATAAAATGTCGTAAAAAGCTTGATATGAAATAAATATCTAAATTTTATACTGATACTAAGACACAAAATCTTTACTTCCTTACTTACAGCTAAGTAAACCAAAATTACAGAACCGATTTTAACGAAATTTAGTACGCATATACATAGAATAGATTCTCATAAAAGACTTGGGCTTCTTATTAAACTAATTCGTTATAAGGTTATTATCGCGGACGTAAAACTATTATCTACGTATAATAAACTAGCTGTGCTAGCGACTTCGTTCGCGTTTCCCCCGTTTTTTACACATTTTTCACTGTATCTTTGCTCCTATTGGTCGCAGCGTGATGTTATATAGCCTAAAGCCTTCCTCGATAAATGGTCTATACAACGCAAAAAGAATTTTTCAAATCGAACCAGTAGTTCCTGAGATTAGCGCGTTCAAACAAACAAACAAACAAACAAACTCTTCAGCTTTATAATATTAGTATAGATGTAACATATTGCAGTTCGTATATGGAAAATTTCAAAAATAAAAAAAAACATTTGGATTTGTGCATTTGTGCAAGCTAATCTTAGAAACTTATTCGGAAAAAATGTGGTTTACAGTAAAATATTGTGGTAAGCTCTACTTAAAATGTATGTAATTCACGTCAAAGTCACTGGCACAGCTAGTCCTCAATGAGATAAAGTTTCCAGCCTTCCTATCCAAATGTCCCGTTCATTTGGTTGATCCGGCTATTATCCGGTCCGTTTGATGAGGCAGCCCCAGTCCAGGCGATGGTCGCTACCAATTGCAGCGGCAGACGTCCGGAACAAGCCGAGGATGATATTAATCAGGAGGCCGGAGCCGATGCGTGCCCTTGATTAGTGAGGGATATGAGGGAAAAGCGGAGGGCGGGTCGCTTAGAGCCATAGCACACGGCGTTTTTAAACGCGCATATACGAGACTGGCTGTGCCCGCGACTTCATTCTCGTGGATTACAAAATTTTACATTAGCTTTTCCCGCTAACTCCCGTTTCCGTGGGAATTTGCAATATCCTGTTGCAAATAAGATTTTAGTTAACTAAGGTACTTGCATGTCAAGTTTGAAGCGTCTAACTTAAGCGGTTAAGATTTTTTATACAAAAAGATTTTCCCGCTTATTTCCATACCCCTGGGAATTTCGAGAATTCCTTCCTAATGCACCTCTACGGTACCTAAGCTACGTCCCATCTAAATTTCAAGTGCCTACGTAGAGCCATTTAGGATATGGGTTGATATGTCAGTCAGTCAGTTCTCCTTTTAGGGTTCCGTAGCCAAAATGGCAAAAACGGAACCCTTATAGTTTCGTCATGTCCGTCTGTCCGTCTGTCCGTCTGTCACAGCCGATTTACTCGGAAACTATAAGTACTACAGTGATGAAATTTAATGGGAATATGTGTTGTATGAACCGCTACAAAAATATGACACTAAATAGTAAAAAAAAGAATTGGGGTGGGGCCCCCATACATGTAACTGAGGGATGAAATTTTTTTTCGATGTACATACCCGTGTGGGGTATCAATGGAAAGGTCTTTTAAAATGATATAAAGTTTTCTAAAAAACATTTTTCATAAAGTGAACGGTTTTTGAGATATAAGCTCTCAAACTCGTAAAGAGTATGTCCCGCGCCCCTCTACTTTTACAACTACGGGGTGTAAAATTCTAAAAAAATAGAGGTGATGCATGCTAATTAACTCTTTCAACGATTTTTGGTTTGATCAAAGTATCTCTTATAGTTTTTGAGATAGGTTGATTTTTATTATATTTGCTGCTACGGAACCCTTTGTGCGCGAGCCCGACTCGCACTTGGCCGGTTTTTATATATTTAAATTTGAACGCAGCCTTGTAACCTAAGCACACAATGAGGTAGTGAAACGAGCGTCTACTGCGCGTATACAAGCTGTAGTCGCTCGAAGCCTATGGGTTTTGATCAAAGCATCCCCCTTCGATATCTTCTCCGCTCATTTGTACGTGCGTATACGTGCTTCTCATGCGCTTGTATGACCAATGCAAACGCAACAATCTGCGTTTACGCCGCCGATAACGGACGTTTAAAAACGCCGTGTGCTAATTATGGCTCTTAGATTCACCAAAACTTTTGGCTGCTTTTGTTTCACTAAAATAATATCGATAAATTGGGTCGTACTAAATTATTGGCGCATTGGATAGCACCTGTCTTATGTTAAAACAATCATTTTGTAAAACTCGTTATTTTGATATCACAAACAGAAACTTTAATTTTATTAAGTTGTATAGAGAGTAGAGTCTCCCAAAATAAATAAAATTATACCATTCAAACAAACGAGCTAAGAAACGAACGAGTCTCTGTGTTCAAGTTTGGTGTAGGTAACATTAAAAACGCCATCATGCCCATGACTTTTCTCGCCCGTCGTTCTGTTTTATATTTATTTATTATTTATTATGTCGGGAACGTAGGTATACGGAATAATTTAAGCGGTAACATGGTTATGACACGAGTCTTTGACTTGATTACGCAATGGATAGTGCTCCGTCTCTTGCGCCTAGAGTCGAGGGTTTGGTTCCCACTTAGCACACATATTTGTGTGATGATCAGTTCTTATTCTGTTTCCTTGTCGGTGCCTATTACTAAGCAACTTATTTAAAAATCGGAACAATATTGTGATCTGGTATGATATTTTTTGTTCGATGTTTAAAAGTCATATCGTGGAAAGATTATTTTAAAACTTATTGCGGGTCATATTATTATGCTTGTAACAACCCATCATCCCGTGACTTGTTCCGCCCGCCGTGTTCTGTAGCGTTCGAACGGAATGTAACATTGTCGTCCGCGCCGTCTGCCGACTCGTGCCGCACCTATACGGGAACACGCCACGGTAATTGGGAACACGGTTTATGTTCCAGCCGGGAACGTTCACAGTCATGCCGAGTCGAGGAAATTCTGAATAACTTAAGCGGTGACATGGTTATGATTATGAGTCATAATTGTATTAAACTTAAGCGTTTTATGTAAATTTAAATTTAATTATTCCAACTAAATGTCTTACGTGAAAAAGCAAAAATATATTTACTTTTTGGCTAATCTTAATGCGAGAAATAAGTTTAAGCGAGAATAAACGTAGAACTTAATGTCCTTTTACAATGTTAACAATAAGTTTTTAAGGTTTATTGAATGAGATATCCGTAGACAATATTGATGTGCATAAGCAAGATTGTGTGAAAACAGAATACCATAATTCAATAATTTAAACCATTCATACATTCTAAACAGAATATATATCTTATCAAAACATATACACCGTGAAATTTTAGTGGTTGTTTTCCCGCAGTAAAATGATTATATCTTAGTAGTACAAAAGATGTGTGCAGTTCTTTTTTGGTAAAATCAATAAATGCTGGTTTTACGAAAGGTTTAACCGTAACTCGAAAACACATTCGAACCGCTTTATGACTTAGGGTGTCGAGCTTCTTCAGATTTAAGCATCGATTTCATGCGGCAAGCAGTACCTGATTATGTCACATCTTCAAAAACAAGTGTAGAGCTTCTTCAGCTTTAAGCATCGATTTCATGCGGCAAGCAGTACCTGAATACGTCACATCAAACAACGATAGCTTCTCTCGTTTTCGAGTTGGAAAATTATTATTCTGAAAAATCGAAAAAAAATTTTTTTTTCAGTGAATAATTTGCATTATTTGATAGTATTACTAAAGGCAAGTCGTTCTGCCACGGGAAAACAACCACTAAAATTTCACGGTGTATAATCGGTTTAGAATGTATGAATACATACATGAACAAACAATAAATGATTCATTGCTCAACCTAAACAAATAGTTAAATTTTGTAATTAGTAGTAATTTTGTGTAACGGTTGTAGTACTAAACTAACTACAACATACTAACTTAATTTTAATCCAAATTGAAAGTTCTTAGCCACGGTTTAGAACAGGTATTTTAGCACCTAAAACTGTCACCGTATCAACCGCTCTTGGCAAGTAACTTCATGTCGGACGGAAGTCAGCGCTGGTCGGACCCCATTAACTGCACAGGACACAGGCTAACTTAAATACCTATTCCTGCAGACTATCGGAGTCCGCACGAAAGTGGATTGTGAGTAATCCCCTTCACACACGGCGCGCTGTGATATTGTTGCGTTGACTATAGACGGTAGCAAAACGTGGAATTGTAAATCTTTTGATAAAAATATTTGTCCATTACTAGTTGAATAAGGTATTTAAAAATTGTTTAATAAATAAAACATGTTAGTTCAGTTTGATTGTTAGTATTTTGAAGCTAGCTTTCTCGAGAATAAATAAATAATTTACATATTTAAGTAAATAAATAAATAGAGGAAGATGCATGCAAATGAGATGCGTATGTTGAGATGGATGTGTGGAGTTACAAGGTTGGACAGGATTAGGAATGAATATATAAGGGGAAGTCTGAAAGTTGCACCAATTTTAGAAAAGGTGAGAAGTGCAAGGTTAGCTTGGTACGGGCATGTTATGAGGAGGGAAGAAAGCCATGTGACTAGAAAAGCGATGAGTATGAATGTCAATGGACATAATAGTAGAGGAAGGCCGAAGAAGACATGGATGGATTGCATGAGAGATGATATGGAGGAGTACACACAGAGATGATGAATGACAGGCCCGAGTGGAAGAAATATACATGTTGCGCCGACCCCACTTAGCGTGGGTCCCACGCCGTGGGAAAAGGGCAGGAAAATAATGATGATGATGATGATGAAATAAATATTTCACAACATCACATTCATCGATCTGATCCCGTAATAAGTAGCTTAAGCACTTTTGTTACGGAAATCAGAATCGACAGTGAATGTACGATAGAAATATATCCTTAACCCGAATTTTGAACATGCTAGACTTAAATCGATTATTAAAATGGAACTGGTTGATTAAAATAACTACTAGCGTAACTCTTTTTTCAACTGATGAATCATTGAAAGTTACAAAAAAAACGATCCAATGTTTTTATTTAAATACATGTACAGAGTGGCTCTGTATTGAGCCGTGTAAATTGTCGAACTCCGACAATTTGAACGTTTGTCGCGAACCAATCCACGCGTAAACGTTATTCACTTTTATTTAGCAGCTTTTGACGCCAACATTTTATTTTTTCGTACAAATTGGTTTAATGTGTATTGCTTTATTACACATATATTTATTGCATCACATACATTGACCTGAATCGAGTCAAGTTACTTGAGCAGAGATTTGGCGGAGATAAAATGAAGTAAAAATGGTTTTATTTTTAACTTTTCAATTATTGATGAAATAGTAAAACGTATTTCAATATCTTGTTAAACGTTTTCATAGATAAAGGGTTTAATAGATTAAGGATCAAACTTACTATTATCTTTGTGCTATTTGTAGGATTCCCGACATAAAACGTATAAGCTATTTCGTCAACTCCGGAACTGTGAGTAAACCGGAACAAATGAAATAGGTTGAATCTAGCATCTAGACGTTGTTGGTAATTCAATCTGAGCTAGCTGGAACTCGCCTCTAAATAAGATTTAAAAACTGCACTTCCAATCAAATATAACAATTTAGAAAGGACGTTAAAACTCAATCTAGAAGTGAACATTATAGTACATTTAATTTTGGATTACTTACATTTTGTGAAAACATTGTGCAGTATACGCAGCGTACTAAAAGTAACACCTTAAAAGATACACATTACATACATACACGGAAATACAACTTTTATAGTAAACGAAATATAAAATAGTTTTACTCCGTTATTAAAATCAAAATCAGTCCAAACTTATACCCAGATGCAGGTCATACCAAATATGCTCCACACATAATCACGCAATAGAACTAAAATTAAACCTATATTTTGAAACCACATGGTGATAGCTCCAATTCAATTTTACTCAATATCACCACATAAAGGCACCCTATTGCGTTAGGAATAGAGTTGTCAGTTGCAGGGCAGATTCGAATAGGAATTAATTACTAAGAGATCGGACCGGGAATGTGGCGGTTAAGCATCCATACAAAATTATTGAATTGGCATCCAGTGCGAACATCACTACGGAATAGCGATTATTTTAGCACTCAACATCTACTACCCGATATCATTTTCATACTGAAAATAGAGTGCTATGTTTTATCTTGATTGCGCTTTATGAAAGTTCATTTAATTGAAATTGGTTTCGATAGTGGGTGGATCGTGTATAATATTCATGGACGTAGTTAACAATAAAAAAATAAAAAAGACGTGTGGCACTCGGGGACCGCCGCGGTATAGCCATTGCATAGCATCGTCCGATTTCGGAGCAGCTCGTCTCGATTCGTGCGAGTTTTGTAGAGTCATACAATACGTCTAACCGCACGCACACAAACACCGTGCCGAAGTCTACCGAACTGAAACGACGTTAGACGATTGTGAGGTTTTTTTCGTTACGGAATTTCTTGGTTCGGTCGCCGCGCTCAAAGCCCGCGATAAAAGCTATGCAATAGCTTAAAAACTTTTACACAGTTAATTATTCTTACTTTCAAACTGCTGTATTGAAAATATTATCACCGGAGACCAGTAAAAGACCGATATACATTGAAAATCCGAACATAGAATTCTGAAACTTATGTGCTACATTTTGTCGTATATCCCGTCTCTAGCGAGAAGTCTGGCAGCTTTGAAAACGCTGATTTCAGCTTTATATCAGCCAGTGCAGTTTGAGTCTAAAAAATTTGGCAGATTCCCTTTGACTGATAAATGTATACTTGACTCAAAGTGAATTATAGATCAAAAGACTAAGTGCAGTATTACTCTTGCAAAAGGAGTCCAATTCGAAATGCGCTGTATTTTTGTCGCGTATTGAATAAAGTCATTCAATAAAAAACGTCGTGTATCAATCCTGTAGTTAGGCTTATACTTTAATCCTTTCCATAATGCTTGGAAGCTTAACGTCATAAAGCAACGTATATTCAAGTTAATACTCATGAAGTAGGACGAAATTTACATAACTTTTGAGTTTGGTGTGTCCCCTCATAAAAAGTTTATGTGTTAGCCTTCCATACTCAAACCCTTCCGTTTGAACTTTGATGGAAGTTCATAGATATTAACAACCCGAGTGATGGTGACCTTTACTTGAAATTTTTACTGATGATTAAAAACAAACTCATAATAAATTTTTGAGTATCTCTAATAAGGGCCGGTATATAAAAACGGTTTTATGAAAAACAATATATGTATTCAATTGTTTTTATATTAACTGTATAGTGAGGGAGGGGGAAGCCTTGCCCAACATAAGACTGAATAGGCTCTTTTTTTGAATCCAGCTTCTTTAAACATCAATCTTAAGTAGGTAAGTTTCCAATTTATAATAAAGGAATTTGCCAACCACAAAATGTTTATAATATCTTCTATACTTCTTCCATATATCACATAGCATTATGTTACAAAGACAACTCTGATCGTCTTAAGTTCCAATTACAAGGGTCTACTGCTAATTGGAGCTTCAAATTTTTGGCATAATTCCAGCACACTTCAGCCATTCTTGAGAGTGAGAAACAACATTTTTGGAAATACTACATTCTTATACTGTTGTAAAAAAAAGTACAAGTAAATTTTAAGTTATCACACATTTGAAATGATTGTATTATAATCTACCTTTTTTTTTAATTACATGAAAAAATAGAATAAGTATTTGGAGGTAAAATTTTGAAATATAACATTTTTTATTTCATATTTTAATTTAACTTAACACTGCTTAAATGCCATACAATCATATTGACCTGATTAAGCAACAACATGACAAGTTTCAGTTCAAGTGACGTAAGAACTAGCCCAAAGTCGTATGAAGCTGGCGCCGGCCGCGTTCAACGGGCGGCCGCCAAAAAAAACCAGAACAAAGTTTTTCATATGTCCCATAACAATTATCGCGAATGGCGCTCTGTATGAGCGTAGCGTTTTTGCATGTTATAATATTTTATGAGGTACCCGCTTTGAATGGGCTGGGCCCAAGGAAAAGAAGATAGCGGTAAAGAAAGTTTCAAAAAAATCATAAATTTATTTCAAGGAAATTCAATAGTACAGTGCTTTACTACGTGTTTTCGTAGCGCCATCCGTAGCATTCTCGTAGTAGGTAATGTACGTTTCCTTTCACTCACTCACGCGTAGCATTGTCGTAGCAAATCAATGTCTGGATCGCTCAGTCGTAGTAAACTCATAGCACGTTTACAATAATATAACATTATTATCTATGTTAGGAACTTGTATCAGTTTAGATATTGCATTGTGTTTTGTTGCTAAAAACGTTATTTTAATTATTAGTGTCACCCAATACGATTTTTAAAATTCCCATTGCGAACGTTACCAAAAATGTTTTATACTAGTTTGACATGCTGCTTAGCATACTGCTACTAAAGTTACCAATCGCTTCACCCCGTACCCTGGCTCGCTCATAAAAACTCCGCCGGAGCGCATTGTCGCTGCGGGCCTGCCAACTGTTCCCAATGTTATTATTATTATCTTTTCAAACGCAACTTATGTCCCGCCATTTTGTGCGCCGTACAGAAGTCGGAGAGGTCCCGGGCACTTCGTACTACAACTACATGTGTTCTAATTGCGGCCGCGATAATGAGAGTGGATTTTTAAAAATGCACTTTAACCGAATGTGAAATTTTTGGGCAGGTGGTTTGTAGACAAGTGTCTAGTTTGTTACAGGCGGTGGAAGAAGCTGTGTTATTTTAAATTTTATTATTAACTACGCAATTCGGTTGCTTTAAGCAAAAAAAATTTAAAGAAAACTCTAATTAAGTGAAATATGGATGAAAAAACCGCAATTTAAAGAGTTACGATTGGCATAATGTATACAATCAAAATACCATTATGACTTGGAATTTCTATTTTTTTTGTTAACTTACCTTTAACATAATGTTTACTAAAGTAGCCTTAGTATTAGGCTGTAATAGTCGTGCGTATTAAATAGCATTACCGAACGACCGCGCCATTCTCCGACCCGTTGCGGCTTGGCTGATAGCCTGGGGTCTGGTGAGGGAAGCGAGTAAATCATGAATGCGCTAGACTTTGCACAACGTCTATGGGAATCGCTGTGACAATGGTTCGTAAGTCATTTATTATGGACTTTTTCATTTTTAACTGGTTTGGCATGCAGACACAATCGCAAGAGGTTACGTAGTCGAGTTTGAGAAATGTACTAAAAGAGCGATACTATTGTCTCTCACAAATTATTTATTTAGCTTGCCATGGCAATTAATGTCAATGGTCCAAGACCTGGCTTCAAAAATACGGGCCGATCAGTTAACAGAATGAAATGTTTTTTAAAAGTTAGTACTTATATCTAGAATAACAATTATCATTGTATGCCTGGGTGGAACTTGAGCATAAGTTTTATATGTGTTATAATTACTGTTACTCCATTGGTACAGTTATTGTCGGAAAAAAGACAGAGACAACACATATACCTAAAACTTATGCACAAATTCCGCCCAGGTACACAATGATATTTGTCATTCTAGATGTAAGTACTAACTTTTAAAAAAACATTTCATTCTGTTAACTGATTGGCCCGTATCATGGCGCTTGCAACAGTGCCGAAATATCGGGAGCTCATTGTGTAAAAAATTCTCCAAATTCAAAGTTTGGAGTAAATATCCCGGACAGTTTCAGTTTTCTAATATCATTTTAAATAAAATTTAACAAACAAATTTAATGAAACACCAACTAACACAGAATATGATAATTGAAAACCACTGACCATTCGCGTAATAAGCTACTAATTTAATTAATAATAATAATTAACCAATACAAGTAAATTCTAATTATTAATAAGTGATATGTGTGAAAACTGAAAACGTTCATTGAAGTCAAGTTAATAATTGCCATTTGTGTTAATAACACTTCATCATAGTATTGTCTATTATTACATCACATTACATAATATTTGAAATAATTTTACGGATTAAACTCGCGTGTATTATTATTTTAAACATATTATTTAGAGACACAATATGTCATCATCATCATTACCACATACACCCCCACTGCTGGGGCACAGGCCTAGCCTAAACTAGGGCGACTAGGCTCTAGTCAACAACGCCAAGCCAGCCAGGGTTGGATGTTTTCCTTCACCGTTAAAGACGCGATATCCTTACTATCCTCCCTCACTACATAATACTCGTTTTTAAATGCGAAAGTAACATTGTTATGCAATCACGCGTAGAGTACTGAACTGATTTCACTTAAATTTGTTACAAATATAGTCCAGAGCCTGGGAAAGGACATAGGCTACTTTTTACCCGTCCACGCTATAAAGAAGTAATGTTTTGCCCGTTAAACGTCTCTATGTTGACGGAGTCGCGGACGGGAAGGTAATCGTACAACAAAATAAAAAAAAATAAAACACAGTGGTAGGTGGTGGGCAGGTTTGATGCCTCTGTCCAAATCCAAGTCGGACCTCTTGCATGGCAAGCAAGGACCTTCACCACTCGGCCATCGATGCTTTTACTTAATACACTTATCGGTCTACCTAATCACTCATATAGTATGGCATTCTCAACAGCTAGCCACCGCACGGCTAGGGATTAGCTATCATCATTAGACGCTGGCCAACGTCCACGCATATTGAGCCATTGTGGCAGCTAATTGCCTGAGAACGACGTTGTTACTAAGCGTTAGGGTCAGTCTGAGGTGAGTTAGCTAACATGCGATTAGAACAATCAGTTTGCTCTAAATATTTGTCTTTATGGGTCTACAAGCGTTATTAGGAGTAGTAAATACATAGCTACTTACTGCTATGTATTTGCTACTCCTAATAAAGCGTGTAGATCCATAAAGACAAATATTTAGTGTAATGGAACGCGAAAGTCTAAAATCAGTTTGCTGTCAAAATGGTCACTTTTGCGTAGTTATGATACATTTTATAATTGAACTAGTGACCCGCTATTGCTTTGCTTGCATACCGACGCGAAAAGCGACTTTATTTTATTATATGTAGTTATGGCATAAAATATGTTTTTTGGAAATTTATTTTTGTTTGTGCAAATAATATTTCATTGTGGACGCAATTGGGCTGATGATGATGATGATGAAATAATATTTATACTTCCAGTCGTATAGGTGGTCATTTCAATTTTTTTATTTAGGGAACAATACCGTGGCAATTTCTTCCTTAATTAAATATTATCTAGCCTGCCAATTTTAAAAGGCTACTTTAATAATGTTATAAGACTACACATTTCAAATTTGTGAGCACATGTTTGTGAGTGATATGAGCACAAGGCATCTCATGTCAAAATATTTTATTTTCTCGAAATATTCGCAATAAAGCCGAGTGCAGGAAAGTGCGGAATGCATTAGACACGATACGCTGGTGTGTTCCGGCCCTAGCAAGTGCTTAAACATATCACCTACTGTCGAGATTGGTTACAAGGGGTGATATTGAAATTATCTGCATTCAGATATCCTGCACCATGGCAGGACTTTTTTTTTGTATTGATAGATGTAGTTTTATGTCGACGTTTAATAAAAAATAATAATGATAAATAATCCTAATTTTGATATTTTTACACATTTCGTAAATTAGTACAGTCTGTGGGGACATATAAAAGCCTCTGGTCTGCAAAAGGTGGAGTAGAAAATGTTTTGGCGTTATATTGCTTACGTATGGCAGTTTAATAAAAATCCAAGTTTTCGACCTCGGGGGGCGCATGCGTGAGCCGCCATCTTGAATTAAAGGTGCCGAAATTCGTTTTTTTCTAAATAACGTCTAAACAGTTAACTGTATGACTAAAGTGTCTATGAAAAGCATAAAGAAGACAAAATTACTTACATTTCCTTCATACATATTTATTCTGTAAGTCTTATAGGTAAAAGTTTACAAGCGATGGAAAAAAAACGAAAAAAATATTTAAATCTCCAAATTCAAAAATTGTATGGCATAAAAAAAAACCCAGAAGACTGGGGCTGGAGATATAACACCAATGGGCTCAGTCCAATAACAACAACTGAGAAAGCTGCACCCCCAACGCTTTTAAAAGTAATTTCTTGCCACTGTAAAAAAGGATGCAGTAGAGCATGTAGTTGCAGAAAAGCTGGATTACAATGCTCTATTGTATGTGGGTTCTGTAGTGGTCAGTCCTGCGCAAATGCGGTAGAGATTCGGATAGATAACGAGGACAACGATGACGACGAAATTACATTACTGGAAACCCATTTTTTTTAGATACAGTGACATTGAAACTGAAAATTCTAGCGAGATTAATGAAGATGTCGACATTCACCAACCTGGGCCATCAAAAAGGTTTAAAAAATAATTAGTAAATTTTTTAACCAAATATTTAATTACATTGATGATTTTTATAACTTTTTATTTTTCAACTGCTTTTATGTTTTACCTATAAGACTTACAGAATAAATATGTATGAAGGAAATGTAAGTAATTTTGTCTTCTTTAAGCTGTTCATAAACACTTTAGTCATACAGTTAACTGTTTAGACGTTATTTAGAAAAAAACTAATTTTGGCACATTTAATTCAAGATGGCGGCTCGCGCATGCGCCCCCAAAGGTCGAAAACTTGGATTCTAATTAGGCAGCCATACCCAAGCAATAGGATGCTTAAACCTTTTCTACTCCACCTTTTGCAGAGCAAAAATACCTGCGGACTGGATTAAATGCCCCACTGTTTTACCCGACTGCGGCGAAGCCGAAAAGTTGGGTAGTTATTCAATGTATGTGCCATTTATTATATGCGAACATTTTCAGCGCTGGAAAATAATTTAGTGCAAGTAAAATTAAATATATAAATAAATATAAATATCTGGGACATTTCCATACACGGTCACCTGACCCCAAACTAAGCAGAGCTTGTACTATGGGCATCAGAGACTGATATACGTACATGTATATTTTAAAATGCATACTTAAATACATAATCACAGTCACGGAACAAACACCGATGTTCATCACACAAAATAATATTTGTCCCGAGTGGGAATCGAACCCACGACTCTTGGAACCGCCAGCCAGGGTCTCTGACCACTGTTCCACCGAGCCAGTCAACCTAAAAGTAAAGAAATATTTTTTTATACAACTTTCACATTAATTGCTATCAAACTAGCGAGAAAATATTGTGTCCACTTCGCAATTGGAACTTTCCTATAGCTAGATTGAATAAAATGTTTCTTGGCGGGCGTAAAATTAAAAAAGATACAGAAAAAGTAAATTGCCATCTGAGGGCCTACCATGAGTTGCCTATCGAAAACTTACGTACGTTAAAAACCTATCGAGTTGTTCTTTTCATACGGCCCATTTTAGTTCTTCGCGTAACCACCAGCGGCGCTGTACAAGTTTTTCATAGACATATTTACGTAGGCGATATCGAGTGCGTAAGTTTTAAACTCATGGTAGTGCTACAGAGCGATCTGAAACGTTCCTTTCATTTGTAAACTGATTAATTGAATTCGAATCATTGCCAGATTGATTATTCGGCGCGGTCGAAACTTTACTCGCATTTAATTAATCATTACGTAATTAAACAAAAGACAAACAAACTGACAATGCATTATGCATTGATGTGCGTTCACGGTATTGGGCCGGTGTTGATTGAAATCTGATTACTTGTGTGGTTTTGATTTAGAATGTAAAGCTATGGTGTTTGTGGTATAGTTTAACTGCTGCGTTTGGACCGTGAGGTCCCCGGTTCGAGTCCGGGGTCGGGCAAAATTTGTGTGACGTACGATTTTAGACTTTCGCGTTCCATTACACTAAATATTTGTCTTATGGCTATGGTAAGTAGCTATGTAATTTGCTACTCCTATTAACGCGTGTAGACCCATAAAGACAAATATTTAAAATTTGTGTGAGTTTTTCTGTAATGAAATTACTCAGCCCGGAGTAAGGAAGTTGGCGGTTGAACGCCCGTGCCTCGGAAAGCACGTTAAGCCGGTGGTCCTGCGCCCGATCTCTCATCGGTCATGTCGGATTGCCGTCTCACCGAATTATGAGAGTAAGGGAATAGAGAGTGCACTTGTGTTTGCTCGTACACTTGTGCACTATAATATGTCCTGCGCACTTGGCTGATCTCAATTGAGATCGGCCGCCATGGCCGAAATCGGTCGGACGCCTTATAGTTTAACATGTTTTTCTTCAAATATATGGTTAAATTGAATGAGGTATGAACTGTGTTCAAGCATGTGTTATAAACTTACATTAATATCTATGGTATGTGTTAATTTATATTAAAAATATGTTGTTAGTAAAAAAGACTGGCTCGGTGGAACAGTGGTGACACAGGTTCACTACCTCTGTTCCAAGAGTCGTAGGGTTGATTCCCACCCCGCACAATTAATATTTTTGTGACTAACATCGGTGTTTGTTTCGTGTCTGGGTGTGTTATTTAATAAATTTAAGTATGTTTGTGTATCCACTGTTTTTTTGATATCTGTAACACAAGTGCTTAAGCTACATACTACGTAATCAGATCAATGTATGTAAAGTTACGTAATATTTAAAAAAAAGTAGAGTAGTAGTATCATACACGGTAGAATATAATATGGTTTCGTTAAAATGTTTAATGTTTTATACTGTCTAAAAAATTATTCATTTCCGGTAAGAAAGCTATATACAATATCAGATGAAAGCTGAATCGGCTCGACTAAAGATCGAAATTTCCCTCCCCACTTGATCTACAGCCCTAATTCATTTAGCTGCTAAATAATTGTTATGACGAAATTTCGGGATCGTACTACACCACTGAGGCACTCTTATACATATTGAAGTAATTTATTGGGCAAACAGCCATCGCGGGGAGTTTTAGATGCCAATTAATTAATGAAACGACGGTAGGTAGGAATTGAGTCAATTTGGTCGGAAATGAAAAATGTGTTCAATATTCTAGTGTGCTTTAAACGGTTATTTGTTAAGGTTAAGTGTTCCGTGACTTTTGAGCGCTTTTATTAGATGAACTGATTATGTTGGTTACAAATTATAAAAACAAGGTTTCAATTACTTTGGTTTCAACTGAAACATTTTCTATTTAAAAATAGAAATAAAAAAACAAAGGAAAGGATCCAATCACACGTACACAATTACATAATACATTATTTTGATATAGAGTAAAACAAACTATACAGAAATAAGGTTTAAAAAATGTATTCTCAATTTAACTTAAATCCCATATTATTTGTTTTACATGTTTAGTATTTATTGCCTAAGAACAATTTCCAGTTACAGTTGTTTAAAAACTAAAGTAAAAAGCTTGTAAAAACTCTCGTAATGCTTTTGCATGCGGTAAAGTTAAAAAAAAAAGCATCTGAAATGGATACAACGAAGCTCAGCTGCAAAATGAAAGCAAATTATCACCGCATTTCGAGAAATTAACGACCTAATGGGCTCACCTCATCATTGTGCGTACACACTACACGATTTGATTACGATTGCATTGAAATAAGTACATTTTTTCAAAATTGATGTTTTGTATTTGTTTTATACGGCAGTTGCTGTCTATGTGTTCTGACATTAAGACATCAAAAATTTTTGGGAAAAAAAGTATTATAAATTACATGTGTAGTACATAATAGATATTTAATATTTAAGCATTTATTTTGAAAACGTTTTGATTTCGCGTGGACTACAGGATTTAACATGTAAAAGTGTATCCTGCTAACTCTCGTTCCCGTAAAAAAAATTTTTCAATATCCTGTTCCAACTAAGCTTTAAGTTTACTATGGTACCTGCATGCCAAATTTACAGCATCTAACTTCAGTGATTTCGATTTTTCATACAAAAAGATTATCCCGCTAATTCCCGCATGAATTCCACGAATTCCTTTCTTTGTGCACCTCTACGGTTCCTAAGCTACGTCCCTTCCAAATTTCAAGTGCCTACCTTTAGCCGTTTAGGCTGTGCGTTGATATGTCATGTCAGTCAGTCAGTCAGCCAGTCAGTCAGTCAGTCAATTTCTCCTTTAATATATTTAGATATGAGCCCGCGACTTTGTTCGCGTGGACTACAGGATTTTCCCCGCTCACTCATGTTCCCGTGAGAATTTTACAATATCATGTTATAACTAAGCTTTAAGTTTACTAATGTACCTACTTGCCAAATTTCAGGCGTCTAGCTCAAGCGGTTTTAATTTTTTATACAAAAGGATTTTCCCGATTATTCCCGTTCCCGTGAGAATTTCGGGAATCCCTTTCTTAGGAACACCTCTGCGGTACCTAAGCTACATCCCTTCCAAATTTCAAGTGCCTACGTTTAGTCGTTAAGGCTGTGCGTCGATATGTCAGTAAGACAGTCAGTTTCTCCTTTTATATATTTAGATTTGTTTTTGACGCATAATATGCTGAGGCTGGGACCTAATTGACCACAAAAATTATGAACCATGTTGTGATTTATGTTTTTTTTCTCTGTACTTTTGTGGTCAATACCTTTTTTTTTATTCTCATTCTTATATTTTTATATATTTTAGATGTCCTCGTTGTATTATTAAAGCCGAGAACCATCTAATGGTAGACAAAATATCTTAGCCTTAGATAACACAAAGCTTAATAAACTATCGCCAAAAATAAATGGGAGTAATGACTTCTGTTTCTATGAAACACAACGCAATGATTGTGTAATTGATCGTGGTTAGGATTACCTGCTAATTAATCAAATTAAGTAGGCGCCGATTATTTAGTGTTTACCACGCCAAACTATTTAGTAATTTTCCTATTTCCGCTTCCGTATTTGGGTGAATGCTATTTTAGAAAAATAAATAATGT